>CAUOFW020000895.1:0-171904 GCA_963454935.2 Ilex paraguariensis
ATTACCTAGTATTGTGCCTTTTAGATCTATTGTGACTATAAGTTAGTTTTGAATGGATTCTAAAAAAGGAGGAAGATCGATTGCATGAACACCTCTCTTTCATTGCATGAATTATGAATATTGGAAATCTCAAATGAGAGTGTTTCTAAAATCTATAGATGGAAGAGCTTGGTTGTTATATGCAAGAGGATGAACTCCTCTTACCACAGCCACTCTAGTTGATAGTGGTAAAGCGCTTTTTGAACCAAAATCCCTAAATACATAGACTAATGTTGAGTGCGACTTAACGGGGTGGAACACAAAAGGCTTGAATGTGATATTTAATGCCGAAACCTAATGAGTTATGGAAGATAGCAAATTGTGAAACCTCCAACGGAGGCATGTGACAATATTGAGGTATACCACGAGGGGACTTTCTTGGTCGAGATGTCTCTTATCCAATGGTACTAAAGCCATATATACATTCCTTTAAGGTTTATATCTGCCACTAAGGCTATTTAGCAAAATTAGAATGCCATCATAAATAAGTAACCCACACAGTCATTCTTTAAATAACAAATAAACATACTCTAGGCATTTTCAATTGCTGAAGTAGTACACTCACCTCTGTGCCTAATACACATCGTCACAAACTTCACAGGAATATTCTCCGTACATCAACTATGTCGCAAATGCATATGTATGAATGCCTAATCATGTTTGACTAACTCATTACCAATCCCCTCCCAAAATGTTATAACATAACCACTTAAGCTTTGCTCGTTAGTTATCCATCTCAGTTAAGCTAAGTTTGAGTTTAATACATTAATCTTGTAGTTGTAGACAAATTAATCTATGAGGAATTGATTTGAACTGCTTTGAAAATGGACAGATACAGAATTAAAAGCATCACGGTAAACACAAAAAAAAATAGATTTGGTTGTACTAGTACAAGTACTACTGGTTTATCAATGTATTTGTACAACTCTAGTGTACCGGTTCTTCCCAAGTTAGAATGCCTTTGTACCAGTACAACATAGTTTGTATCGGTTCTCCCATGTACCCAGAGATTTTTAATTAATTATAACTCCTACAACCATCCTTCCTCATCCACAACTTTTCCCAAACATATAACAATCCATCCTTAAAGACTTAGAAGCTAAAAAACATAATAATTTAAAGTAGGAGATTTACCTACCAAGAAGCTTACTTCTCTGAAATACACCAAAAATTCCAAGTGAGAAGAACCTAGAGTTCTTGAGTCCCCAATTCAACCCAACACCACCCAAGATAGCCAAGAATTATGAGGTGACATGTAGAGAAGAGTGTTTGGTTTATTTCAAGAAGGAAAGGGAATTTCATTCACTCCATGCCATTTTCGAAACTAAAAGTCGGATCACTATCAAGGCCAATAGCCAAGCTTCCTAAGCTAAAGAATCGGTATATGCATGGTGAGTTCCCCACAATTCTCAAGCATCCATCATAAATACTAAGCTAGAGAGTTTTACAAATGGCATATGTATCAATGACTCACCCATTCTTTGACCAATTACACATATATATTTTTTAATTCATATACACACTTAACATTCCAACATATAATAAATCACACCTAAGTGTACCTTCTAATAAATTAACCATAGAATTTTTAAAGAAAAAATATTTCTTAACTTCCCATGATTTTTTTTAATTGTAATTTTATCCCATAGCTAATTTTAACAAATTACTCATTAACCCCCAACATTATGTCAAATGTCATGAAATGCATGTCCGGATCTCACACACCACCTCAACCAAGTTGGATGCCCCAAATGCCTTCGACAAGGTTGCGTCACCTAAAAAGTAGGTGAGGTGAGAAGTATGGACTGAGTTGTATACTCATGCATTGCATCAAATACCCTAGGGTCATAATTTGTACATGTTTCTATTTTTTTTATTAGGTAATAGAGGACTTGATGGTTATAAGTTTTAGTGCTTCCCTATAAAAAATATTTTGTTAAGCTTTTCCAAGCCTAGGGATAGTCTCTTAAAGAGTTCTTGTGATTTCTTGAAGGTCTCTAACAAGTTTTAACAATTTAAAATCTAGACTAAAACAAGCCCATAATATTCACTCTCAAGAAAGCTCACTCTTTTCTTCAATGATTTAATCTCTTATTCAAGCCCACAATTATGAGACTTGGACTTAACTAAGCCCACTTGGAGTGGTTGCTTTTCATTTTTACTCATTTTGAGTCTCGTGTTCAATGCATGCACTGTCTTTTTTCCTTTGAGGAACTCTTCTACTAGTTAATCATATGCTTCTTGAATATCCTCAATGCTCTCAGTATCATCCTCAATTGAGGAGACCTCTACATCCAAGTCTTCTACCACTGTGGTAGGACTTGTTCATCTTCTTGTACTTCACTTCTTTAAGTTTCTCTAGGGGAGAAGAATGTGAGCCATTGAAAGATGTAAAAGTCACCCCATCTTCTTGAGAAGAAGAATCCTCACTTGGAGTGGAATCAGTACTACTATTGCTCCACTTATCTTTCATAGCTCTTCTCTATTCTTTGGACATGTCCTTCTTCTTAGCACTTGAACATTTTGCAACCACGTGTCCAAAGCATTGACACTTGTAGCATTGAAATCCTTACCTCCTTTTCTCAACCTCTTGTCAATATTTTCATCCCCATTTCTCTCTCCCCTCCTTGGGAGGTTTTGGTCTGCTCAAATTACCCTTCTACCTAGAGGACTCAGATTTCTAGCCTTGAAGTACTTTTTGAACTTCCTCGCAAGATAGGCTATGTCCTTTTCTCTCAAGTGGGGGTGACTAGAATTGATTTCCTCCTTCTTTTGTTGAGCACAATGATGCCCCTTCATTTTTTTAGGCAGTAGGAAATTCATACCGAAAGTCAATATAAACCAAACTAGGTCCTCCACGGACACCTCCAAATTTGACACTTGTATTTAATTTCATTACCTTAGCTTGAAACCTCTCGAGTAGAGATAACAAGATTTTACACTTTGTTAGGATCATGTGTTGTAATTTGTAATTCGCTAATTTCACGAAGTTTTTTTGAAAATGTCAAAGCTATTCCACTGTCATCTTGCTATAAAATTGATAATCCGAAAGTTTCAATGGAAGGGAGGAGATCATGCTGCTAGTAATATCAAGAGACTCTCTATATGTACCTTCTTGCTTAGGAAAAGGTTAATTATCTTAGAGACCTAAGAGCTGTTTGTTTAATTTATTAGACTTAGGATGATTTTAAAACATAGTTTAAGGCATAATCGGACCCTACTTAAAAAACACCCTTTTTGCTCAATGGAACACGTTTTTTGCTTGGTTTTAGGCCTAAAAAACCAGTTGGGATAGCCCTGCCACTGATGAAGCACACTCACCCTAGCCACAACTATCACCACCAAGCTCATCATAGAAATAAAGAACAATAAGCCCCATTATCCATGAAATCCAACCCTTGGTTGTTGAAACTGCTGGTTTCCTTAAAGCCATTATTGAAAATCCAAGATCAATGAAGAAGTTGAGTCAATTGGAGAGGTTTAGATGCTTGGTTAGGGGTTTTCAGAAATCCTAGACAGGTGTTTGAGGGTTTTGATTTTGAGCGAATGAAATGAAAAACCATTTATGTTCCTCTTTTAAAATTTTCGGATAGAAAAAATGAACTAGTAGAAAACAACCTCGACCTATCAGTTCATATTAACAAAAATTTAAAAAAATTCCTAATTTTCTTTTTTTTTTTCTTTTTCAATTAAAACTAATACTCACACCCTAAATCCTACACACTTACTAAGCCTAAAAAATTTACCCATCAAAGCCTTAAATCATTTTTCATATATGCCTCAAATTCTAGAGTATATGCAATGCAATTTATTTCCAACAAACATATATATAGATATATATGTGTGTGTGTGTGTGTGCGTGTACACACACACAAACACAAGCACATATATATATATATATATATATATATATATATATATATATATATATATATATATATATATATATATATATATATATATATATATATATATATATCTAGAAACATATATACAAAGGAATTCAAAGCATAGTAAAACAACCTAATAAACATAAAAATGAATTTTTTTTAAAAATCATTTTTGTAGGCTATCACGATTGCATTTAGCCTACCCAATAAGTTGTTAAACCTATAGGTTACCCAAAATAGACAAGTTTTGTCTTGTGAATGTTTTAGAGAAGATACCTACAAATTTCATTTTAACTACCTAAATGAAAGGAATTTGGAGACCAATAATACTCCTATTCTTGGAAGGATTACCTTCTGGAATTATCTACGATAATTATGTTATTTTTTTTTAAATTTTCGGAATTACTGTTCAAGCTTTCCTTGGAGGCCATGTTTTTAGCCTATTTTCCTTTATTTTAAATTTTTTGAGTTACTGTTCATACTGATGAGAGCCAAGGTGGGCCTACTCTTAAAGATCCTTTGCATGTCTAGATGGGTCAATTACAAGATCAAGAGCCAAGAAGATCAAGGAAGCAATGCAAGATTTGGTGCAATCCACTTGGGATGAAGCTAGCAAGAGCCCAACACTCAAGATGGGCTTGAAAGAAGTAGAACCAATTTTGATCCACTTGATCCAAGCTGTGGAAGACATGAAGACATGATTTAGAGATAGGGCCTTTTATTGTTAAGGCTTTCAATTGGTTTAATGAATTTTTATTATTAGTTTAGAATAAGTGGATTTGTGGATGCTTAGCCCACATGTCTTATTATTTTACTTGAACTAGGGTTTAGAATAAGTACTATAGCATGATGCTGTTCATGCTACAGTACCATGACACTATTCACTCAGGAGCATTTTTGAGAGAAAGGGTCACAAATTTTAGTTTTTATTTATTCCTATTTAGATTAGGATTTGTTTCCTTGTAATGGCCAGCCTATAAATAGGTGTTCTATCAATGAAAAAGGGGAGATAATATAAAATGAATTTTGATTGTGAGTTGAGTTGAGTTTACTCCTCTTGTTCTTGATTGAACTTTTGAACTTATCAAAGGTAAATCACAACTTTTGTGGCGTTCCTCCTTGTAAACTGGGTTCTTGAGATGGGTTCTTCAATGGGTCTAGATTTTAATATAATCTAGGTTCTTGAAATGAGTTCTCAACGGGTTTAGATTCTCCATCCATAGACCTGAGTATGGCTTTCTTGGTTTATTTTTCCGATATTGTTGTTGGGTCTCAAAGCAAGTCAATTGGGGTTCACATCACATACCTTCCTTGGTGGTCAAGTTTTGTAGCCTACAAAAGGCCCTTTAGTGCAATGAATAAAGGAGGAATTGTTTGAGAGCAAACGCTTTGTGAGTTGAGAGTTTTCTCCTCTTGTTCTTCTGTGAGCACTCAGTTTAGCAAAGGCTTGCAACCTTTGTGGCGCCTCTTTGCAACCAAGGTTTATCGAGACAGGTTCTTGTTGGGTCTTGTGTTTCGAAACAAGGTTTCTTGAGACAAGTTCTAATTGGGTCTTGGGAATTTTTCCTTTTCCACTTGAATTTCGGCTTTCTTGGGATTGAATCAACTTGTTTGTCGGTTCAAGGAGCTTTATCTCCACGGGTTCACATCAGAAGGAGATCAGCAAGGATCAATTGATCGTTCATTTATACATTTCTACCGTTCTTCTATGTTAGAAACTACGGTTTTGTTTTCAACTTTTCTACATGTTCTTCATTTCTTATTTCTTTAAATTTCCAAATTATTGTATCTTTTTAGTCTTCTAATTTACGGAAGAAGAAGTTCATTGGTTTTTAGTTCTTGTAATCATTTACAGTTTCAATTTCAATTTAAGGTACTTTGTTATTTCAATTCAAGTTCAATTTCTTTTTTGTTTACGATTATGTCTTAAATACTTCTTTTTAGTTTTACTTCAGTAATAAGTGAGTGGTTAATTTCAAGTATAATCCAATAAGGGGTTTGTCATCTGTAAATAGGGAATTGGACTTAACTAGGGTTTATAATGTTTAAGTTATTTTATTGATTGAAAATAGATTTCAGAAACATGGTTAATATGTATATCTGTTTGCATATCTGTAGAGAATTAGGTTTGGCACGAATAATTCTTGGAAACACTCTTATCGATGTGACTATAATTTTTTCACCAATTAATTCAATCAATTTAAATGCACATTTTTCTATTTTGTTGATTCTAAGTTAAATATATTTCTTTCAAGGGCATTTGATTCCAATCTAGAATGAGTTATAAATTAGGTCAAAGTTCCTATTTATGGTGAGAAGAGCTTTGAAGATTGTACGGTTTCTTTACAATATTGTTGCTTAGTTTATTATTTATTTTCTAAAAAAATCTCAAAATTCAAGAATTTTCTTTTTCTTTATATCCTTCATTGCTTGAGTTGCAGCCGTTTTTCTTGAGAAGACGACCTCAGTAATCGATTGAGTTACTAAACAATATATTCCTGTGCTTGGGAACCATTTATAACACTTCATGTGTAGGATCTTTTCATTTAATTATACACGAGGCATCGCATGCTAGATGTAGAGGGGATGAATATGTTAATTGAAAATTAAGCTCGGATGGCCTCCACCTTAAACCTACATCTACAACAATTCCCACTACTCAATCAAACATAGCAATTAATGATAATAACCCATTTTCACATGAACATCCCAAAAACAACCATATAGATTAGTGTATTGATTTTATTAATTAGTTGATTAACATTGAATTTCACATGGCTATCCTAACCAATGCACCCTAAACCCAATCAAGCAACTATGCTTATGTAGATTCAAATAATCAATTCATCAAACACATAGTGCTATGCATTCAATCACAAGTGCAAGTGTAAAAGCAATAAATAAACACAAGACCGATAGGATTGGACATAAGTATACCCAAATCCGAATATGTTATTATCAGTCTAGGTGAGAAGCACATAACTATGGTATCTAATCTTAGATAAGGTTTATTCATATTCGGATTTGGATAATGAGACCATTTAGTGGTAACTCATTATATATTAAAACTAAATAATTTTATTGGTATGTCTTATTTATACTAAGTAATGTATCAATAGACATACTCTAAGCACCAATTACTCATCCACTAGCATGTTTGTTTAGTAATATATTGGTTGGCCTCGTGTGAGGGTAGGGTGCAAGAATAGGACATGTAATTTCATCAGACTTAACAACCTCTGCCAGCTCAAGTGTCTCACTATTCTAAGAGGTACCCTCAATCTCTTTTCCTATAGGATTAGAGACTTTATGCATAATGATTTTTTTCAACCTTTTTCCCACACCTCAAAGTAGTGATTGACATGAGTTGCTCTTTAGCGCTTTTAGTGACATTAGAAGCCTTGATGCCATGTTGACCCTTTGGATTTTCTTGGGGTTGTGGTGGGAACTTTCCTTTTTCTTGCTGAAGCATACACATTGTATTGGTTACCTTGGTCATCTGGGCGCTAATGTCATTAAAAGCTTGGAAATTTTAGTTGTTAATGGTGGTCTGACTTCGAATAAAATGATGCATAATGTCCTCTAAGCTTCTCTTATGTGGGGGCCAGCAAGGAGGTATAGGGGGTTTTCCTTGGGACCCAAACCCGTGTTGAGGTGGATTCTAAACAAAACCTTGTAGTGTATGCAAAGGGGGCAAAGTACTTGTAGACAAACTGGGACCAAACAATTCTTGGTTAAGAGGAAGGGGCATAAGCCATGGGGGCAAAAGGTGTAGCTGAAGTGTCATTTATAAAACTAATGTTACCGTGGCTACACCATCCTTGATTATAAGTGTTCAAATAAGGAGTAAATTGTTCCCTCGATTGATTAAAGGCCTTCACTTTCTCATGGAGTACTTCCATAAAAATCAGTATGGTCGGGCACCCCTTAACAGAATGCTCAATTGACTCACAAATAGTTCAAGACTCCTCAAACGGAGCCACATTGTTCACCTCATTTACTTTTCTAGATAAATGTTAAGAGTAACTTATCCTTATCTCTCAACATATATTTTCCACTTCCTATGCATTAGGATGTAGTAGATAGCTTTGTTCTTTATAATTGGAATTATTTATAACATGCTCCGTATCACATATAGTTGTGGATGTGTGCTACAGGCTATGTACTATAGGCAATATGATCAATGTAACAAGTAATTCACATGCTTCAAAATGGTAGAAGGAAATGACATCTCGCTGTCCATTGTTTGGTACGCATCTCCTCATGGCCTGGCCAGGGCAATACTTGAAATAATATGGATTGTGGAAGTAAAAGCAATTCCACAACAATTTAAACCTATATCTACAACAATTACCACAACTCAATCAAACTTACAAATTAATGATGAGAACCGTTTTTCACATGAACAAACCAAAAACACCAATATAGATTAGTGTATTGATTTTATTAATTAGTTGATTAACACTCAATCTCAGATGGCGATCCCAACCTAGGCACCCCAAACCCAGTCAAACAACTATGTGTTATGTAGATACGGATAATCAATTCTTCAAACACATAGTTCTATGAATCCAATCACAAGTGTATGTATAAAACAATAAATAACAAGGGACCATTAGGATTGGACATAAGTACACCAAAATCCAAATACGTTATTGCGAGAAGCACATAACCATGGTATCTAACCTGAGAGAAGGTTTATTCATATTTGGATTTGGATAATGAAACCATTTTACTGGTAACTCATTATATATGTAATGTCAAACCCGCCAAACTTAATGAGATCAACCAACGAAAAGGAACCCAATATCATTCTATGATTAGAATTGAATGATAGACCTCAACCCACAGTTTACGACAAACAAGAACCTTGGTATATATGACCTCAACCCGCTATTTGTTGTGAAACAAAAACCTAGGTATAAGGAAAATGCCACAAACGGTGTGGAAACCCGTTTGCTAAGTCGCTGGTGAACGACACGAAAAAATCCCGATAAGTTTGTTTAGTTCTTCAAAGAACCTTAGAGAAATTACTCTCAAATTTTACTAAATAATTGATGAGAGCTAAGGTGGGCCTACTCTCAAAGATGCATTGCATGTCCACATGGGCCAATTACAAGATCAAGAGCCAAAAAGATTAAGGAAGCAATGCAAGGATTGGTGGGATGAAGCTAGCAAGAGCCCAATAGTCAAGATGGGCTTGAAAGAAGGAGAACAGTCGAGAGCCTAAGGTGGGCCTACTCTTAAAGATCCTTGGCATGTCTAGATGGGCCAATTACAAGAACAAGAGAAGTAAACTCAACTCAACTCACAATCAAAATTCAATGTATATTGTCTCCCATATTTCATTGATAGAACACCCATTTATAGGTTGGCCATTACAAGGATTAGGAAACTTCCTAAAATAGTTATCCTATTTAAGAAATAACTGTTACTTGTTGGTAAAGAAATATCTCCTACTTTCCTAAAATTCTTGAAGAAAAAGAAAGACATTCAGCCCTTTAATTGGCTGATCACATGCCTAAATAAAATAAGGAAAGTACTTGGTATAAAAGACTAACAATTAGACCCTAAAAAAAAAAGAATAGTGCGCAGTTACTGCAGCGTGAATAGTGCGCTGGTACAGTAACTACAAAAAGCCTAGTTCATAAGAAATAAAACATGTGTGGGCTAAGCATCCTCAAACCCACTTATTCTAAACTAATAATAAAAATTCTTTAAACCAATTGAAAGCCTTAACAACAAAAACCCCTATCTCTAAGTCATGTCTTCATGTCTTCCATACCTTAGATCAAGTGAATCAAAATTGGTTCTCTTTCTTTCAAGCCCATCTTGAGTGTTGGGCTCATGCTAGCTTCATCCCACCAATCCTTGCATTACTTCCTTGATCTTCTTGACTCCTGATCTTGTAATTGGCCCATTTGGATATGCCAAGGATCTTCAAGAGTAGGCCCACCCTGGCTCTCATCAAGAACCAATTTTGATCTACTTGATCCAAGCTATGGAAGACATGAAGACATAACTTAGAGATAAGGCCTTTTGATGTTAAGGCTTTCAATTTGTTTAAAAAAAAATTATCAAAAGTTTAGAATAAGTGGGTTTAAAGATGCTTAGGTAACACATGTTTTATTTCTTCTGAACTAGGGTTTTCATAGTTACTGTAGCACCGAACTATTCATGCTACAGTAACTGATGAGAGCCAAGGTGGGCTTACTTTTAAAGATCCTTGGCATGTCCGTATGGGCCAATTACAAGATTAAGAGCCAAGAAGATCATGGAAGCAATGGAAGGATTGGTGGGATGAAGCTAGCAAGAGCCCAACAGTCAAGATGGGCTTGAAAGAAGGAGAACTGATGAGAGCCAAGGTGGGCCTACTTTAAAGATCCTTTGCATGTCCAGATGGGCCAATTACAAGAACAAGAGGAGTAAACTCAACTCAACTCACAATCAAAATTCATTATATATTGTCTCCCCTATTTCATTGATAGAACACCTATTTATAGGTTGGCCATTACAAGGATTAGGAAACTTCCTAAAATAGCTATCCTATTTAAGAAATATCTCTTATTTGTTGGTAAAGAAATATCTCCTACTTTCCTAAAACTCTTGAAGAAAAAGAAAGACATTCAACCCTTTAATTGGCTGATCACATGCCTAAATAGAATAAGGAAAGTACTTGGTATACAAGCCTTACAATTAGACCCTAAAAAAAAAAAGAATAGTGCGCTGTTACTGTAGCGTGAATAGTGCACTGGTACAGTAACTACAAAAACCCTAGTTCATAAGAAATACAACATGTGTGGGCTAAGCATCCTCAAACCCACTTATTCTAAACTAATAATAAAATTTTTTTAAACAAATTGAAAGCCTTAACAACAGAAACCCCTATCTCTAAGTTATGTCTTCCTGTCTTCCATACCTTGGATCAAGTGAATCAAAATTGGTTCTCTTTCTTTCAAGCCCATCTTGAGTGTTGGGCTCATGCTAGCTTCATCCCACCAATCCTTGCATTACTTGATCTTCTTGACTCTTGATCTTGTAATTGGCCCATCTGGATATGCCAATGATCTTCAAGAGTAGGCCCACCATGGCTCTCATCAAGAACCAATTCTGATCTACTTGATCCAAGCTATGGAAGACATGAAGACACGACTTAGAGATAAGGCCTTTTGATGTTAAGGCTTTCAATTTGTTTTTAAAAAAATTATCAAAGGTTTAGAATAAGTGGGTTTGAAGATGCTTAGGTAACACATGTTTTATTTCTTCTGAACTAGGGTTTTCGTAATTACTGTAGCACTGCACTATTCATGCTACAGTAACTGATGAGAGCCAAGGTGGGCCTACTTTTAAAGATCCTTGGCATGTCCGGATGGGCCAATTACAAGATCAAGAGCCAAGAAGATCAAGGAAGCAATGGAAGGATTGGTGGGATGAAGCTAGCAAGAGCCCAACAGTCAAGATGGGCTTGAAAGAAGGAGAACTGATGAGAGCCAAGGTGGGCCTACTTTAAAGATCCTTTGCATGTCCAGATGGGCCAATTACAAGAACAAGAGGAGTAAACTCAACTCAACTCACAATCAAATTTCATTATATATTGTCTCCCCTATTTCATTGATAGAACACCTATTTATAGGTTGGCCATTACAAGGATTAGTAAACTTCCTAAAATAGCTATCTTATTTAAGAAATATCTCTTATTTGTTGGTAAAGAAATATCTCCTACTTTCCTAAAACTCTTGAAGAAAAAGAAAGACATTCAGCCCTTTAATTGGCTGATCACATGCCTATATAGAATAAGGAAAGTACTTGGTATACAAGCCTTACAATTAGACCCTAAAAAAAAATGAATAGTGCGCGGTTACTGTAGCGTGAATAGTGCACTGGTACAGTTTCTACAAAAACCCTAGTTCATAAGAAATAAAACATGTGTGGGCTAAGCATCCTCAAACCCACTTATTCTAAACTAATAATAAAAATTATTTAAACAAATTGAAAGCCTTAACAACAAAAACCCCTATCTCTAAGTTATGTCTTCATGTCTTCCATACCTTGGATCAAGTGAATCAAAATTGGTTCTCTTTCTTTCAAGCCCATCTTGAGTGTTGGGCTCTTGCTAGCTTCATCCCACCAATCCTTGCATTACTTCCTTGATCTTCTTGGCTCTTGATCTTGTAATTGGCCCATCTGGACATGCCAAGGATCTTTAAGAGTAGGCCCAGCTTGGCTCTCATCAAGAACCAATTTTGATCTACTTGACCCAAGCTATGGAAGACATGAAGACACGACTTAGACATAGGGCATTTTGTTGTTAAGGCTTTGACTTGTAGATAGGGCATTTTGTTGTTAAGGCTTTCAATTTGTTTAAAACAAATTTATTATTAGTTTAGAATAATTGGGTTTGAAGATGTTTAGGCAACACATGTTTTATTTCTTATGAACTAGGGTTTTCGTAGTTACTGTAGCACCCCACTATTCACACTACAGTAACTGATGAGAGCCAAGGTGGGCCTACTCTTAAGGATCCTTGGCATGTCCAGTTGGGCCAATTACAAGATCAAGAGCCAAGAAGATCAAGGAAGCAATGCAAGGATTGGTGGGATGAGGCTAGCAAGAGCCCAACACTCAAGATGGGCTTGAAAGAAGGAGAACCAATTTTGATCCACTTGATCCAAGGTATGGAAGACATGAAGACATGACTTAGAGATAGGGGTTTTTGTTGTTAAGGCTTTCAATTTGTTTAAAGAATTTTTATTATTAGTTTAGAATAAGTGGGTTTGAGGATGCTTAGCCCACACATGTTATATTTCTTATGAACTAGAGTTTTTGTAGTTATTATAGCGGCGCACTATTCACGTTATAGTAACCGCGCACTATTCTTTCTTTTTAGGGTCTAATTGTAAGGCTTGTTTGCCAAGTACTTTCCATATTCTATTTAGGCATGTGATCAGCCAATTAAAGGGCTGAATGTCTTTCTTTTTCTTCAAGAGTTTTAGGAAAGTAGGAGATATTTCTTTACCAACAAGTAAGAGATATTTCTTAAATAGGATAGCTATTTTAGAAAGTTTCCTAATCCTTGTAATGGCCAGCCTATAAATAGGTGTTCTATCAATGAAATAGGGGAGACAATATAGAATGAATTTTGATTGTGAGTTGAGTTGAGTTTACTTTTCTTGTTCTCAATTGAATTTTTGAACTTATCAAAGGTAAATCACAACCTTTGTGGCATTCCTCCTTGTAATCTGGGTTCTTGAGAAGGTTTCTTCAATGGGTTTAGATTTTAATATAATCTAGGTTCTTGAAATGAGTTCTCAACGGGTTTAGATTCTCCATCCATAGACCTGAATTTGGATTTCTTGGATTGTACTTCCAATATTGTTGTTGGCTCTAAAAGCAAGACAATTGGGGTTCACATCATTCGGTATCAAAGCTAGGTTTCCAATCAGGTCATATCCTATCCTTTTATTGCTTGCATAGTTGGTTCTAGGTCTTCATTGTTCTGGGGTTACAAAAAAGAAAAAAAAATTCATTGTTCAAGGGTTTGAGTTATTGTTAGGGTTTTTTCAATTGTTTGCTATCTAGTTTGTGATCAAATCAGTAGGTGGTAAAAAAAAAAAAATTCGTCAAAAAAAAAAAACAGAAGAAAGAAAAAGAGCAAAAAAGAAAAAGAAGAGAAAATTCTGAATTTTCTCTTTTTCATTTCCTGCTACCTTCAAGTTTATGATCTTTCTCCTTAGGATGTGGGCGAAGATTCGAGGATGAATCTTTTTGACGAAAGGGGGAATGATGAGAGCCAAGGTGGGCCTACTCTTAAAGATCCTTGGCATGTCCAGATGGGCCAATTACAAGATTAAGAGCCAAGAAGATCAAGGAGGCAATGCAAGGATTGGTGGGATGAAGCTAGCAAGAGCCCAACACTAAAGATGGGCTTCAAAGAAGGAAAACCAATTTTGATCCACTTGATCCAAGGTATGGAAGGCATGACTTAGAGATAGGGGTTTTTGTTGTTAAGGCTTTGAATTTGTTTAAAAAAAATTTATTATTAGTTTAGAATAAGTGGGTTTGAGGATGCTTAGCCCACACATGTTTTATTTCTTATGAACTAAGGTTTTCGTAGTTACTGTAGTAGCACACTATTCATGCTACAGTAACCGCGCACTATTCTTTCTTTTTAGCGTCTAATTGTAAGGCTTGTATGCCAAGTACTTTCCTTTTTTTATTTAGGCATGTAATTAGCCAATTAAAGGGCTGAATGTCTTTCTTTTTCTTCAATAGTTTTAGGAAAGTAAGAGATATTTCTTTACCAACAAGTAAGAGATATTTCTTAAATAGGATAGCTATTTTAGGAAGTTGCCTAATCCTTGTAATGGCCATCCTATAAATAGGTGTTCTATCAATGAAATAAAGGAGACAATATATAATGAATTTTGATTGTGAGTTGAGTTGAGTTTACTCCTCTTGTTCTTGATTGAACTTTTGAACTTGTCAAAGGTAAATCACAACCTTTGTGGCGTTCCTCCTTGTAATTTGGGTTCTTGAGACGGGTTCTTCTATGGGTCTAGATTTTAATATAATCTAGGTTCTTGAAATGTGATCTCAACGGGTCTAGATTCTCCATCCGTAGACCTAAGTTTGGCTTTCTTGGGTTGTATTTCCAATATTGTTGTTGGGTCTCAAAGCAAGTCGATTGGGGTTCACATCAATAATTATCTGCCTTTTTTCATTGATTAAACGCCTATTTATATGGCTGGCCATTACAAGGAAAATTCCTAATCTGCTAAAGAAACAAATCTTAATCTGCTACGGAACAAATCCTAATTGGAGTTTGTATTTTGACAATCCAAACCCAAATTGGAATAACTAAAGACTAAAACTCTTGCCAAAAATAGAAAAAGGAAAATAAGACCCAAAAAAAGTAATTTTAAACTTAGCCTTAGCTAGATTCTTCTAGTACTTGAATCATGTTGACAACTCTTTGTTGCCCAAGTGGATCGTGCTCAATGGACGACCACGAATTTGATTGAGTTCAGGCCTCTTGAATCAGCCCGTTGAGTACGTCTTTAAACTTCCTTGCTCGTGCTCTTGTAACCGGCCCAAATGGAACTTGAACTAGATCACTTGAAGTTGTGCTATGATTTGCATCAATATGAAAGATAAACAATTTTATTGGTATGTCATATTTATACTCTATGTAATGTACCAATAGACATACTCCAAGTACCAATTGCACATCTGCTAGCATGTTTTGTTTAGTTATATATTGTCTGGCCCCGTTTGAGGGTAGAGCGCAAGAATAGGACATGTAATTTCATCAGACGTAACAATCACTGGCCGCTCAAATGTCTCACTATCCTTCAAGGTACCCTCAGTCTCTTTTTCCTTTGGATTTTCTTGGAGTTGTGTTGGGAACCTTCCTTTTTCTTGCTGAAGCATACCCATTGTATTGGTCCGCTTGGTCATCTGGGCTCTAAGGTCATTGAAAGCATGGAAATTTTAGTTGTTAATAGTGGTTTGACTTTGAATAAATTGATGCATAATGTCCTCTAAGCTTCTCTTATGTGGGGGCTAGAAAGGAGGTACAGGGGGTTTTCCTTAGGACCAAAACCCGTGCTAAGATGGGTTCTAACTAAAACCTGGTGGTTTATGCATAGGGGGCAAAGTACTTGTAGATGAACTGGGAATGAACACTTGTTTGTTAAGAGGAGGGGCATAAGCAATGGGGGCAAATGGTGCAGCTGAAGTGTCATTTCTCTAACTAAAGTTACAGTGGCTTCACCATTCTTGATTATAAGTGTTCAAATAAGTAGAAAATTGTTGGCTAGGTTGATTTAAGGCATTCACTTTCTCGTTGAGCACATGCTTAAAAGTTGGTATGGTCAGGCACTCCTTAATAGAATGCTCAACTGACTCACAATAATGCAAGGCTCCTCAATCGGAGAGAATTCATGCTAAGGTGACCTCATTAGAGATGAGTGTCAATATAGCTATGTTATTAGTAAAAGACCTTGTTGGGTCATTTTTAACTTTTAAGAAAATTGAAGAAGGGGATAAATTCGAGTCACCCCATTTGGGTGAAGAGGAAATAACCTATCTTGTTAAAAAATTCACCAGGTTTCTTAATGCTATTGGTGACAAGTCTTCATGGTCAAATGGAACCCCAAGTAGACCTAGGTCTCCATGAAAGGGGGAAGAAGATGGGGATAGAACGTCTCGACATGAAGTTGAATAGCAAGGAAAAGGTCTTCAATGCTATGAGTGACGTGTTTGGGTGCATGGCTACAGAATGTGTTAATGCAAAAAAGAAGGACAAGCCCAAGGATAGGAAAAGAGCCTTGAAGGCCTAAGGTGAATGAAAGTGAAAGTGAGTCCACAACAAATGTTGACTACTCTTCTTCAAGTGATGAAGAGAATTTCAAAGCCTTTGTAGGTTCATATTCCTCCCCCCATGAGAAACGTCCAAGGATAAAGAAAATGAAGTTGAGTCAAGTCCCACTACCGATGTAGATGAATTAGAAATAGAAGTCTCTACTAGTAAGGATGAGATCGAGAGTGTTGAGGACGTCCAAGAAGCTTTTAATGACTTTACAAGGAGTGTCTAAAACTAGGTGAGAAGTTGCTTTGATTGGGCACGAGGCTCAAAAAAACTGAGGATGCTAAGAAATCTCTTTGGACTTAGTAATCGAAGGCTTAAATGGTTGGGCTTGAGGAACAGAAGAAGTCCCTTCATTAGAAGGTGAGCTTCCTTGAACAAGAGCATAAAGGGCTTTTAGAGTCTAAGAAGATCTTGAGTTTAAACTTATCAAAGTTGATAGAGACCCTCCCGAATCACCAAAGCACCAAAAAGCTTGATAGAATGTTGGTTACCAAGAAGAATGTGGGTGACAAGAGAGGTTTAGGCAATACAAATGAGAACACCACCTCCTACCTCCAAGATTGTGTTTATGAAGGGTAATCCTAACTGTAACACCCCGCATTTTCTTTTATATATGTATATAGATATATAGTAAATAATTGTTGTAAAAATGGGGATATGTGTAGTGATGTGTGTTTGAATTTGGTAGAATGAAAAAGGGATGAATAGTGCACTGGCTGTAACATCAAGCTCGATTTCGACCTTGATGCAGTCCATATCTCTCAAAAATTAAAACATGAAATTTGTAGAGCTCTCTCTTAGAATTCCATATCACCTTGAATCATCTCAATCGGAACTAGGAGGAAGGAGTTATGTCCATATTACGAAGTAGTGTCTACACGGTCCAAAAATCGGTCTGGCAGACTACCTTTCGCTAATTTCATCATAACTCTTTATTGGAAAGTCCGAATTGTGCACCATTATTTTTGTTAGAACCCTAACTCATATATCTTTCCAACCATATAGGTTACACCTCCTAGAAATACCTGAGTCAAATCAGTTTATTCTATGAAATTGACCAAAAATCTGCACTATGGTGCTCCTTTGATAGTAAAGGGTTGTGCTTTCTTATTAGACCTTGAAGGTGTAAAACCCCATATGTTTACATTAATATATTAATGTACTTGTTTAGTGATTCTTCTATATGTAATGACTTAAGAATAAACCATATATATATTAAAATCGTAAGGATATCACCTATAGTAGTTCGAAGGAATAAAATAGAAATTTTAATGTTCCAAGTGTGAATTTATTTTAGTTTTGAAATAAATCATAAAAAGCAATGTTTTTAGGTTAAAATAACATTAAAAATGAATCCGGAACGTCGAAAAACCTTAGGATAGTCGTATGGATCAAATTGGAGATTTCTAGTGGCAAAACTGTAATTTTGAAAAAAAACTCAAAATTCAGCCATGAACAGTGATTTGTCGCGGACTGCTGTGTTTAAAACACAGAATCCAGCCAATTTCTTCCATTTTTTTCTCACATCTCTCACCCCCAAACCCCTTAGCACCCTTGGGGAAGATAGAGGAAAGGAGGAAAGGGAGAAAGGAGGTCATTAGAGCTTGGGTTTTTGGTTTGAAACTTTGATTCAAGGTAGGGGATTTCTTCTCTTTCTCTTACATTGAGACTAGGGCTATGTATACATATAGGTTTTTTTTTTTTTTGATCTAAATCTTAGATGTATGTTAGGAAACCTTTGATTCTTGATGTCTATGCAAATATTATCATGTTCTAAACAATGTTATGGTTGGGTAACTACTTTCTCTTGTTTTTGCTCTCAACCCTAACTTTTGAGAAATATGGATTTTTCTCTCTATAGTCACTCAATCTTGGCTTTGAAAACTTTAGTGGTTTGTGTTGAGTAATAAATGATGTTGTGGTGATCTCTTGTATTTTCCTAATTGTTTATTGAAATTGCCTCATAATGGATTTGTGGATCTTTGGAAATTTGTTTGTAAATTGGAGATTTATGGAATCCTTGGTTATGTGTGACGATTGTTGGGATGATGTGATCTTGTATGGTTGTTGGAATGAACATGGATGAGAGGTTCCTTGTAAGGATGCTCATTCCATCTCAAGAGGTTCCTTGTAAGGATGCTTGAGAAACCAAATCTTGAGGGTGAGAGGTTCCTTGTAAGGATGCTCACACCAAAAGAGGACAGTATGTGATTTTCTCAAGAGATTCCTTGTAAGGATGCTTGAGAAACCAAATCTTGAGGGTGAGAGGTTCCTTGTAAGGATGCTCATTCCATCTCAAGAGGTTCCTTGTAAGGATGCTTGAGAAACCAAATCTTCAAGGTGAGAAGTTCCTTGTAAGGATGCTCCCGTTAGAGAGGACAATATGATATCATGTGTGGGAAATGATTTATATTTTGGCAATGGATGTTTATTAGCACTTGGTTGAAATTGCTCCTTTCTATTACTATTGTTACTTAAACTTGAGATTCGTTGAAAAATGCACCCGTTTCATTTCAAATTATGTGTCTATGCTATGTTGAAAACTGAGACCGACCCTTTTATATATTTTTATAAACCTTGTATGAGTTGAGAGGATTTTGCTACAGAGCTTCGTGCTCACCCCCTACAAATAACACTTTCAGATTTCACACTTGAGGAGGAGTTAGGAGCCGAGGAGCCCGCCCATTGGGAGACTCCGCTTGAAGGGAATGTGGATCCCGAGGTGGACGCTTAGAGCGACACTTTTATTTTGTTCTAGACTAGATTATACTTAGAATATCCTTTTGAAGTCTAGTTCTTTTTTTTTTTTTTTTTTATTTTCGCTGCGTTATATTATTACATTGTGGAGATGTAAAGGTCAAGATTGGACCTATTCTTTTGGGATGATAGTGTGGATATGACATATGATGAATAAAAGTTTATTTTATGCTGGATAAATAGACCCGGTGTGGTCAATAGTTATGCATATGTGGACCCGGTGTGGTCAATTGTAATATAATTGTACAGATTGTGTTTTGGGTAAAGCTCCCCGTACAAAGGAGACTCTGCCCAAATTTTGTTAAAATATGAATGGTTGATGAATGAACTTTCGTCGTGATGAATTTACGTAATGCTCTCATGGGGTGAATGGTTTTTAGAATGTAATGTCACCCAATGGGGTTTTTGGGGCGTTACACTAACCCCCACCCCCACATGAAAAAACAAGTTCTCCTAAAGGTAAAAATGGTAAGGGTATGCATTCAAAGAAGTCAAATAGATAGGAAACCCAAACAAAAATGGTAAGGGTATGCATGGCCACTATAGTGCACATTGCATTTATAATAAAAAAAGTCTTAGATAAAAAAACTCATTCATCTAGCTAACCAATATAAAATCTTGAACAATCAAATTTGTAAACCTTTCCAGGATTTTAGAAAGGTCAAGTGTGTCTTGGCATAGTCATGCATCATCTTCACATGGACCACATGCTAGTGTTCCCAAAAGTTCCTCCTACCCCAAAGTTCAAAATTGATCAACATACATCTGGGGAGAAGAGAGTTAGTCCTCTACCCATTCCCCAATGTAGCCCTATTTTTAGGAAGGGAAATCAAGTATGGGTGACTTGAAAAGATCTTGATAAATTCACCATCATTCGCTCATCATGGATAATTTGACACAGGAATGTGCTGAAATTGTAATATATGACCATACTTTTACCATGTATCTAATCTGAACATTACTATTATTTTCTAAAATATGAATTAGGTTGATAAATCATAATTGAAAATAAGGATTCTACCAATTATAAGTAACTCAATTAAAAATAATTACATAAGATTGTGCGTACTAAGCATGTGAACTGATATCAATGATTGGCACTTTCTTATATAACTCAAAGAATATAAACAATAAGAATTTTCCACTCGTTGATTATCCAATTAAATTTGGATATCTGAACAATGTGAACATCTTGGAATTCGCCGCATATGATTTTGAAACCTTATCTAAGATTAGACATGCCTTTGAGTACTCGTTTCTTGGTCATGCCGAATTTTATAAAAGATTCATAAAAGATTTCAGTGCCATATCTCACCCTTTTATGTAATCTTTTGGCCAAGGATGTCCAATTTGTGTGGTTTCCAGATTGTGAGGCAGCTTTGCAAAAATTGAAAAACAGGTTGATTTCGCCTTCAATCATGCAACCTCAAAATTGGGACCTCTCAGTTGAACCCATGTGCGATGTAAGTCATTATGCAGTTGGAGTTGTATTGCGCCAAAGGCAAGACAAGTAACCTTGTGTCATTTACTACTCTAGCAAAACTTTAAATGTGGCACAAATGAATTATACTACTACAGGAAAAAAATTGCTAACTGTAGTCTTTGCTTTGGATACGTTTAGATCATATATCATTGGTTTGCCTATTGTAGTATTTACTAATAACTCTGCTTTAAAGTATTTTTTTTCTAAGTGGGATGCGAAATCAAGACTCATTAGATGGATACTCCTCCTTTAAGAATTCCATCTAATCATCAAAGCTAAAAAGGAAGTTGAGAATGTGGTGACTGATCACTTATCCATACTGATATTTCAGGACACACAAGAGTACATGCCGATTCATGAGTCTTTTCTTGATGAGCATTTGTTTTCGGTTAGTACTCTTTGTCCTTAGTATGCTAATATTGTAAATTTTCTTTATTACAGGACAAATTCTACGACATTGGAGTTCATTGGAAAAAAGAAAGTTCTTGGTTGAAGTAAAGAAGTTTTTCTTTGATGATTCTTATTTGTTTAAGTATTATTTTGATCAAGTAATAGGAAGGTGTGTACCCAATGAATAATAGCATTACATTATCTCTTTTTGCCATTTGGAGGCATGTGGAGGCCATTTTTCATTGAAGAAAATAGCAAAATTTGATTAATGTTGATTCTACTGGCCTAACTTGTTCAAGGATTGCTTCTAGTTCTGGAAGAACTATGGCAGGTGTCAGAGGCTAGCTGGTGAAACACAACAAAATATGATGTCTTTAAAGCCTACCTTTGTCATTGAGGCTTTTTGATTGTTGTGGTATTGATTTTGTGGGTCTATTTCCATTATCTTTTGGTTATTTATATATTTTGCCGGAAGTTGACTATGTTTCTAAGTGGATAGAGGCAATTGCATCAAGGACAAATGATCATAAACTTGTCACCAAATTTTTGAAGAAAAATATTTTGTCTAGTTTTGGAATGCTCAAGGCAATCACCAGTGATGGTGGTTCACATTTTTGTAATAGACCATTTGGTACTCTAATGCACAAATATGGTATTACACACCGAGTGTCCACTGCCTATCACTCACAAACTAACGACCAAGCTGAATTGGCCAATAGGGAAACTAAGCACATATTGGAGAAGACAGTAAACCCTAACCATAAAGATTGATCACTTCAATTAACCGATGCCTTGTGGGCATACCCTCTTAATCCTTTGATTTACAATATTCCTATCACGTGTAAATTTTGAGTGACGAGTCACTAACACTTGAGTCGATTATTTGCTACATCATTTCTAGGAAAGGATTGACATCGAGACTAATTTCGAGAAGTCGCAACAAAAATTAGGTTATTTTCTAGATTTTTTTAAATAGTGAAGCATGACACACATACACACACACACACACACATGTTTTTCATAAAATATGCTGAATAGTTGCACACGTGGAGTTTCTTATTCTTATAGTGTGTTGAAAAGGGAAATATCTAAAAAGGAAGATGAAACAAAACTAATCAAACAACCATGTGTATGTCTGCATGTATATTTTGTAGGAACCCTGATTATCTATGAAGTGTAAATCAATTACAAGAAGCAGGTTTGCCCCTACATTCGTAGAGGATGAATTCCTTGTACTATATCCCTTTTCAACTATGTAATTCATATATATGCAAAATAGCTTAAAGGCATCGATATTTGGATTGCCCTAATCATTGATATTGATTTTGCTTAAACCCACCCACCCCAAAGTTGTAACTTATAGGAATTTAATATTTAGTAACCCATTAACTTAATTTTGTTAGAACCAACATTTGAAAAATTATCCCCAGCATGTTCTGGAGGGTCTTCGTCTATGCTAATGTTTGGTCCTTGTTTACATCTAACTATTCTATTTGCGTTATCGCATCCCCACATGCAAGTGTACTAACTATTAATAATTAAAACTAACTAATTACGGTCGAAAACTATGTATAATTACATAAAATGGAATAACATACCTTATCCCGTTATGAAAATCATGAGCCTTACCTCTATTGGTCAAAATCGCCTTTAATTGCTTAGCACTTGTGCCTTCCCCAGCAACAGCGCAAAAAATGCTTGGTTTATTTCTCTGTCTTTTGTTTTGCAGAGTCGGTTGGAATGTATGTGGGTGTCAAAAGTGGAGTACCCTCAAAATTATGGTAGTGCAAAAGTTGTTCCCCAAGCGTTGGAAGGCTTATGTGTCTTGTATTAACTCAGAAAAAGTTCCGAGTTCGCCTCCTTGGGGAGGGTCAAGACTAAGTGTTTTGAAAGTGATTTTGAAAACAAAAGTTACACTTCATTCTTTGAAAGTGTTGGTGAATCTAAGATTCGAGGTTCGAAAATCTATAAATAAAAAGGGTTGGTAATCCTCAAAATTCATCCCACTGGGTATGGTAAATCAATCCTCCTTATAACTCAATTGAAGTCAAAAGTGTTATAGTTCAATCGGAAGATAGGAATTTGAATTCAAGAATTACCAAATATGTGTCTCGGTGTTAAATTGATTCGTAGGAATATTGATTTGTATATGTTTGAAGGGACGATAAGCATGCCCCATGACAAGTCTATAGTGCATCAAATGTGTATAAACCTATACGTTCCAAACTACCTTGTCAAATTCAACATACTACACTACAAGGCAATATGGGTGAAGGTTAATTTTCCCACACCCAGATGAAAATCCTTTCTTGAATTTCGCCAACAAATGGTTTAGCCGGCCATAGATGAAATAAAATTGCAAAGGAAAATAGAAAAACATTGTAAAGGAAACAAACACATAAGTTAAATTAGCCTAAGAAAAAGGTAAACAACTTAAAGCTTGATAAAATCTCCAAAAACATAGAAGTTAAAGCACAAATGTTCAAATACTTCAAAATGGATTTTCCCCAAACCCAATGTCATGGTAAAACTCTAAAAAAATGCATTCGTTATTGAAAATGGAGGTTATACCAAGAGTTTAGAAATGAAGATTACAAGCTTTAGAAACTTAATAGAACGAAAATGAGCAAGAAAATACAAAAACCCAACTTTCTCTCTCTAAAACAATGGTTCTTCTTCCTTGAAGCTTCTCTCTCTAAAAACTTTAATGTGATTGTGTGTTCCTTGCATAATTTTTCGTCTATCATGCTCCGTCTCCACTAAAAATTATTGAGAGTCCTTGATTGGAGAGAGATTGTCCAACATTTCTTCTCAACTTAGCAAAGGTATGGCCTCCTTGTCCTTTCTAATCAATCCCCCTCTCCTCTTGTTTAATGTTTTTCTCTCCACTCATTCATTCTTGAAAGCTGAATGTAGTAATGAAGGTGATGCAAATCATAACACAACTTCAAGGGATTTAGTTCAAGTTCCAAGTGGGTCGGTTACGAGAGCAAGAACAAGGAAGTTTAAAGAGGTACTCAATGAACTAATTCAAGAGGCATGGAATCAAGCAAGTTCGTCGAGGCCCATTGACTATGATCCACTTGGGCAACAAAGATTCAAGTTCTAGAAGAATCCAGCTAGAATCCAGCTAGGGGCTAAGGCTAAGCTTAAATTGGCTTCTTGTTGTTAAGGCCTCCAATTTGTCTAAAGGATTAGAATTATTAATAAGTGGGCTTGAGGATGCTTAGCCCACATGTTTTATTTCTTATGAACTAGGGTTTTTGTAGTTACGATAGCGCTGCACTGTTCACGCTACAATAACCGTGCACTATTCACTCTTTTTAGGGTCTAATTGTAAGGCTTGTATGCCAAGTACTTTCCTTTTTCTATTTAGGCATGTGATCAGCCATTTAAAGGGTTGAATGTCTTTTTTTTTCTTCAAGAGTCTTAGGAAAGTAAGAGATATTTCGTTACCCGCAAGTAAGAGATATTTCTTTACCCGCAAGTAAGAGATATTTCTTAAATAGGATAGCTATTTTAGGAAGTTTCCTAATCCTTGTAATGACCAGCCTATAAATAGGCATTCAAATCAATGAAAACTGAGATCATTATTTAGCAAATTTTGAGAGTGTTTTCTCTTCGGTTCTTTGAAGAACTAAATGAACTTATCGGAATTTTCCGTGGCGTTCACCAACGACTTATCAAACGGGTTTCCTCACCGTTTGTGGTGTCTTCCTTTATATCGAAGTTCTTGTTTCACAAACAACACGTTGAGGTCTATATACCAAGGCTCTTGTTTGTCACAAACAACGGCTCAAGGTCTACCATAAAATCTGATCGTAAAACGATATTGAGTTCTTTTCGTTGTTGGATCTCGTTATTCCGGGGGGTTCCACATCATTTGGTATCAAAGCCAAGGCTCATGTTCAGGTTTGCCTATCTCTTAAAACCTTTCTCTTCATTATTCGTTGTTCCTTTCTCTTCGTTATTCTGTGTTCTTTTAGTTCCTAAAAATTCAGTTCACATACCCTAGTGTAGTCGAATTTCCTTTACCCCATTCTGCTCATATTTTGTTGGTTCTACTTATTACAAATTCATATTCTGTTACCACCAAAAGTTAGTTGCTGATCAAAAAAAAAAAGGGGCAGAAACAAGTCAAAAAAAAAAATATCAGATTGTTTGTGTTCATCTATAGCCAAAAAAAAAAAATCAGATTGTTTGTGTTCATCCATAGCCCGAAAAAAATATATATATTAGATTGTTAGTCTTCATCCATAGCCTGAAAAAAAAAAAAGAAAAAAACAATCAGATTGTTTGAGTTCATCCATCTTGGGTCCAATAAGCTTGAAAACCACCTCACCCCAAAATCAGAAGTTTTTGGAAATCTTGCTATTTTGTGCTTCTGAAAATCTAATCAGCCATGTCCTTGAATTCTTGCTCTTCAAACCTGAAATTCCTTGACGAGTTCCTGGTGAATTGTTGCTGGAAATTTTGAGAATTGTTTGTTTAGTTTCAAAAGAATTGAAAGAGAATTATTGAGTGGAAAAAGGGAGAGTGGTGAGAACATTAGAGGGTTAAAAAAAAGCCATGTATTTTGAGTGAAACATGAGTGTAGACTGATCCACATTCTTGAGTGTAAACACATAAGGGAGAGAATTGTGAGGTTCTTTTTTTTCTTTTTGTTTTTTTTTTCTAACTTTGTTTTGCAGCAATCATGTCTCACAACAATGCTACGGATATTGATGACCCAAAATTGTTTATGGAGGCCGTGATGAGTGAGATGAGGGGTTTGATGAAGTTGGAACAAGAGCAAGTCCACGAACGGATAGATCAGATGGAGAATACACATGAGAGGCAGCCACAAAATGTCCCTAATATGCGTGGAAGGGAAAGAGTTTAACCAAGGGAAGTAAGGGGAGAAGATGAAGAGCCTTATGGGGCTGGTTTTGATGAAGAAGATGATCGGAATTCTGTTGTTAGTAATAGGAGACATGGAGGGCAGTTTAGAGAAGCTAGGAACTGGGAAGATAACAACTTGGGTGGTATTAAGATGAAAATTTCATCCTTTCAAGGTAGATCCGATCCTGAAGCATACCTTGAGTGGGAGAAGAAGATGGAGTTCGTATTTAACTGCTATAACTATTCTGATGCAAAGAAGGTAAAATTAGTGCGGATTGAGTTTTCTGACTATGCTATTATTGGTGGGATCAGCTTGTTATAAACCGGAGGCGAAATAGAGAACGTCCAGCAGAGACATGGGAGGAGATGAAAACGGTGATGAGAAAGCGGTTCGTTCCAAGCTACAACTACCGAGAGTTGTACAAAAAACTACAAGGTCTTAGACAGGGAAGCTGGAGTGTGGAGGATTACTACAAGGAGATGGAGATTGCTATGATCCGAGCTAATGTAGAGGAAGATCGAGAGGCTACCATGGCTACGTTCTTCCTTGGATTAAACTGGAAAATCCAAGATAAGGTGGAGATGCAGCATTACGTGGAGTTGGAAGATATGGTGCACATAGCCATCAAAGTGGAGCAACAACTCAAGAGAGGGGGGGGTCACGGGCAGGCCATAACTCTAGCTCTAATTCTTGGAAATCGAATTATACCAAGCAATTGGACAAGTCACCAACGTCCAAAGCCGAGCCCAAGTCCGCGAACACCAGCCACATTCCTCAAAGTAAAACCGACTCTTCTACCTCTAGGAATCGTGACATTAAATATTTTAAATGTCAAGGTAGGGGACACATAGCAAGTCAATGTCCAAACAAACAGGTCATGGTGTTGCAAGGCAATGGTGAAATTGTGACCGATGAAGAAGATTCTGACACCGATGGCATGCTACCATTGGAGGACGTTCCCGGGGAGGAATATTTAGCCCCTGATGCATTGACATTGGTGGCAAGGAGAGCATTGAGTGTGCATGCGAAGGAGGTTGATGAAGTGCAGCGGGAGAACATCTTCCACACTAGGTGCTACCTCAAAGACAAGGTGTGTAGTGTAATTATTGATGGTGGTAGTTGTACTAATGTTGCAAGCACAATTATGGTGGAGAAGTTGGGACTACCCGTGTTGAAGTACCCTAAACTGTATAAGTTGCAATGGTTGAATGATAGTGGTGAGATAAGGGTGAACAAGCAGGTGTTAGTTGCATTTCGAATTGGTAAGTACGAAGATGAAGTGTTGTGTGATGTAGTACCGACGCAAGCTAGACACTTTTTACTAGGGCATCCACGGCAGTTTGATAGGCATGTGAAGCATGATGACTTTACAAACAAATACTCCTTTGTGCTTAATCAACGATCAATCACTCTTGTACCATTGACACTGCAACAAGTATATGAGGATCAAGTGAGATTGCAAAAAGAGAGTGAACAAAAGAAAGAGAGGGAACCAAAGAAAAAGAAAAAGAGTGAAAATCAGAGAGAGGCTGAGAAAAATGAGAGAGAAAATGAAAATCAAAATGCGGCCATTGAAAAAAAATCAGAGAGGAAACAAAAGAATTTCTAGACAAAAGTGAGTGAGATTAAGAGAGCCATGTTTTCAAATCAGCCGATGATTGTACTTTTGTACAAAGAGGCACTTTTAAACACTACGAACTTGACCATGCTTTGCCTAGTTCTGTTGTTTCTCTTTTGCAGGAGTATGAGGATGTCTTTCCTAAGGAAACACCATATGGGTTACCTCCAATCCGAGGGATTGAACATCAAATTGATTTTGTTTCCGGTGCAACAATTCCAAACCGACCAACCTATAGAGCAATCCCGAGGAGACAAAGGAGCTTCAATGGTAGGTAAGTGAGTTGTTGGAGAAAGGGCACGCGAGGGAGAGCATGAGCCCATGCACTGTTCCGGTTTTACTTGTACCTAAGAAGGATGGGGCGTGGAGAATGTGCGCTTATTGCCAGGCTATCAACAACATAACGGTAAAGTATCGTCATCCTATTCCTCGCTTAGATGATATGTTAGATGAGCTGCATGGATCTTGTGTATTTTCTAAGATTGACTTAAAGAGTGGTTATCATCAGATTAGAATAAAAGAAGGAGATGAATGGAAAACAGCCTTTAAAACAAAATATGGTGTGTATGAATAGTTAGTTATGCGCTTTGGATTGACTAACGCTCCGAGCACCTTTATGAGACTTATGAATCATGTTTTGCGTGAATTTATAGGCTGATTTGTTGTTGTCTACTTTGATGATATACTCATTTATTGCAAAAACATGAACGATCCTGTAATACATTTGAAATCTATTTTAGATGTGCTTAGGAAAGAAAAGTTGTTTGCTAATCTAAGGAAGTGTACTTTTTATACCGATAAGCTTGTATTTCTAGGTTATGTTGTTAGTGCACAAGGTATACAGGTTGACGAAGAGAAGGTACATGCAATCCAAGAATGGCCCAGTCCCACAAGTGTAAGTAATGTTCGTAGTTTTCATGGACTAGCTAGTTTCTATCGGCGGTTTGTAAAGGACTTTAGTAGCATAGCCGCACCACTTACCGAAGTGATCAAGAAGAACGTTGGATTTAGATGGGGTGAAGAACAAGAAAAGGCGTTTCAATTAATCACAGAGAAGCTGACCAATGCCCCCTTATTGTCTTTACCTAACATTTTGAAAACGTTTGAGATTGAATGTGATGCTTCAGGTATTGGCATAGGAGCAGTGCTTATGCAGGAAGGACGACCAATTGCTTACTTCAGAGAGAAACTAAGCGGGGCAGCCTTAAACTACCCAACTTACGATAAGGAGTTGTATGCATTGGTTCAAGCTTTAGAGACTTGGCAACACTACCTATGGCCTAAGGAATTCGTGATTCACACCGATCATGAGTCCTTGAAACATTTGAAGGGCCAGCACAAGCTAAATAAAAGGCATGCACGATGGGTGGAGTACATTGAGACATTCCCATACATCATCCGGTATAAGCAAGGTAAGGAGAATGTGGTCGCCGATGGACTTTCTCGCAGGTATGCATTACTCTCTACACTTGATGCAAAATTCCTTGGTTTTGAGCACATTAAAAATTTATACACTGATGATCACGAATTTTGTGAGGAATACCGGGCTTGTGGGAAAACCGATAGTGGTAAGTTCTTTAGGCTTGATGGATTCCTATTTCGAGAGAATAAGTTATGCGTGCCTAATTGTTCCTTGAGGGAGTTGTTAATGCAGGAATCTCATGGTGGGGGATTAATGGGACATTTTGGAGTTACAAAGAGTTTAGCTGTGTTGCAAGAACACTTCTATTGGGCTCACATGAAAAGAGATGTCGAGAGAATTTGTGGTAGATGCATCACATGTAGGCAAGCTAAATCCAGAGTGCAGCCCAATGGTTTGTAAACTCCTTTACCAATTCCTAGTGAGCCATGGATTGATATTTCAATGGACTTTGTGTTAGGATTGCCTAGGACTAAGCGTGGGAGAGATTCAATTTTTGTGGTTGTGGATAGATTCTCTAAGATGACACACTTCATTCCATGTAACAAAATGGATGATGCTTCGCATGTTGCTAACTTGTTCTTTAGTGAGATTGTGAGATTACATGGCATGCCTAGAACAATGGTTTCAGATCAAGATGCTAAGTTCCTGAGCTATTTTTGGAAGACCTTGTGGTGTAAGCTAGGTACTAAGCTATTGTTTTCTACTACTTGTCATCCACAAATTGATGGTCAAACTGAAGTAGTAAATAGGACTTTGTCTATGTTATTGAGGGCAGTCATTAAAAAGAACATCAAAACATGGGAAGAATGTTTACCACATGTTTAGTTTGCTTATAACCGATCCATTCATTCTGCTACTAAATTTTCACTATTTGAAATTGTGTATGGATTTAATCCTTTAACCCCATTGGATTTATCTCCTTTACCTTTGACTGAGCATATTAATTTAGATGGCAAGAAGAAAGCTGACTTTGACAAGCAGATTCATGAGAAAGCAAGACTCAACATTGAGCGAAGAACAGAGCAATACGCAAAACAAGCCAACAAGGGACGTCACAAACTGATTTTTGAACCCGGAGATTAGGTTTGGGTGCATATGAGAAAAGAGAGATTTCCGGCGCAAAGACATTCCAAATTGCTTCCAGGGAGAGATGGCCCTTTCCAAGTCCTAGACCGCATCAATGCCAACGCTTACAAGCTAGATTTACCTAATGAGTAAAACGTAAGTGCTACATTTAATCTTACAGATTTGAGTCCTTTTGATGTAGGTGATGATTTGAGGGCAAATCCTTTTCAAGAGAAGGGGAATGATGCAAATCATAACACAACTTCAAGGGATTTAGTTCAAGTTCCAAGTGGGCCGGTTACGAGAGCACGAGCAAGGAAATTTAAAAAGGTACTCAATAGACTAATTCAAGAGGCATGGAATCAAGCAAGTTCGTGGAGGCCCATTGACCATGATCCACTTGGGCAACAAAGATTCATCAACATGATTCAAGTTCTAGAAGAATCCAGCTAGGGGCTAAGGCTAAGCTTAAATTGGCTTCTTGTTTTTATGGCCTCCAATATGTCTAAAGGATTAGAATTATTAATAAGTGGGCTTGAGGATGCTTAGCCCACATGTTTTATTTCTTATGGACTAGGGTTTTCATTGTTACTGTAGCGCTGCACTGTTCATGCTACAGTAACCGTGCACTATTCACTCTTTTTAGGGTCTAATTGTAAGGCTTGTATGCCAAGTACTTTCCTTTTTCTGTTTAGGCATGTGATCAGCCATTTAAAGGGCTGAATGTCTTTCTTTTCTTCTTCAAGAGTCTTAGGAAAGTAAGAGAAATTTCTTAAATAAGATAGCTATTTTAGGAAGTTTCCTAATCCTTGTAATGACCAGCCTATAAATAGGCATTCAAATCAATGAAAATTGAGATCATTATTTAGCAAATTTTGAGAGTGTTTTCTCTTCGGTTCTTTGAATAACTAAACGAACTTATCGGAATTCTCTGTGGCGTTCACCAACGACTTATCAAACGGGTTTCCACACCGTTTGTGGCATTTTCCTTTATACCAAGGTTCTTGTTTCGCAAATAGCGGGTTGAGATCTATATACCAAGGTTCTTGTTTGTTATAAACAACTGGTTAAGGTCTACCATAAAATCTGATCATAAAACGATCTTGGGTTCTTTTCATTGTTGGATCTCGTTATGTTGGCGTGTTCCACATCACACATAATCTGGGTTGGTGTAGCCACCCAAATTTTAGTTAGTAGAATGACACCTCGGCTCAACCTTCCACTTCTAAAACTTATGCCTCTCCAAGTCAATCTATTTCTAGTCCCGTCCAGTCTTTAGGTCCCCAGTCTTTGCACCCACCACAATAAGGGTTTGTTCAAAACCCGCCATCATAAGGGTTTGCTCCCCAAGGACAAACCAATGTACCTTTATACTTGTTCATTTAGATCCAGACCACCCATTAACAACCAAACTAACCAAGCCCTAAATGACATTAGGTCTCAAATGACCAAGTTGCCCAACACAATGGTTATGATGCAACAAGAAAAAAGAAAATTTACTGCACAACCACAAGGAAATCCAAAAGGTCAACATGGCATTAAGAATTATAATGTCATTCCCAATAATGCAGAGCAATTCAAGTCAATAACCACTCTCAAGAGTGCTAAAGAGGTTGACAAAACCATGCTCCCTAGGGTCTCTAAGCCTACAAAAAAAGAAACTCAGGGCACTCCTAAGGATGGTGAGTCGCTTGAGCTGCCTAAGGTCGTCGAGTCTGATAAAGTAGTATGTCCTACTCCTACTCCCTACCCTCACCGTTTGAAAATGTCTGCAAAGTATGCTAATAATGCTAAGATACTGATTTATTCAAGTAGGTAAAAATTAATATTCCTCTCTTTGATGCCATTCAACAAGTGCCATCATATGCAAAGTTCATAAAAGACTTGTACACCATTAAGATTAAGTTAAATGTCCAAAAGAAGGCATTTCTGACAAAGCAAGTAAGTATTATCCTGTGAACCAACACTCCACCCCAAGTATAAAGACCCAGGTTGTCCCACTATTGCCATTACTATTATTGGGGATTGCTGGGTCAAACAAGCACTTTTAAACTTGGGTGCGAGTGTGAATCTCATACCTTTCTTAGTCTATAAGCAATTAGGCTCGGGAGAGTTGAAGCCCACTTTAATCACTCTCCAACTTGTAGACCGAAGAGTGAAGATACTGAGAGGTGTAGTTAAAGATGTGTACGTTCAGTTGGATAGGTTTTATTTTTCTATTGATTTCATAGTATTGGACACTACACCTGTTGCTAATCTTGCTGCACATATTCCCATAATTTTTGGATGACCATTCCTCATAACATCAAATGCACTAATAAATTGTAAGTGTGGTATGATGAAATATTCTTTTGGAAATATGACTATTGAGTTTAATATTTTTCATGCAGTAAAGCAGCCAGGTGGTGTGGGAGAGTTTTGTGAGGCAGATGTGGTGCACAAGTGTGAAGAGGAGAAGTTTGAAAATTTTATTTGTTTTGACCCTTTGTAGACTTGTTTGATTAATTATGTGTTTGATAAAGAGAACTCTGAGGTTGTCTTTTATATTGAGTAGCTTAATAATTCACAAGAGTTGAGAGATAGAAAAATAAGCAACTACTCTTTGGTGGAGGAAAATCTTGAGTGAAGTTGAGTGTTGGACAATTAGAGCCTGGATAATCCCTTTGAATCAAATAATTCTTGTATAGTAGATTAGATTAGTTAGATAGCTTCTTTCTTTTCTTTTTCGATAGTTTTGTTATTTTCTTTTATTTTATTTGTACTTTTGCTTATTTTGCAGCAAGTTTAAATAGGAGCGAGCTTCGGTCAGGTTTTCTCTTTCCCTATTCTTTTTCAATTTCTCATTGCAATGCAAATTTTAAGTTGGGGGTGAGGGTTACACCATTTCTTTGTTCCTAATTTTCTTTCTTTTAGTTGTTTTTGGTAGTTTAGTGAAACAAAAAGGAAAGTGTTGAAACATATGTCTACTTAGTTGACAACTTGTTGTTTCTTAAGAGATGTACAATTGTAGAGTTGTTCTATTGGAATTTATGGAATGAAATTCATGTTTTGAAAAAACTTGACATCTATAGTAGAGATGCATGTACATACCCATGAGCCTAGTGCCTATAATTTTTGGAGGGTTATAATCCCTGTACTCAGATGATATTCATTTCAAATCCATTGAATTTTGTTTGATGTATTTTTTTTTTTTTTGAGTTACATGACCATGTCACACACACACACACGAGTTTTAGATGCTAACATGATTGTGAATATTCTTGCACAGCTTTTAAGTATATAGTAAAGCCATGTGTGAATCAATTTGAGTATATATAGTGTATCATTGATTTTATGGTGATTAGGAGAGAAAAAATTTAACTCAGATAGACAAATTGAAGTTTGTAGGTATCTTCTCTGAAAACCTTAACGTGACAACATTCATCCACGAAGGGTTTAAAGGCTTAGTGCAAAGGCTAAATGCATTTGTGTTGCCTACGAAGGTGGTTTAATATTTTTCATTATGCTTTTAATTTTGCATTTGCTAGATTGATCATTATGCTTTAAATTCCTTTGCATTATATTTGTTCTTTTGTATCATGAATTGCATTGCATCTACTTAGAGTTGTTGGCATTATGGAATATGATTAAAGACTTTATTGGGTACACTTTAAGTCTTAGGATTTAGGGTTTTTACCGAAAGGTTACTATACTGTTAAAAAAATAAAATAAAAGGGTTTTTACCGGTCCAAAATCATTTCGTTCCCCCAAAATCACAAGAGCCCACTTCTCTCAAACTCTCTCTTAGTTGCCGAAAATCCTAAACTAAGCCTCCAAGTCTCTTAATTTCTCTCTAATCTTACTTAGATCTTAATCTTGATTTTTGGCATGGCTCTAAGCAAGATTTCACCTCAAAGCCCGCCAGATGAACTCTCTTGGGCGACATTACTCTTTAGTTGTCTCCTCTTTGCCTCTATGACATCATGGTAGTGGCAGACATGGCAAGAACAAAAGACACTCAAGCCCAGGCCACAAGTTTTCCTAGTGGGAAAGGTTCGGCTAGCAGGGCATCGACAAGGGCCAAGGGTAAAAGGCTATAATGGTGGTAGATTCAAGAATTGAGGAAGGAGTATGTGACTCCTGTGACCAAGAAGAAAAAGAAATCTTGATGCAAACCCTTAAAAGAATTCAAGAACCCACGGGCAAATTGATTGAAGACTCCCCAAGAAAGCTCACAAACCATATTATAAGAACCAAGAACCCTAGACCCAATGTTTTCAAGAAACAAGAACCCATGGTTAAAAGTTCTAGAGAAAGACGTCACACTCAAGATTGAGTGATAAGTAAATGAATGGCACAAGAAAGATTAATTCTTGATAAGTTCTTGGAATAGTTCTTGGAAGAACAATAAGGTAGAAACCTCACAAAACTCATAAAAAAATATTCTGTTATTTTTTCCTAGGTCTTATATGTGTATATAAAGCCTTAAAACAAATCCTAGTCTAAATAGGAATAACTAATGTTGGGCTTAAACAAGTAATCAGCCCAAAATCCCTAAATAACCTAAATAAGTCCATAAAACCACTTAATCAAGGTTGTAGGAATTGAATTACACTAAAATAAACTTGAGGCCTTTTCCCCTTAAAACCCACGCATGCCACGGTAGAAAAGCCTCTAAATGCACTCTTCATGCTTGAACTTTCACAATCAGCCCGTTTGTCTTGAATCAGCCCGTTCAATGCTTCCTTCATCCTTTTCGCTCTCACCCGAGTCATAGGACCTCCATTTATGCTCAACGGATCAGATTGCATATTCCCAAAAACGAAATTTTTTTAAAAAATTTTGAAATTTGGAAAATATTTTAAGTAAATTTTATATAAAATATTTTGAGCTTAAACTGGTACGAAATTAAATCGTTTCGGGGTGAAAACGGACTGAGCAAATGGGGGACACGTGGCGCGACTCGGGCCATGTCTTGGAAATTATAAATAAAGTTAAATATTAGATATTTCAGCAGAGATATCTCTGTATTCTGCTGGTTTTCTGCTCGTTCACACATTGGAGAGAAAGAGGAGAGAAAAGAAAGAAAACAATTCTTCCTTCTTCAATATTCGGAGTTCCGTCGCTCGGATCAACTCGGACCAAGAGCCAAAGTTCATCTCCTCGACGAGGGCTATGCGTACGTACCAAAAAGAGTGGATTTCACCGAAAATCCAAGAGGAGACTTTGGGGAAAATCAAAGCTTTGAGGTTGTTTTGCTGTTATAGAAGTTCTTACACTTCTATTGTGGTAGGGTTCCCTCCTACCTTGGTTTTATTCTTACCTTAAGTGGGCTTTTAGTGGCTGAAATTGGTTTATATGTGGGCTATTCAAGGGCTGTCCAAATGGACTGTTTTGGTGCTGAAATTGGGGCTGTTTTCTGCACTAATTAAGGGCCATTTTGTGCACTAATTTAGGGTTGTTTTGTGCACTAATTAAGGGTGTTTTGTGCACTAATTAGGGGCTATTTTGTGCACTAATTTGGGACTGTTAAGGGGCTGAATTATGGACTGAAATTGTGACTATTTTTTGACTTTTTTGCGGACTGTTTTTAGGCTATTTTGTGGGCTATATATAGGCTGTTATATGGTGGTTTGTATGGGCTGTTTTGTGGTTTAGATAACAGCCGTTACGTGGGCTATTACATGGGCCGTTATGTGTTATATTATGCCTTAATGTTTAGGTGTGTTATTAGCCTAAAAGTTGTGATATCACCTGCCTATGATTATGAAAGTGACATTATGGACTTATAACGTGATTTATGATTAGAAATGCAATTGTTGGTATATGCATGTTATGATATATTGAATTTGTGACAAATATGATATCTATATGCTTAGAACATAACTTATCATGATATGTTGAGATTGTTCATGTCATTCATAGCATATTGAACATTGTATCATTGTTCTTAGAGGCATCACATTCATGGGCATAAGCCATGAGTGTGGGTGTGTGAGATGCATGGTTGATCAAACACCTTGTTTGGTGGTTAGCAAGTGGGTTCGGGAAAAAGTCGATCGAAGATCCCCTTTGAGTCGCATGGTTGCATGGAAGAAAACTTGTGTCGGGTATAGCAAGTAAGGCTAGACTCTCCCTCGGGTGCAAGACCCGACGACTTGGTTATACACTCCCCTGTAGTGAAATTTTGAAAAAGTGTAGTATGGTATACGGAACCGGCGGTATAAAATCCAAAATCCGTTGCCCAACAAGACACAAGATTTTTAAGAAAATACTCATTTAATGAGTACCATCCAATAATGATCTAATTTATAAAACGCATGATTTTTTATTCAAAGTGATCATTGGATGTATTTCTGTCGAAGACGGGTCATTACACATTGTCATTGCATTGTGTTGTGGAAGTCAGTGAGGACTTGGGTTTAAGTGCATGAGTGAGTATTATCTTATTTCATGGCATGACATGGTTACATTTCAACATTGAATACATATTCTTGTATGAATGTTTGTTAAATGTTAAATGTTGCTTATACACATTGCATATGCATTTAAGGTGGGGAGTAGCCCTAGTAGGAGTTTTTCTCTACGGGGCGTTGGCTCACCCTATACGGGACATATTTCAGGAATGGGTCATACGCCGAGGGACAGCACTTACTCGGGCACTTAAGGAGGAAGAAAAGCCGACTTGTGGCTTTCAATCCATTTCTTTTGTAAAATTAAACTTGTAATGAAATTTTGGTATGTAATGTGTAAAGGAATTGTGATAGAATCTTTGACATGTAATGTGTAAAGAAATTGTGATAGAATCTATATCGACTGTTTTAATATAATCTTGCATGTTTGTATGAATATGGATAATTGGACCCGGTGTGACCAATGTTTACTTATAAATGGACTCGGTGTGGTCATTGTTGAATATAGGACCTCGGATGGGTCTTGTTATTATATAATCCACAGGTTGTGTTTTGAGTAGAGTTCTCCTTACAAAGAAGAAACTGCCCAAATTTTAATGAAGGATGGACGCCGGTAAATGGGACATAACGTTCAGATATCGAGTCACTCGGTATTCACGGGCATTCCGTGGGTTGATTGATGAGTAATCAACGGACCCCCGAATTTTGGGGTGTCACAGCTTGGTATCAGAGCTTAGATTATACGATTTACCTAACGCTTGTTGCGAATTGGGACTAGACCATTGCATGCATTGTGCATCTCATGATATATGCTTAAATTGTTACATGTTTTGTGCAACATGTTATGTGAAACATGATTACTTGCTAGGTGATTATGTGAATGATATGCATGGTGAAAGGCACATGAAAAAAAATGCTAGGGTTAGAAAACATAACCTTGGGTTCGAAAAAAATGAATGAATGGTATAGTTTTATGTGTAAATGTCTACTACTAGGTGGCACACGCACTACTAGTGAAACAAGGAGGAAAATCTCCAAGTTTAAATACTTGACTTCTATCTTGGGATACTAAGTAAATGCTCTGTTTCTATTTGACATGTGTGTAGATGGAAAATAGAGGAAGGGAAGAGGACGCTGCCGAGGCAGAGGCGGTAGGCGGAACAACAACCAACCACCACCGGCCTTTGACCAATAAGCCTTCATGGAGGCTATTGGTGAAGCAGCGGCTACCATTGCACAAGCTAGTGCTATGGCCGCTACTATTGCACAGACGGGTACAAGTGGGGGCCAAGGAGGCTCCAGTCATCTCTAGAAGTTCAAGGCACATCAACGGCCAATCTTTATGGGAGGGGCGGACCCGATGGTAGCTGATCATTGGTTCTGGCAGGTTGACAAGATCTTGCGGGCAATGGAGATCACCTCTGACGCCACCATGATAACGCTAGCTACATTCTAGTTGTAAGGGGAATCCCAAGTATGTTGGGATTGGGTGAAAGACTCCAAGAACTTGGAGGCCATGACATGGGTAGAGTTCTAGGAACTCTTCATAGGGAAATACTTCCCGGCAGCTGTGAGGCATACAAAGGCTCGGGAGTTCCTAGATCTGAGGCAAGGAGCGATGTCAATGATGAAATACGTGGCTAAATTCACTGAGTTAGCACGTTTCACTGACTAATATGTGGCCACAGATATGGCCAAGGTTAGAAAATTTGAGGATGGGCTGAAGTTATCCATCCGGGGTAAAATCGTCGGTCTTCTCCTCCAAGACTTCGATTTGATGGTCACCACATCCATGACCATTGAGAGAGAGGTGGATGACGCAAGAAGCATCCGAGAGTCTGGTGCAAAAGACAAGAAGAAGGAGGACCAATCCTCTTCTTCTAGCTCGAGGAAGAAGGAGAGGACTTCTACTCCACTAGGGTTTCAGGGATACGGCCGCAGTTATCAAGGCCAAGTCCAAGGTCAACCCTCCCAAGGTGGGAGAAATCAGAGGCCTTCCTACCAGGCTGGCCAGAGGACTTGCTATCATTGCCACCAACTGGGTCACATTAAGAGGGATTGTCCTCAGAGGCAGGGATCCAAAGGTCATGGGTCATCACAGTCTCAGACTTCCTTGGGGCAACCACAGACATAGTTTGCTCCTCACTACCCTACTATGGGTCAGGGCAACCAGTACCAATTCCAGGGTGCAGCACAAGGCCCTACTACTTCTCGTGCGGGGACACCGCAAGCTGGCTAGATGGGCCAAGGCATGGGTCGAGGACGAGGCCAGCACTCACAAGCTGGGACTTCAGGGACTTAGGGGCGTGTCTACGCCATTATGCCACAGACTGAGATGACAGATCCATCGGTGATATAAGGTACATTCTTCCTCTCTCGGTTGTGAGGTAAAGTATTGTTCGATTCTAGTGCATCTCATTCATTTATTGCTGCATCTTGTGTGGATGACTTGGGCTTAGAGGTTAAGACCTTAGAAGAGTTGTTGTATGTGAGTTCTCCCCTAGGTGTTGGGGTGAGAATTGATCAAATATGTCGGGGTTGTGAGTTAGAGATCTCGGGAATTTTACTCACCGTAGACCTTAGGGTCATGGACATGTCAGAGTTTGATGTAATCCTTGGGATGGATTGGTTGAAAGCACACCGAGTCGTTAATGATTGTGATCGAAAGAGGGTCACAGCTTATATACCTAATGGTGTTTGTTTCAAGTTTCAGGGGGAGAAGCAGTATGCTTTACCCCCAAGCCATGTATGACTCTAGATGGCACGGACAGTTGATGGGTTGGCTTGCTAGCCTTACCCTGGAGGACGAGGTGAGGCAGGAGTTCGGTCTACCTCGGGTTGTGTGCGAGTATGAGGATATTTTTCTGGATGAACTACTGGGATTACCTCCACATAGGGATGTAGACTTCACTATTGAGTTGTATCCGGGTACATCGCCTATCTCTATGACTCCGCATCGGATGGCACCAACTGAGTTGCAAGAACTCAAGGTGCAATTGCAAGAATTGTTGGACAAGGGGTTTATTAGACCGAGCACTTCACCATGGGGCGCTCCGGTCTTGTTTGCTAAGAAGAAAGATAAGACTCTTCGATTGTGTATTGATTACCGGCAGTTGAATAGGGTCACTATCAAGAATAGGTACCCTTTACCGAGGATTGATGACTTGTTCGATCAGCTGAGAGGGGCACGGGTCTATTCCAAGATAGATCTTCACACCGGTTACCATCAGTTGAGGGTTAGGGAGGAAGATATCCCTAAGACGGCGTTCAGAACGCGGTATGGGCATTTCGAGTTCACAGTGATGCCATTTGGGTTGACGAATGCTCCAGCGGCATTCATGGACCTCATGCACAGGGTGTTCCAACCCTATTTAGATCAATTTGTTGTAGTTTTTGTTGATGACATCTTGATCTACTCCAAGTCTGAGGAGGAGCATGAGGGTCACTTGAGGATTGTTCTCCAGACATTGAGAGAGCATCAGTTGTACGCCAAGTTCAGCAAGTGTGAATTTTGGCTTACAGAGGTAAAGTTTTTGGGGCATGTAGTGTCAGCTTCAGGTGTATCTGTGGACCCGGAGAAGGTTGAGGCAGTTATGAATTGGGAGAGACCGAAGTCAGTCTTCGAGATACGTAGTTTCTTGGGATTGGCAGGGTACTACCGGCGATTTATTGAGGATTTCTCCCGATTGGCTGCGCCTATGACGAAGTTGACCCGGAAAGAGGTCAAGTTTGTGTGGAATGATTCTTGTGAGAATGCATTCCAAGAGTTGAAAAGGAGGCTTACTTCAGCTCCTATTCTGATAGTTCCAGAACGGGGACAGAGGTACACGATCTATTGTGATGCCTCGAAGGACGGGCTGGGATGTGTTTTGATGCAGTCCGGGAGGGTAGTAGCTTATGGTTCTCGGCAGCTAAAGAATCACGAGCAGAATTACCCCACACATGACATGGAGTTGGCGGCCATTGTCTTTGCCTTGAAGGCTTGGCGTCACTACCTGTATGGTGAGCAGTTTGAAGTGTTTTCGGACCACAAGAGTCTGAAGTATATTTTCACTCAGCGGGACCTCAACATGAGGCAACGCAGGTGGATGGAGTATTTAGAGGACTATGACTTCACTTTGCATTACCATCCTGGTAAGGCAAACGTGGTGGCTGATGCACTTAGCCGAAGGTCACGGGGAGTTTTGGCTAGTGTAGCTTCCCGGGAGTGGCAGATGCTCGAGACTGTGGGACAGTTCGGGCTATGTTATATGGGTCAGGCTCAGGGTACTTTGGGGAGTTTGGTGGCTACGCCGTCTCTACTGAGCAGGGTGATTGAGTCCCAAGTCAAGACACGGAGCTATTGTCCATTGGGACCGTGTACAGGTAGGTACAGGTGACGAGGGCTGGGCTATTCACTCAGATGGTAGTCTTCGGTATCGAGGAAGGGTTGTGGTTCCTCAATTGGCAGATCTGAGGGAGGAGATCCTTAGGGAGTTTCATTGCTCCCGTTTTGCGGTTCATCCAGGGGGCACGAAGATGTATCATGATCTTCGTCGCCAGTATTACTGGAGTGGAATGAAGAGGCAGGTTGGCGATTTGTCAGTCGATGTCTCACGTGTCAGCAGGTTAAGGCTGAACACCAGAGACCAGCGGGATTACTCCAGCCTTTGGAGGTAGCTGAGTGGAAGTGGGAGCATATCACGATGGATTTTGTGACCCATTTGCCACGGACATCGCGGGGTCATGACGCGGTGTGGGTGATAGTGGACCGGCTTACTAAGTCGGCACACTTTTTGGCTGTGCGGATGACCTTCACACTGGAGGAATTCTGCAGGTTGTATATACGGGAGATTGTCCGGCTGCATGGAGTACCCGTATCTATTGTATCGGACCGAGATCCCAGGTTTACGGCTCATTTTTGGGAGAGTTTCCAGCGGGCCATGGGGACACAGTTAATGATGAGCACTGCTTTTCATCCCCAGACGGACGGTCAGTCTGAGAGGACTATCCAGACTTTAGAGGACATGCTACGGGCATGCGTCCTAGATCTCAAGGGTAGCTGGGAAGATCACTTACCCTTGGTGGAGTTCGCATACAATAACAGTTACCAGGCGAGCATACAGATGACACCCTATGAGGCGCTATATGGGAGGCCATGTCGTTCTCCGATTTGTTGGACGGAGGTAGGAGAGAGGTCTTCTACGGGTCCGAAATTGGTTAGAGACACCTCGGAGAAGGTGGACTTGATTCGAAAGCGTCTTCTCACGGCTCAAAGTCGGCAAAAGAGCTATGCTGATAGACGGCGGCGACCTCTAGAGTTTGAGGTGGGAGATCATGTCTTCTTGAAGGTTATGCCTAAGAGAGGAGTGGTCTGGTTTGGTAAGGGGGAAGCTGTTGCCGAGATACATCGGGCCCTTCGAGGTACTTGAGAGTGTGGGTACAGTTGCTTACCGGTTGGCATTACTGCCAAATTTATCGGGTGTTCATGCAGTATTTCATGTCTCTATGCTTCGGAAGTACAACCCGGATCCGACTCATGTGGTGGATTGGGGAGAGCTTGCTGTTGATGCTGATGGAACTTTCGAGGAGGGACTGGTGCGCATCATGGATAGCCGGGAACAGGTTTTGCGAGGCAAGACCGTGCGGCTAGTGAAGGTGCTATGGCAGCATCGAGGAGTAGAGGAGGCGACATGGGAGCACGAGGACACTGTCCGTACCAGTTATCCTTTTTTGTTCGAGGATGGAGGTACATTCTTATGGTAATTTAGCATTATTTGACTGTTGCATAAGCATGTGATTGTATGTGCATGTGTAGGTGAATTTCGGGGACGAAATTCTTTTAATGGGGGAAGAATGTGAAACCCGAAAATTTTTTTAACTTTTTCTGAAAAAAGGGCAAAATGGTAATTTGCCATTATAGAGTAGGTTGAAAAACTGGTATTTTTCTAAACCTCAGGAGATGAAATGGATCTCACCGTTGGATTCGCATTGCGAAATCTAGCTCCCCTGTGAATTTTCGTCAAATTCCGAGATAGTCGAGTTTTTCACATTTTTCGAGGCGACGGGTGTCCGGTGACCCCCAAAAACGAAATTTTTTTTAAAAAATTGAAATTTGGAAAATATTTTAAATAAATTTTATATAAAATATTTTGAGCTTAAACTGGAATGAAATTAAATCGTTTCGGGGTGAAAACGGACCGAGCAAATGGGGGACACGTGGCGCGACTCGGGCCATGTCTTGGAAATTATAAATAGTGTTAAATATTAGAGATTTCAGCAGAGATATCTCTGTATTCTGTTGGTTTTCTACAGGTTCACACGTTGGAGAGAAAGAGGTGAGAAAAGAGAGAAAACAATTCTTCCTTCTTCAATATTCGGAGTTCCGTCGCTCGGATTAACTCGGACCAAGAGCCAAAGTTCATCTCCTCGACGAGGGCTACGCGTACGTGCCAAAAAGAGTGGATTGCACCGAAGATCCAAGAGGAGACTTTGGGGAAAATCAAAGCTTTGAGGTTGTTTTGGTGTTATAGAAGTTCTTACACTTCTATTGAGGTAGGGTTCCCTCCTACCTTGGTTTTATTCTTACCTTCAGTGGGCTTTTAGTGGCTGAAATTGGTTTATATGTGGGCTGTCCAAGGGCTGTCCAAATGGACTGTTTTGGTGCTGAAATTGGGGCTGTTTTCTGCACTAATTAAGGGCCATTTTGTGCACTAATTTAGGGTTGTTTTGTGCACTAATTAAGGTTTGTTTTGTGCACTAATTAGGGGCTATTTTGTGCACTAATTTGGGACTGTTAAGGGGCTGAATTATGGACTGAAATTGTGACTATTTTTTGACTTTTTTGCGGACTGTTTTTAGGCTATTTTGTGGGCTATATACAGGCTGTTATATGGTGGTTTGTATGGGCTGTTTTGTGGTTTAGATAACAGCCGTTACGTGGGCTATTACATGGGCCGTTATGTGTTATATTATGCCTTAATGTTTAGGTGTGTTATTAGCCTAAAAGTTGTGATATCACCTGCCTATGATTATGAAAGTGACATTATGGACTTATAACATGATTTATGATTAGAAATGCAATTGTTGGTATATGCATGTTATGATATATTGAATTTGTGACAAATATGATATCTATATGCTTAGAACATAACTTATCATGATATGCTGAGATTGTTCATATGTCATTCATAGCATATTGAACATTGTATCATTGTGCTTAGAGGCATCACATTCATGGGCATAAGTCATGAGTGTGGGTGTGTGAGATGCATGGTTGATCAAACACCTTGTTTGGTGGTTGGTAACTGGGTTCGGGAAAAAGTGGATCGAAGATCCCCTTTGAGTCGCATGGTTGCATGGAAGAAAATTTGTGTCGGTATAGCAAGTAGGGCTAGACTCTCCCTTGAGTGCAAGACCTGACGACTTGGTTATACACTCCCCTGTAGTGAAATTCCGAAAAAGTGTAGTATGGTATACGGAACCGGCGGTATAAAATCCAACATCCGTTGCCCAACAATACACAAGATTTATAAGAAAATACTCATTTAATGAGTACCATCCAATAATGATCTGATTTATAAAACGCATGATTTTTTATTCAAAGCGATCATTGGATGTATTTCCGTCGAAGACAGGTCAGTACACATTGTGTAATACCCCACATGCGTTTAAAAAATAATAATAATAATAAAAGACATAGGTGTTCAGTAATTATTTCATTTGAAATGATAAAATAGTATAGCTCAAGGAAAGAGTAGTTAAAAGATTAGTTTCGGTATGAAAATGTACAAAATAAATCATAAAAGAACTTGAACTAATTAGGTCGATGTAGAAAAGTATGTAGGATAAGTTAGGATTAAAGTTGGAAGGATTGGAAGTGAAAAGGGGCGCCCAAATGGGCGCTGGGGCGCTGCTCCGGGTACATTGCCTACTCCGAACCAGTTGTCGTAGAATCGTCATAACTCTTGCTACAATGGTCAGATTGAGCTGAAATTTTGACACAATGCAGAAGACATCTAGATCTACAACTTTCAGGTTTTGCACTTTTTCAGATTCAAAGTTTATCATGATCAAAAATAAGGAACACAGTAAGTCTGGAAAACCCCCAAAACAGACGATGAACAGTAAAAGTCGGGATTTTTGGGTTTTAAAACACCCATTCCAAGCCCTATTTCTCCCATTCTTCATTTCCCTTCCACTCTAAATACCTTAGAGCCCTAAGAGAAGAGAAAAGGGAGAGAAAAACACCAAGGTCAAGAGAGATTCCCACCTCATAAAGATCAAAACCGAATTTCTCAAGTTTTCTCTTCTCCACCCATTTCTTTTGCTTCTATTCCTCAACCACTCACACCCAAATCTCTAGAAACCCTAGGAGGACGAAATTAAGAGGAAAAGGAAGGAGAATAGGAAGATTTTGAATCTTGGGTCTTAGATTGAAGCTACAACCAAGAGGTAGGGGATTTCTTCCGGAGGGACTTGGATTACCTACGAGATATGCCGTAGAGTGTAAATGTCAGTCAAACCTAGTGGGGGGGGAGATGGTTTCTTGCACTTGTAGTGAGTTGTCATTTGGTAATGCGACCACTATCGTACGCCTGGAGTTCGAACTAGGGTTGGTATACCATTCCTGGGGAGGGACTCGTCACTGCCATTGGGATGGTAGACGCCCCTTCCCTAAGTACTTGTGATTGTGATTATAAATGGGTGGACTAGGTATAATCGTTGGGTAGATTCATGAGAAACAATCAACATACATGGTACGGGGATGAACCAACATAAATGTGATGATTGGCTAGAATGGCTTGGCCGGTGCATTGGTATGGGACGATGCATCGGAGGGAGCCCCTCCTAATTGACTTAATGTTGGAAATGGTTTGCTATGGTTAAACTTAATTTATTTCTCTCCTTAACTACTGTATGGCTTAAACTTGAGATCTATTTAAAATGTCCCGTTTTACTTCAAATTCATATATGTTATTTTTGAAATGTGACCGACCCGTTTTGTATTTTATAAACCTTGTTGGAGTTGGGAAGATTTTGCTACAGAGCCTAGTGCTCATCCCCTACTGTTAACATTTTTCAGACTATATCCTTGAGGAGGAGCCAGGAGTCGAGGAGCCCGTTCTTTGGGAGACTCCGATCGACGGGAGCGTAGATCCCGAGGTGGACGCCTAGAGCGGCCCTTCTATTTTGTTCTAGACTAGGCTATGTTTTTTTGAAAGATTGTAAAGTCTAGTTATCTTTTGAAATTCCGCTGCTTATCATAGTTTAATTCTTTGGGAATGTACATGCCATTGTGGGCATATTTTTTTTTGGGTTAACATGTAAATTTGATGGATTGATTATATAGTAGTTAATTGGACCCGGTGTGGTCATTATAGTAGAATTGCACAGGTTGGATTTTGTGGTAGAGCTCCCCGTACAAAGGAGACTCTGCCCGAATTTTGTTAAAATATCAATGGTTGATGGATAAAAATTTCTTATTTATGGATTTATTTAGTGCTCTCATGATTGTGAAAGGTTTTAGAATGTAATGCCGTCCGAGGGGGTATTTGGGGCGTTACAAAGTTTGGTATCAGAGCCTAGGCTTTAGGTCTTACATGGGAGCTGTAGGTTATGGACTACCACTAGAGATGTAGGTTTAGGGTGCAGGAAATGGTTGAGTTAATTTTTGTATATGCCTTGTGCTTAAATCAAGACATCCTACATATCATTTTAGTATGTCTTGTACATCAATGAAACTAAATTGTGAATTGATGTGCAGGATGGACGGTGAACGTGTACGTGGACGTGGACGTGGGCGTGGCCGTGGCCGTGGAGGTCAAACATATCCACCACCACCACCACCTCCCGATGCCATGGATGGCATATACCAATGCTTGAGGGAGCTCACCACTTTGGTACAAAACCAAAATGGTAACAACAACCACCACAACCATAATGGTGGAGCACATCCTTTAGCCCAAGTACCGGGCAACGGAGAGGAGACTAGGAGAATGGTAGCTCTCCGAGAGTTTCTGAGGCAACACCCACCTACTTTCCAAGGGAGCTCCAATCCCTTGGATGCGGATAAATGGATCCGCCGTGTGAAGAAGATGTTGGACGGAATGGGAGTGGCCGAGGACTTGCGGGTTGGCTTGGCTATCTATTTGTTGGAGGGGGAAGCCGACCATTGGTGGGACTCGGTGAAAAGGAAAATGAACACGGATGCTCTCACTTGGGCGGAGTTTGATCAAGTCTTCCAAGACAAGTACTTCCCGGAATCGGTCCGAGATCGAATGAAGACCGATTTTCTTATTCTACGACAGGGCAGCCTGACTTTAGCTGAATACGAGAGGAAGTTTGATGAGCTATCCCGCTATGCTACGGAGTTCATATCTACGGAGGCCAACAGGGCCAAACGCTTTGAGCAGGGATTGAGGCCTGCCATTAGGGAGAAGCTGGTGGCTCTCAGGATCCGGGACTACGGGGATTTGGTGGACAGAGCTGCACTTGTAGAGAAGGACATGGAGGATACTCAGCGACGACAGGGCCTTATGAGGGGAGGTCCGATCCGGACGGGTGCTAGTAGCAGTGGAGCACAGAGGGCGGCACCCTACCGTCGCTCGGATCAGGCAGGGGGACAGAGACCCCAGATGGGTCGAGGAGCAGGAGGCGTATCGGGGAGGACAGCCACCGACCCCCGTCAGTGCTTCGCATGTGGAGGAGTGGGGCACTTCAGACACAATTGCCCATCTCTCCCACCGAGAGACAACCAGGTGACAAGACAAGTGGCTGCAAATAAGCCACTACAGCAGCAGAGGCCTGTAGGAGCTCCAGCCCCAGGTGGCGCCACTCAGGGGAGAGTCTTTGCCTTGACCCAACCGGAGGAGGATGCCTCCAACGCAGTTGTTGATGGTATAATTCTCCTCTATAATTCTTGGGCCCGAATCTTATTCGATCCCGGTGCTACTCATTCTTTTATACGTACTGCATATGCTATGAATTTGGGATTGGGTTTCGAGAAGTTAGAGCATGCCTTGACGGTTGACTTGCCTACGGGAGAACAGTTGGGTACTAGCCGAGTTTGCAAGGGTTGTGTGCTTCGTATTGGGGAGCACGAATTAATTGTGGACTTGATTGCTTTAGAAATGAAGGGGTATGATGTGATTTTCGGAATGGACTTGTTGTCCGCTTTCCGGGCGGTAATGGATTGTTTCCGCAAACGGATTACATTTCAGTTACCGGGAGGAGTCGTTTTCAGTTTTATTAATAACCGAGATTCTTCTCATCCATTCCCTACGACGGGTAGTAGATTCTTAAAAGCGAAAGCGGGAAGTCATTTGAGTTTCTTAGCTAGCTTAATGGGAGAAAACCGGGATAAAATTCATACGGATGTAGTGCAAATTGTATCGGAGTTTTCGGATGTTTTTCCCGAGGAATTACCCGGATTACCGCCACATAGGGAAATTGAGTTCAAGATCGAACTCTATCCTGGAACCGAACCTATGTCCATTGCTCCCTACCGGATGGCACCTTTGGAGTTGAAGGAGCTAAGGAAGCAATTGGATCACTTGTTAGCGATTGGGTTTATCCGTCTAAGCACTTCACCTTGGGGAGCCCCAGTCCTCTTTGTGAAGAAAACGGATGAGACCCTACGGTTGTGCACGGATTATCGGAGGTTGAATCGGGTTACCGTGAAGAATAAGTATCCGTTGCCGAGAATTGATGACTTATTTGATCAGTTGAAGGGTTCGAAGTATTACTCCAAGATTGATCTTCGCACGGGATATCATCAGCTGCGAATTAAGGAGGAGGATATTCCTAAGACTGCTTTCCGTACCCGTTATGGTCATTTCGAATATACGGTGATGCCGTTCGGATTGACTAACGCCCCCGCAGCATTCATGGATTTGATGCACAGAATCTTCCGGCCTTACCTCGATCAATTTGTCATTGTGTTCATTGATGACATATTGATCTACTCACAGACTCAGGAGGAACATGCTCGTCATCTCTCTATTGTGCTACAAACATTGAGAGAACATAAGCTATACGCGAAGATGAGCAAGTGTGAGTTTTGGATGAAGGAAGTGAAATTCCTTGGCCATGTTGTGTCCGAGCGCGGAGTAGCGGTTGATCCCGCCAAGATTGAGGCTGTGATGAAATGGGAACCACCGAAGAATGTAATGGAAGTACGGAGTTTCTTGGGGTTAGCCGGTTATTATCGAAGGTTTGTGGAAGGGTTCTCCAAGCTAGCGATGCCGATGACTCGCCTTACAAAGAAGGGGGAGAAATTCTTGTGGACTCCAGCGTGTGAACTAGCTTTTCGCACCTTGAAGGAGAAATTGACGACAGCACCTATCCTCATTATTCCGAGCAGTGGGGAGGGCTACGAGGTATACACTGATGCTTCACTACGAGGCTTGGGATGTGTTCTAATGCAAGGAGGGAAGGTAGTTGCCTATGGCTCGAGGCAACTCAAGATTCATGAGCAGAACTATCCCACTCACGACTTGGAGCTTGCCGCGGTGGTCTTTGCTCTTAAGTTGTGGAGGTGTTACTTGTATGGCGAGAAATTTCAAGTGTTCTCGGACCATAAAAGCCTCAAGTACATATTCACCCAAAAAGACTTGAACATACGGCAAAGAAGGTGGATTGAGTATTTAGAAGATTATGATTTCACACTTAACTACCATCCGGGGAAGGCCAATGTAGTTGCAGACGCTCTTAGCAGGAAGTCTCGGGGTGAAATCAATTCTCTCGCGATAAATAGGTGGAAAATGATTGATACTTTGGAGGAGTACGATCTATGGGTGGATGGACCGGAGTACCAACCATATTTATTCAACCTTGTAGCTCAACCGACGCTTCGACGACGGGTGGTAGAGTTGCAATGCCTAGATTCGGAACTCGATTTGATTAGAGTCCGATTGGGGAATGGAGAAGCTATTAAAGGATGGTCTTGGAAGAATGGAGAGTTGAGATATGGGGAGAAGCTATGTGTTCCCGATGATTCGTCCTTAAAGGAGGAGATACTTGGAGAGTGCCATCGCTCCAAGTTTGCTATCCACCCCGGTAGCACAAAGATGTATAGGGACATGAAGCGTCAATACTGGTGGAGGGGAATGAAGCGAGATGTGGCCAAATATGTGGCAAAATGTGCGGTGTGTCAGCAGGTGAAGATTGAGCATCAAAGGCCAGGAGGAGTCCTACAGTCCTTGCCTATTCCCAAGTGGAAATGGGATCACATTACTATGGACTTCGTGTCGGGTTTACCACGGACGTCGCGCGGGCATAATGCAGTGTGGGTCATTGTGGATAGACTCACCAAGTCTGCTCACTTTTTGAGTATGAAGACCACGGATACATTCGAGACCTTGAGCCAGTTATATATCCGTGAGATAGTGCGGTTACATGGAGTTCCGCTTTCTATTGTGTCGGATCGTGACTCTCGGTTTGTGGCGCGATTTTGGCAAAGTCTACAACAAGCCATGGGGACAGAGTTACATTTCAGTACCGCGTTCCATCCCCAAACAGATGGCCAATCTGAGAGGGTGATACAGATTGTGGAAGATATGCTACGTGCATGTGCGTTGGACTTCAAGGGGAGTTGGAGTGACCATTTGCCGTTGGTGGAGTTCGCGTATAACAACAGCTATCAGGCAAGCATTGGGATGGCACCGTATGAAGCATTGTATGGAAGACCGTGTAGATCCCCGACGTGTTGGTTAGAAGCGGGCGAGAGTAGCTTGTTTGGGCCAGAGATTGTTCGGGAGACTACAGAGAAAATTCAGCTCATCCGGGAAAGACTACGCACGGCACAGAGTAGACAGAAAAGCTATGCGGATCGAAGACGAAGACCATTAGAATTCCAAGAGGGGGACTATGTATTCCTTAAGGTGTCCCCCAAGAAGGGAGTATTTCGATTTGGCAAGAAAGGGAAATTAGCACCAAGATATACCGGACCCTTTGAAGTGATCAAAGTTGTGGGCAAAGCGGCATATCAGTTGCGGTTACCAATTCAGTTGTCTGGAGTACACGACGTATTTCACGTGTCCATGTTGAGAAAGTGTCAATCGGATGCAACGCCGGTCGTAGACTTGGAAGACATTGAGATTCAAGACGGAGCAACCTATGAAGAACAACCGGTGAAGATTCTTGACGCCAAGGCGAAAGTGCTTCGCAACAAAGTAATCAAATTGGTGAAAGTCTTGTGGCAACATCATGGAGTGGAAGAAGCTACTTGGGAACCGGAGCTGGAAATGCGGGAGAAGTATCCATTTCTGTTCGTTACTGGAGGTAAGTTTCGAGGACGAAACTTTCTTTAAGGGGGGTGGATTGTAATACCCCACATGCGTTTAAAAAAAAAATAATAATAATAAAAGACATAGGTGTTCAGTAATTATTTCATTTGAAATGATAAAATAGTATAACTCAAGGAAAGAGTAGTTAAAAGATTAGTTTCGGTATGAAAATGTACAAAATAAATCATAAAAGAACTTGAACTAATTAGGTCGATGTAGAAAAGTATGTAGGATAAGTTAGGATTAAAGTTGGAAGGATTGGAAGTGAAAAGGGGCGCCCAAATGGGCGCTGGGGCGCTGCTCCGGGTACATTGCCTACTCCGGACCAGTTGTCGTAGAATCGTCATAACTCTTGCTACAATGGTCCGATTGAGCTGAAATTTTGACACAATGCAGAAGACATCTAGATCTACAACTTTCATGTTTTGCACTTTTTCAGATTCAAAGTTTATCATGATCAAAAATAAGGAAAACAGTAAGTCTGGAAAACCCCCAAAACAGACGATGAACAGTAAAAGTCGGGATTTTTGGGTTTTAAAACACCCATTCCAAGCCCTATTTCTCCCATTCTTCATTTCCCTTCCACTCTAAATACCTTAGAGCCCTAAGAGAAGAGAAAAGGGAGAGAAAAACACCAAGGTCAAGAGAGATTCCCACCTCATAAAGATCAAAACCGAATTTCTCAAGTTTTCTCTTCTCCACCCATTTCTTTTGCTTCTATTCCTCAACCACTCACACCCAAATCTCTAGAAACCCTAGGAGGACGAAATTAAGAGGAAAAGGAAGGAGAATAGGAAGATTTTGAATCTTGGGTCTTAGATTGAAGCTACAACCAAGAGGTAGGGGATTTCTTCCTAATTTCTTACATTGAGGCTAGGGTTTATGTATATACATATGTTTTCCACTCCCATCCATATTTATTTGATATGATTTGTATGATTCTTAATTCTCCTTGTAATAAATGCTATGTTTGAATAATGGGATGGTTTGGTAACCATTAAATTTCTCTTTTTCATCTTCCAAACTTGGTTTTAAGAAAAATTGAGTTTTCTCCATATATTGCCTTGGTTCTCACTTTATAAATTTAGTGTTCGATATTGTTCAACGAAAATGATCTTTATATTGATCTTTTGCTCATTTTAATTCCATCTTGCTATGACGCTTTACTTGTGAAATTTGGGTATTTTGCGATTAATTGGTAAAATGTGAATTGATTGAGAATATGTTGGTTTACTCATTGTATGGTGGTTGGGAGGGACTTGGATTACCTACGAGATATGCCGTAGAGTGTAAATGTCAGTCGAACCCAGTGGGGGGGGAGATGGTTTCTTGCACTTGTAGTGAGTTGTCATTTGGTAATGCGACCACTATCGTACGCCTGGAGTTCGAACTAGGGTTGGTATACCATTCCTGGGGAGGGACTCGTCACTGCCATTGGGATGGTAGACGCCCCTTCCCTAAGTACTTGTGATTGTGATTATAAATGGGTGGACTAGGTATAATCGTTGGGTAGATTCATGAGAAACAATCAACATACATGGTACGGGGATGAACCAACATAAATGTGATGATTGGCTGGAATGGCTTGGCCGGTGCATTGGTATGGGACGATGCATCGGAGGGAGCCCCTCCTAATTGACTTAATGTTGGAAATGGTTTGCTATGGTTAAACTTAATTTATTTCTCTCCTTAACTACTGTATGGCTTAAACTTGAGATCTATTTAAAATGTCCCGTTTTACTTCAAATTCATATATGTTATTTATGAAATGTGACCGACCCGTTTTGTATTTTATAAACCTTGTTGGAGTTGGGAAGATTTTGCTACAGAGCCTAGTGCTCATCCCCTACTGTTAACATTTTTCAGACTATATCCTTGAGGAGGAGCCAGGAGTCGAGGAGCCCGTTCTTTGGGAGACTCCGATCGACGGGAGCGTAGATCCCGAGGTGGACGCCTAGAGCGGCCCTTCTATTTTGTTCTAGACTAGGCTATTTTTTTTTGAAAGATTGTAAAGTCTAGTTATCTTTTGAAATTCCGCTGCTTATCATAGTTTAATTCTTTGGGAATGTACATGCCATTGTGGGCATATTTTTTTTTGGGTTAACATGTAAATTTGATAGATTGATTATATAGTAGTTAATTGGACCCGGTGTGGTCATTATAGTAGAATTGCACAGGTTGGATTTTGTGGTAGAGCTCCCCGTACAAAGGAGACTCTGCCCGAATTTTGTTAAAATATCAATGGTTGATGGATAAAAATTTCTTATTTATGGATTTATTTAGTGCTCTCATGATTGTGAAAGGTTTTAGAATGTAATGCCGTCCGAGGGGGTATTTGGGGCGTTACACATTGTCATTGCATTGTGTTGTGGAAGTCAGTGAGGACTTGGGTTTAAGTGCATGAGTGAGTATTATCTTATTTCATGGCATGACATGGTTACATTTCAACATTGAATACATATTCTTGTATGAATGGTTGTTAAATGTTAAATGTTGCTTATACACATTGCATATGCATTTAAGGTGGGGAGTAGCCCTAGTAGGAGTTTTTCTCTACTGGGCGTTGACTCACCCTATATGGGAAACATTTCAGTTACGGGTCATACGCCGAGGGACGGCACTTACTCGGGCACTTAAGGAGGAAGAAAAGCCGACTTGTGGCTTTCAATCCATTTATTTTTGTAAAATTAAACTTGTAATTAAATTTTGGTATGTAATGTGTAAAGAAATTGTGATAGAATCTTTGGCATGTAGTGTGTAAAGAAATTGTGATAGAATCTATATCGACTGTTTTAATATAATCTTGCATGTTTGTATGAATATGGATGATTGGACCCGGTGTGGCCAAAGTTTACTTATAAATGGACCCGGTGTGGTCATTGTTGAATATAGGACCTCGGATGTGTCTTGTTATTATATAATGCATAGGTTGTGTTTTGAGTAGAGTTCTGCTTACAAAGGAGATACTGCCCAAATTTTAATAAAGGATGGGCCCCGATAAATGGGGATAACGTTGAGATATCGAATCACTCGGAATCCACGGGCATTCCGCGGGTTGATTGATGAGTAATCAACGGACCCCCGAATTTTGGGGAGTCACATTTTCTACTGAGTGAATTTAGTTTTCAATAGTCAATACCTACACGCCAGCCTATGACAGTACGCATTGGGACTAATTTATTTTCCTTATTTTGTAATACAGTACAAATAGATTTCTTTGGAACTACTTGTGCAAGACTAACCTGTTTACTATCAAACATAGGGTAGATAACATTTGCCTCAAATAGTTTAAGTACTTCATTTGTGAACACCTCATTCAAGTGTGGATTTAATCTTCTTTGCGGTTGACTAGATGATTTAGCATTTTCTTCAAAATATATAAAATGAGTACACAGCAGTGGACTTATACCTTTTATATTTGCTATTGTCCATCTAAGAACACTTTGACGATTTTTTTAATACTCTTATTAATTCTTTTTTTTTGACTTTCAGATAATTTTGATGACAACATTACCGATGAATTTCATTTTTTTTCCAGAAAAACATATTTCAGATTGATTGGAAGTGGCTTTAAATCTGGTTTGAAGATCTGGACATTGGATCCTATAAATTTAGGCAACAGATTTTCACAATATGGATTTCTTAGATTTTCTGATTTATCTTCAGATACATATTTTACTGTGTTTAAATCACTTCTAGATATCGTTATATCATATCACTGAATATACTTAACATACATCGTTGAAAAATAGTTGGCGCATTACATAGTCCAAAAGGTATTCTTTTATATGCAAAGGTACCAAAAGAACATGTAAATGTAGTTTTTTGTTGATCATCTATTGCAATTTCAATTTAATTATAGCTAGAGTGTAAAATCCCGGAAGATTTAAACTTTTATGAATAAAGGGTAAAATGGTAAATTGTCACCATGATTCGGGTTGTAAATCTGAAATTTTTTGTAACTCGGATGACAAAACGGACCTCACCGTTGGATTCGTCTCGCGAAATCGAGTTACCACGTCAATTTTCGTCGAATTCTGAGATAGTCAAATTTTTTCACGTTTTACGGAGCGATCGGGCTTCGGGTGACCCTGTACACGAATTTTTTTTTTATAAATTTTAAATTTTGGGCAATAAAATAAGATAAATTGAAATAAAAATATTTTAGATTTAAACCGGGGCGAGATTTAATTGTTCGGGACAAAAACGGACCCGGAATTAAAAATGGACATGTGGTCAATTGTGGGCCAAGTGTTCTAAAGTATAAATACGGGGGAAAATCAGATTTTTCCCCATTGTTCAGCATCCTCTTCAGCCGATAGAAAAGAGAGGGAAAGGAGAGGGAAAGCTTCAACTTCTCTCTATGATCTACATAATTCTAGTGCTCAAATCCGCTTGAACCAAGAACAAAGATCGTTCTCCTCGTCAAGGGCTACGTCTACGTACCAAAAGGAAGTGATTTCACCGAATAATCAAAGGAAGAATTTTTGGAGATCAAAGCTTTTGGGTTGGTTTTGGTGTTTTAGGGGTTTTCTACACTCCTAAGAGGTAGGGGTTATTCCTACTTTGGATTATTCTTACCTTAGGTGTTGCTAGACTAAGGGTGAAAATTATGTATATGCATATGTATTGTTTATACATATATGTCTATGGGTATGAAAGTGAAAAAAATTAGCATAGGAATAGCTTAGGCTAGCTTCTAGCTTGAATTTGGTATATGGAGGTTCCATGTGATTATTTTGTAACTTGGTGGATTTAAATGATAACTATTACATATATGCACTAATGTTAAAGTAACCTTGCATGTTTTGCTATAAATATGGATAATTGGACCCGGTGTGGTCAATGTTTACTTATAAATGGACCCGGTGCGGTCATTGTTTATATTGGGCCTCAGATGGGTCATGTGAGTTATGTTGCACAGGTTGGGTATTGGGTAGAGTTCCCTGTACGAAGGAGACTCTGCCCAACTTTTGTTAAGTTATGGACCTCGGTAAATGGGACATAACGGTGTGATATCAAGTCACTCGGTATTTACGGGTATTCCGCGGGTTGATGGGTAATCAACGGACCCCCGGATTTTGGGGTGTCACAGTTTGGTATCAGAGCCTAGGTATGCGAATTACCTAGGGCTTGGTTGGGCATGGGTATAGACCATTACATTCCATATGCATTTCATGTTAAGTTCTCTACTTACTATATGCTATGTGCTACTTGTTATGTGAATTATATGCATGGTAGAATGTATATGGAAAGGAGAAACACTAGGGTTAGAAAACTCAAGATTATGTTTTAATGTGTAAATGTTTACTAGTAGGTGGCACACGCAGTACTAGTAAAACAAGGAGGAAAAAAAAATCGTCAAGTTTAAATACTTGATGCCTAACTTGGGATATTAAGTAACTGATCTATTGCTATCTTATGTGTGTGTAGATGGAAAATAGAGGAAGAGGAAGAGGACGTGGCCGAGGGCGAGGCGGTGGCCGAAACAACAACCAACCACTTCCGGCCTTTGATCACCAAGCCTTTGTAGAGGCTATTGGTGAGGCAGCGGCGACGATTGCACAGGCTAGTGCTACAGCCGCTACCATTGCACAGACTGGTGCAAATATGGGACACGGAGGCTCGAGTAACCTCCAGAGGTTCAAAGCCCATAATCCTCCGGTCTTTTTGGGAGGGGCGGATCCAATGGTAGCCGATCGTTGGATTCGACAAGTGGAGAAGATCTTGAGTGCTATGGAGATCACTTCCGATGCCACCAAGATAACTTTGGCAACTTTTCAGCTGGAGGGAGAGTCCCAGCTATGGTGGGATTGGGTCAAGACCTCAAAGAACTTGGAGATAATGACTTGGGTAGAGTTCAAGGAACTCTTTATGGGAAAGTATTTCCCGGCGACCGCTCGACACGCTAAGGCCAAGGAGTTCCTAGAATTGAAGCAGGGGACTATGAGTGTGCTAGAATACGTGGCCAAATTCACTGAGTTGGCCCGTTTTGCTGATGATTATGTGGCCTCAGACAGGGCCAAAGTACAGAAGTTTGAGGATGGACTGAAGTTGTCTATTCGAGGCAAGATTGTGGGACTTCTCCTGCAAGACCTTGATTTGATGGTCAAGACTGCAATGACTATCGAGAGAGAGGTGGAGGACGCGCGCAACATCCGGGAAGCGGGTGTTAAGGACAAAAGGAAGGAGGGTCAATCATCTTCTTCAGGTGCAGGAAAGAGGCAAAGGACTTCTATTCCACAAGGGTCTCAGGGGCAAAGCCGCGGCTATCAAGGCCAAGGCCAGGGCCGATTCTCTCAAGGTGGGGGAAACTTCAGGACCACCTTCCAGACGGGTCAGAAGACTTGCTATTTTTGTCACCAGCCGGGTCACATCAGAAAGGAGTGTCCTCAACGGCAGGGATCCCAGAGCTATGGGACATCCCAATCCCAGCCTTCTGTGGGCCAGTCGCAGATACAGAGTGTTCCTCCTTACCCCACTATGGGTCAAAGGAGTCAGTACCAATCTCAGGGTGCTGCACAAGTGCCTACTACTTCACGAGCAGGGACTTCACAAACAGGCCAGATAGGCCAGGGCATGGGTCGAGGTCGAGGCTCACAAGCCGGGACATCGGGAACCCAAGGGCGTGTTTATGCCATGGTGCCACAGACTGAGTCGACAGATCCGTCGGTAATACAGGGTACATTTCTACTCTCTCGCTTATGGGCAAGGGTATTATTTGACTCTGGTGCATCTCATTCTTTTATTGCTGCATCTTGTGTGAAAGATTTGGGCTTAGAGGTTGAGACCTTAGAGGAACCGGTACATGTGAGTTCTCCCCTAGGAGCTAGGGTGAGAGTTGATCAGATATGTCGGGACTGTGAATTAGAGATCTCGGGGATTCTACTCACTGTAGACCTTAGGGTCATGGACATGTCGGAGTTTGATGTGATCCTCGGGATGGATTGGTTGGCAGCACATCGGGTTGTCATTGATTGTGATAGGAAGAGGGTCACGGCGTATACGCCTGATGGTATTTGTTTCAAGTTCCAAGGGGAAAAGCACGATGCTTTACCCCAAGCCGTGTATGACTCACGATGGCACGGACAGTTGATGGGATGGCTTGCGAGCCTTACTTTGGAGGATGAGGTGAGACAGGAGTTGGGTCTACCTCGGGTGGTATGTGAGTACGAGGATGTATTTCCGGATGAACTACCGGGATTACCTCCCCATCGGGATATGGACTTCAGTATCGAATTACATTCGGGTACATCGCCTATCTCCATGACTCCGCATAGGATGGCGCCTGCCGAGTTGCAAGAACTCAAGGTCCAATTGCAGGAATTGTTGGACAAGGGGTTCATTAGACCGAGTACCTCACCTTGGGGCGCTCCGGTGTTATTTGCAAAGAAGAAGGACAAGACCCTTCGATTGTGTGTAGATTATCGGCAGTTAAATCGGGTTACTATCAAGAATAGGTACCCTTTGCCGAGAATTGATGACTTGTTTGATCAGCTGAGAGGGGCAAGGGTATACTCCAAGATAGATCTTCGCACCGGTTACCATCAGTTGAGGGTTAGGGAGGCAGATATCCCTAAGACGGCGTTCAGAACGCGATATGGGCATTTCGAGTTCACAGTGATGCCATTCGGATTGACGAATGCCCCGGCGGCATTTATGGATCTCATGCATAGGGTTTTTCAACCCTATTTGGATCAGTTTGTTGTGGTTTTTGTGGACGACATCCTGATCTACTCCAAGTCTGAGGAGGAGCATGAGGGTCACTTGAGGATTGTTCTCCAGACCTTGAGAGACCATCAGTTGTACGCTAAATTCAGCAAGTGTGAATTTTGGCTTACGGAGGTGAAATTTTTGGGACACGTGGTGTCGGCTTCGGGTGTATCTGTGGACCCGGAGAAGGTTGAGGCAGTTATGAATTGGGAGAGGCCGAAGTCAGTCTTCGAGATACGCAGTTTCTTGGGATTGGCAGGGTACTATCGGAGGTTCATTGAGGACTTCTCTCGACTAGCTGCTCCTATGACCAAGTTGACCCGAAAAGAGGTCAAGTTTGAGTGGAATGACGCTTGTGAGAAGGCATTCCAAGAGTTGAAGAGGAGGCTTACATCAGCTCCTATTCTGATAGTTCCGGAAAGGGGACAGAAGTATACGGTATACTGTGATGCCTCCAAGGACGGACTTGGATGCGTCTTGATGCAGTCCGGGAGAGTGGTAGCTTATGGTTCTCGGCAGTTAAAGAACCACGAGCAGAGTTACCCCACACATGATATGGAGTTGGCAGCCATTGTCTTTGCCTTGAAGGCTTGGCGCCATTATCTATACGGTGAGCAGTTCAAGGTATTTTCAGATCATAAAAGTTTGAAGTACATCTTTACACAGCGGGACCTCAACATGAGGCAACGCAGGTGGATGGAGTTTCTGGAGGATTGTGACTTCACCTTGCATTACCATCCCGGTAAGGCAAATGTGGTGGCTGATGCACTCAGTCGGAAACCACGGGGAATCCTGGCTAGAGTGGCTTCCCGAGAGTGGCAGATGCTCGAGACTGTGGGACAGTTCGGGCTATGTTATATGGGTCAGGCTCAGGGTATTTTGGGGAGTTTGATAGCTACGCCTTCCCTACTGAGCAGGGTTATTGAGTCCCAGAGTCAGGACACAGAGCTATTGTCTATCCGGGACCGTGTACAGGCAGGTACAGGTGACGAGGGCTGGGCCATTCACTCGGATGGTAGTCTTCGGCATCGAGGAAGGGTTGCGGTTCCTCAGTTGGCGGATCTGAAAGAGGAGATCCTTAGGGAGTTTCATTGCTCCCGTTTTGCGGTTCATCCAGGGGGCACAAAGATGTATCATGATCTTCGTCGCCAGTATTATTGGAATGGGATGAAGCGGCAAGTTGGTAATTTTGTTAGTAGATGTCTCACGTGTCAGCAAGTGAAGGCTGAACACCAGAGACCAGCAGGGTTACTCCAGCCATTGGAGGTAGCTGAGTGGAAGTGGGAACATGTTACGATGGATTTTGTGACTCACTTGCCACGGACATCACGGGGACATGACGCGGTATGGGTGATAGTGGACCGGCTTACTAAGTCGGCACACCTTTTGGCCGTACGGATGACCTTCACACTGGAGGAATTTTGTAGGTTATATATATGGGAGATTGTCCGGTTGCATGGGGTACCCGTATCTATAGTATCGGATCGGGATCCCAGGTTTACGACTCATTTTTGGGAGAGTTTTCAACGAGCCATGGGGACACAACTGATGATGAGCACTGCTTTTCATCCCCAGACGGACGGTCAGTCTGAGAGAACCATTCAGACATTAGAAGACATGTTACGGGCATGTGTCCTAGATCTTAAGGGTAGCTGGGAAGATCATTTACCCTTGGTAGAGTTCGCCTATAACAATAGTTATCAGGCGAGTATACAGATGGCACCCTATGAGGCACTATATGGGAGGCCATGTCGATCTCCGATTTGTTGGACAGAAGTTGGAGAGAGACTTGTTACGGGTCCGGACTTGGTTAGAGACACCTCAGAGAAGGTGGGCTTGATACGGAAGCGTCTTCTCACGGCTCAGAGCCGGCAAAAGAGCTACGCTGACAGACGGCGACGACCTCTAGAGTTTGAGGTGGGAGATCATGTCTTCTTGAAGGTGATGCCTACGAGAGGAGTGGTCAGGTTCGGCAAGCGGGGAAAGCTGTCGCCAAGGTACATTGGGCCCTCGAAGTACTCGAGAGGGTGGGTGCAGTTGCTTATCGGTTGGCGTTACCGCCAAATCTATCGGGTGTTCATGCGGTATTCCATGTCTCTATGCTCCGGAAGTATATCCCAGATCCGACTCATGTGGTAGATTGGGGCGAGCTTGTTGTTGATGTGGATGGGACCTTTAAGGAGGGACCGGTGCGCATCATGGATAGCAGGGAGCAGGTTTTGCGGGGCAAGACTGTAAGGCTAGTAAAGGTGCTGTGGCAGCACCGAGGAGTGGAGGAGGCGACATGGGAGCGTGAGGACACCATCCGTACCAATTACCCATTTTTGTTCGAGGATGGACGTACATGTTTAAAATTTTAAGTATGAGGTTACTTATTGCATATGCATGTGTCTAAGTGTGCATGTGTGTGAGAATTTCGGGGACGAAATTCTTCTAAGGGGGGGAGAATGTAAAATCCCGGTAGATTTAAACTTTTATGAATAAAGGGTAAAATGGTAAATTGTCACCATGATTCGGGTTGTAAATCTGAAATTTTTTGTAACTCGGATGACAAAACGGACCTCACCGTTGGATTCGTCTTGCGAAATCGAGTTACCACGTCAATTTTCGTCGAATTCTGAGATAGTCAAATTTTTCACGTTTTACGGAGCGATCGGGCTTCGGGTGACCCTGTACACGAATTTTTTTTATAAAATTTTAAATTTTGGGCAATAAAATAAGATAAATTGAAATAAAAATATTTTAGATTTAAACCGGGGCGAGATTTAATTGTTCGGGACAAAAACGGACCCGGAATTAAAAATGGACATGTGGCCAATTGTGGGCCAAGTGTTCTAAAGTATAAATAGGGGGAAAAATCAGATTTTTCCCCCATTGTTCAGCATCTTCTTCAGCCGATAGAAAAGAGAGGGAAAGCTTCAACTTCTCTCTATGATCTACATAATTCTAGTGCTCAAATCCGTTTGGACCAAGAACAAAGATCGTTCTCCTCGTCAAGGGCTACGTCTACGTACCAAAAGGAAGTGATTTCACCGAATAATGAAAGGAAGAATTTTTGGAGATCAAAGCTTTTGGGTTGGTTTTGGTGTTTTAGGGGTTTTCTACACTCCTAAGAGGTAGGGGTTATTCCTACTTTGGATTATTCTTACCATAGGTGTTGCTAGACTAAGGGTGAAAATTATGTATATGCATATGTATTGTTATACATATATGTCTATGGGTATGAAAGTGAAAAAAATTAGCATAGGAATAGCTTAGGCTAGCTTCTAGCTTGAATTTGGTATATGGAGGTTCCATGTGATTATTTTGTAACTTGGTGGATTTAAATGATAACTATTACATATATGCACTAATGTTAAAGTAACCTTGCATGTTTTGCTATAAATATGGATAATTGGACCCGGTGTGGTCAATGTTTACTTATAAATGGACCCGGTGCGGTCATTGTTTATATTGGGCCTCAGATGGGTCATGTGAGTTATGTTGCACAGGTTGGGTATTGGGTAGAGTTCCCTGTACAAAGGAGACTCTGCCCAAATTTTGTTAAGCTATGGACCTCGGTAAATGGGACATAACGGTGTGATATCGAGTCACTCGGTATTTACGGGTATTCCGCGGGTTGATGGGTAATCAACGGACCCCCGGATTTTGGGGTGTCACATAGAGTATCCATCTTGACAGCAATAATATGCATGACCGGCTACTCTTTCTAAGACTTGATCTAGAAAAGGTAATGGAAAGTGATCTTTTCCGCGGAGTGAATTTAGTTTCCAATAGTCAATATACATACACGCCAGCCTCTGACAGTATGCATTGGGACTAATTTATTTTCCTTATTTTGTAATAAAGTAAAACTAGATTTCTTTGGAACTACTTGTGCAAGACTAACCTGTTTACTATCAGATATAGGATAGATAACATTTGCCTCAAATAGTTTAAGTACTTCATTGTGAAAAACCTCATTCAAGAGTGGATTTAATCTTCTTTGCGGTTGAGTAGATGATTTAGCATTTTCTTTTGAATATATACAATGAGTACACAACAATGGACTTGTACCTTTAACATCAGCTATTGTCCATCTAAGAACACTTTGACGATTTTTTAATACTCTTATTAATTCTTTTTCTTGACTTTCAGATAATTTTGATGATAAGATTACCGGATGAATTTCAATTTTTTTTGCAGAAAAACATATTTCAGATTGATTGGAAGTGGCTTTAAATCTGGTTTAAAGATCCGGACATTGGATTTTATAGATTTAGGCAACAGATTTTCACAATATGGTTTTTTTAGATTTTCTGATTTATCTTCAGATACATATTTTACTGTGTTTAAATCACTTCTAGATATCATTCTACCATATCACGGAATATACTTAACATACAGCGGTGAAAAATAGCTGGCGCATTACATACTCCAAAAGGCATTTTTTTATACGCAAAGGTACCAAAAGAACATGTAAATGTAATTTTTTGTTGATCTTCTATTGCAATTTCTATTTAATTATAGGCAAAGTATCCATCTTGAAAACAATAATATGCATGACCAGCTATTTTTTCTAAGACATGATCTAGAAAAGGTAATGGAAAGTTTTCTTTTCTGCTGGGTAAATTTAGCTTCCCATAGTCAATACATTCACGCCAGCCTATGACAGTATGCGTTGGGACTAATTTATTTTCTTTATTTTTGTGTTACAGTGACACTAGATTATTTTGGAATTACGTGTGTAGGACTAACATATTTACTATCAGATATCGGATAGATAACATTTGCATCTAATAGTTTTTGTACTTCATTGTGAACAACCTCTTTCAAGTGTGGATTTAATCTTCTTTGCATTTGACCAGATGATTTAGCATTTTCTTCTGCATATATACAATGAGTACACAGTAATGGGCTTATACCTTTTATATCAGCTATTGTCCATCCAAGAACACTTTGTTGATTTTTTAATACTCTTGCTAATTCTTTTTCTTCACTTTCAGATAATTTTGATGATATGATTACATGATGAATTTCATTTTTTTTTTCCAGAAAAACATGTTTCAGATTGATTGGAATTGACTTTAAATCTGGTTTAAAGATTTCTGACATTGGATTCTATAGATTTTGGCAATAGATTTTCAAATTCTGGTTTTCCTAGTTTTTCTGATTTATCTTCAGATACATATTTTTCTGTGTTTAAATCACTTCTAGATATCGTTCTACCATACCACTGAATATACTTAACATACAATGTTGAAAAATAGTTGGAGCATTACATAGTCCAAAAGACATTCTTTTTTGTGCAAAGGTACCAAAAGAAAATGTAAATGTACTTTTTTGTTGATCATCTATTGCAATTTGAAATTAATTATAACCAGAGTATCCATCTTGAGAGCAATAATATGCATGACCAGCAACTCTTTCTAAGAGTTGATCTAGAAAAGGTAATGGAAAGTGATCATTTCTGCTGAGTGAATTTAGTTTCCAATAGTCAATACATACACGCTAGCCTATGACAGTACGCATTGGGACTAATTTATTTTCCTTATTTTGTAATACAGTAAAACAAGATTTCTTTGGAACAACTTGTGCAAGACTAACCTGTTTTCTATCAGATACAAGATAGATAACATTTGCGTCAAGTAGTTTAAGTACTTCATTGTGAACATCCTCTTTCAAGTGTGGATTTAATCTTCTTTGCATTTGACAAGATGATTTAGCATTTTCTTCTGAATATATACAATGAGTACACAGTAATGGGCTTATACCTTTTATATTTGCTATTGTCCATCGAAGAACACTTTGACGATTTTTCAATACTCTTGCTAATTCTTTTTCTTGACTTTCAGATAATTTGGATGATATAATTACAGGGTGAATTTCATTTTTTTTTCCAGAAAAACAAGTTTTAGATTGATTGGAAGTGGCTTTAAATCTGGTTTAAGGATTCCTGACTTTGGATTCTATAGATTTTTGCAACAGATTTTCAAATTCTGGTTTTCCTAGATTTTCTGATTTATCTTCAGATACATATTTTACTGTGTTTAAAGCACTTCTAGATATCGTTCTACCATATCACTGAATATACATAACATACAACATTGAAAAATAGTTGGCGCATTACGTAGCCGAAAAGGCATTCTTTTTTATGCAAAGGTACCAAAAGAACATGTAAATGTACTTTTTTGTTGATCATCTATTGCAATTTGAATTTAATTATAACCAGAGTATCCATCTTGAAAGCAATAATCTGCATGACCAGCGACTCTCTCTAAGACTTGATCTAGAAAAGGTAATGGAAAGTGATCTTTTCTGCTGAGTGAATTTAGTTTCCAATAGTCAATACATACACGCCAGCCTATGACAGTACGCATTGGGACTAATTTATTTTCCTTATTTTGTATTATAGTAAAACTAGATTTCTTTGGAACTACTTGGGCAAGACTAACTTGTTTACTATCAGATTAGGATAGATAACATTTGCATCAAATAGTTTATGTACTTCATTGTGAACAACCTCATTCAAGTGTGGATTTAATCTTCTTTGTGGTTGACTATATGATTTAGCATTTTCTTCTGAATATATACAATAATTACACAGTAGTGGATTTATACCTTTTTTATCAGCTTTTGTCCTTCTAACACTTTTGACGATTTTTTAATACTCTTATTAATTCTTTTTCTTGACTTTTAGATAATTTTGATGATATGATTACCGGATGAATTTAATTTTTTTTTCCAGAAAAACATATTTCAGATTGATTGGAAGTGTTTTTAAATCTGGTTTATAGATCCTGACATTGGATTCTATAGATTTAGGCAACAGATTTTCACAATATGGATTTCTTAGATTTTCTTATTTATCTTGAGATACATATTTTACTGTGTTTAAATCACTTCAAGATATCGTTCTACCATATCACGGAATATATTGAACATACAGTGTTGAAAAATAGCTGGCGCATTATATACTCCAAAAGGCATTTTGTATACGCAAAGGTACCAGAAGAACTTGTAAATGTAATTTTTTGCTGATCACCTATTGCAATTTCAATTTAATTATAGGCAGAGTATCCATCTTGAAAGCAATAATATGTATGACTAGCTATTCTTTTTAAGACTTGATCTAGAAAAGGTAATGGAAAGTGTTATTTTCTGCTGGGTAAATTAGCTTCCCATAGTCAATACATTCACGCCAGCCTATGACAGTATGCATTGGGACTAATTTACTTTTTTTATTTTGTATTACGGTGACACTAGACTTTTTTGGAACTACGTGTGTAGGACTAACATATTTACTATCAGATATAGGGTAGATAACATTTGTACGTAATAGTTTTAGTACTTCATTGTGAACAACCTCTTTCAAGTGTGGATTTATCCTTCTTTGCATTTGACGAGATGATTTTGCATTTTCTTCTGAATATATACAACGAGTACACGGTAATGGGCTTATACCTTTTATATCAGCTATTGTCCATCCAAGAACACTTTGATGATTTTTTAATACTCTGGCTAATTCTTTTTCTAGACTTTCAGATAATTTTGATGATATGATTACAGGATAAATTTCATTTTTTTTCCAGAAAAAAATGTTTCAGATTGGTTGGAAGTGGCTTTAAATCTGGTTTAAAGATCCTGACACTGGATTCTATAAATTTTGGCAACAGATTTTCAAATTCTGGATTTCCTTAATTTTTTGATTTATCTTCAGATACATATTTTACTGTGTTTAAATCACTTCTAGATATCGTTCTACCATATCACTGAATATACTTAACATACAGGGTTGAAAAATAGCTGGCGCATTACATACACCAAAAGGCATTTTTTATACGCAAAGGTACCAAAAGAACATGTAAATGTAATTTTTTGTTGATCATCTATTGCAATTTCACTTTAATTCTAGGCAGATTATCCATCTTGAAAGCAATAATATGCATGGCCAACTATTCTTTCTAAGACTTGATCTTGAAACGGTAATGGAAAGTGATCTTTTCTATTGAGTGAATTTAGTTTGCAATAGTCAATACATAAACGCCAGACTATGACAGTACGCATTGGGACTAATTTGCTTTCCTTATTTTGTATTACAGTAGAACTAGATTTCTTTGGAACTACTTGTGCAAGACTAACCTGTTTACTATCAGATATAGGATGGATAACATTTGCATCAATAGTTTAAGTACTTCATTGTGAACAACCTCATTCAAGTGTGGATTTTAATCTTCTTTGCGGTTGACTAGAGGATTTAGCATTTTCTTCTGAATATATACAATGAGTACACAGCAGTGGACTTATACCTTTTATATCAGCTATTCTCAATCTAAGAACACTTTCACGATTTTTTAATACTCTTATTAATTATTTTTCTTGACTTTCAGATAATTTTGATGATATGATTACCGGATGAATTTAATGTTTTTTCCAGAAAAACATATTTTAGATTGATTGGAAGTGGCTTTAAATCTAGTTTATAGATCCTGACATTGGATTCTATACATTTAGGCAACAGATTTTCACAATATGGATTTTTTAGATTTTCCGATTTATCTTCTGATACATATTTTACTGTGTTTAAATCACTTCTAGATATCGTTCTACCATATCACGGAATATACTGAACATACAACGTTGAAAAATAGCGGGTGCATTACATAGTCCAAAAGGCATTTTTTATACGCAAAGGTACCAGAAGAACACGTAAATATAATTTTTTGCTGATCACCTATTGCAATTTAAATTTAATTATAGGCAGAGTATCCATCTTGAAAGCAATAATATGCATGACTAGCTATTCTTTTTAAGACATGATCTAGAAAAGGTAATGGAAAGTGTTCTTTTCTGCTGGGAAATTTAGTTTCCCATAGTCAATACATTCACGCCAGCCTATGACAGTATGCGTTGGGACTAATTTTTTTTTTTATTTTGTATTACGGTGACACTAGACTTTTTTGGAACAACGTGTGTAGGACTAACATATTTACTATCAGATATAGGATAGATAACATTTGCACCTAATAGTTTCAGTACTTCATTGTGAACAACCTCTTTCAAGTGTGGATCTAATCTTCTTTGCATTTGACGAGATGATTTAGCATTTTCTTCTGAATATACACAATGAGTACATAGTAATGGGCTTATACCTTTTTTATCAACTATTGTCCATCAAAGAACACTTTGATGATTTTTTAATACTCTTGCTAATTCTTCTTGTTGACTTTCAGATAATTTTGATGATATGATTACAGGATAAATTTCATTTTTTTTTCCGAAAAAAACAGGTTTCAGATTGATTGGAAGTGGCTTTAAATCTGGTTTAAAGATCCTGACATTGGATTCTATAGATTTTGGCAACTGATTTTCAAATTCTGGATTTCATAGATTTTCTGATTTATCTTCAGATACATATTTTAATGTGTTTAAATCACTTCTAGATATCGTTCTACCATATCACTGAATATACTTAACATACGGGGCTGAAAAATAGCTGGCGCATTACATACTCCCAAAGGCATTTTTTTATACGCAAAGGTACCCAAAGAACCTGTAAATGTAATTTTTTGTTGATCATCTATTGCAATTTCAATTTAATTCTAGGCAGAGTATCCATCTTGAAAGCAATAATATGCATGGCCAGCTATTCTGTCTAAGACTTGATCTAGAAAAGGTAATGGAAAGTGATCTTTTCTACTGAGTGAATTTAGTTTCCAATAGTCAATACATACACGCCAGCCTATGACAGTACGCATTGGAAATAATTTATTTTCCTTATTTTGTGTCACAGTAAAACTAGATTTCTTTGGAACTACTTGTGCAAGACTAACCTGTTTTCTATCAGATATAGAATAGGTAACATTTGCGTCAAATAGTTTAAGTACTTCATTGTGAACAACCTCATTCAAGTGTGGATTTTAATCTTCTTTGCGGTTGTCTAGATGATTTAGCATTTTCTTCTGAATATATACAATGAGTACACAGCAGTGGACTTATCGCTTTTATATCAACTATTGTCCATCTAAGAACACTTTAACGATTTTTTAATACTCTTATTAATTCTTTTTCTTGACTTTCAGATAATTTTGATGATATGATTACCAGATGAATTTAATTTTTTTTTCCAGAAAAACATATTTCAGATTGATTGGAATTAGCTTTAAATATTGTTTACAATATGGATTTTCACAATATGGATTTCTTAGATTTTTTGATTTATCTTCAGATACATATTTTACTGTGTTTAAATCACTTCTAGATATCGTTATACCATATCACTGAATATACTTAACATACAACGTTGAAAAATAGTTGGCGCATTACGTAGTCCTAAAGACATTCTTTTATATGCAAAGATACCTAAAGAACATGTAAATGTAGTTTTTTGTTGATCATCTATTGCAATTTCAATTTAATTATAGCTAGAGTATCCATCTTGAAAGCAATAATATGCATGACCAGCTATTCTTTCTAAGACTTGATCTAGAAGAGGTAATGGAAAGTGATCATTTCTGCTGACTCAAGTTAGTTTCCAATAGTCAATACATACACGCCAGCCTATGACAGTACGCATTGGGACTAATTTATTTTCCTTATTTTGTAATAAAGTAAAACTAGATTTCTTTGGAACTACTTGTGCAAGACTAACCTGTTTACTATCAGATATATGATAGATAACATTTGCGTCAAATAGTTTAAGTACTTCATTGTGAACAACCTCATTCAAGTGTGGATTTAATCTTCTTTACGGTTGACTAGATGATTTAGCATTTTCTACTGAATATATACAATGAGTACAGAGCGGTGGACTTATCCCTTTCATATCAACTATTGTCCATCTAAGAACACTTTCACAATTTCTTAATACTCTTATTAATTCTTTTTCTTGACTTTCAGATAATTTTGATGATATGATTATAGGATGAATTTTATTTTATTTTTCTAGAAAAACATGTTTCAAATTTGATTGGAAGTGGCTTTAAATCTGGTTTAAAGATCCTGACATTGGATCCTATAGATTTTGGCAACAGATTTTCACATTCTGTATTTACTAGATTTTCTGATTTATCTTCAGATACATATTTTATTGTGTTAAAATCACTTCTAGATGTCGTTCTACCATATCACTGAATGTACTTAACATACAACGTTGAAAAATAGTTGGCGCATTACATAGGCCTAAATACATTCTTTTATATGCAAAGGTACCTAAAGAACATGTAAATGTAGTTTTTTGTTGATCATCTATTGGAATTTCAATTTAATTATAGCTAGAGTATCCATCTTGAAAGCAATAATATGCATGACCAGCTATTCTTTCTAAGACTTGATCTAGAAAAGGTAATGGAAAGTGATCATTTCTACTGACTCAATTTAGTTTCCAATAGTCAATACAAACACGCCAGCCTATGACAGTACGCATTGGGACTAATTTATTTTCCTTATTTTGTATTAAAGTAAAACTAGATTTCTTTGGAACTACTTGTGCAAGACTAACCTGTTTACCATCAGATATATGATAGATAACATTTGCGTCAAATAGTTTAAGTACTTCATTGTGAACAACCACATTCAAGTGTGGATTTAATCTTCTTTACGGTTGACTAGATGATTTAGCATTTTCTTCTGAATATATACAACGAGTACAGAGCAGTGGACTTATCCCTTTTATATCAGCTATTGTCCATCTAAGAACACTTTCACAATTTTTTAATACTCTTACTAATTCTTTTTCTTGACTTTCTGTAAGACCCTGTACTAAAAATTAAATAAGAATACTAATATCTTAAGAGTTTTCCAAATATGAATAAAATGAGGATAAAAACTTAGAATCATTGTTGAAATATTAATCATGAAGTTTGAGTTTCGAACGGATTGACTTTTGGGTCAAACTTAATTTTTTTTTTGGATGTGTTTAAGATTGATAAGGGTAACTAAATAAATATATTAATTTTTTTTTTGTCAAAATAACATTACCATTGAATTTGGGAGGTCGGAAAATATTGGGAGAGGAAATATGGGATGTATTAGAAGTTAGGAAGTATTTTAGAAGTAAAACCAAATTGGAGTGAAATTGGGTAAAAAGGGGTGATGGACACTGCTTAGTATTTTGATCATAACTTTATATTTGGATGTCCAATTGATCTGAAATTTTGACAGGAAATCGTAGACCTCTAGGGCTACAAAAGTGTGTTTCATAACACATTTCCAATTCGACCTCTAAATGGGTCAAAACTGACCTGGAAGTCGCACCAAAAATCTGTGAACAGTACGAAGGAAACCCGATTTTTTCTGAACAGAAAATATCGGGTTTTGCTCGATTTTCTTGCCCTATAAAACCTAATGTCGTCGCTTTAGTATTCATTTCACCCCTCCAAACCCTAGGAACCATTTTAGAGGAAGAGAGGAAGATAGAAATACCAATCAAGAGGGATTTATAATTTGTAGAAATCAAAACTTCAAATTCTTCAAGAATACATTCTCCTCCCATTTTCTTCCATTCTTGCTACCCTCTCACCCAAATCTTTTGAAACCCTTGGAGGAGAAGATTAAGAGGAAAAGAAAGGAGAGTAAGAAGGTCTTGAAGCTTGGGTCTTTGCTTGGAATCTTGATTTAAGGTAGGGGATTTTCTCTCAATCTCTCACATTGAGGCTAGATATATATATAGATATATGTATGTATATAGATATATGTTTCTTCACTCTCCTTCTCATATATATAATATGAAATACATGATTCTTGTTCTATTTGTAATAAATTCCAGGTTTTGAACAATATGAAGGGTGGGTAACCACCAAAGCTCTATTGATTTTTTTTTTATCTTCAAAGCCCTAGTTTTCAAGAAAAGGGGATTTTCTCCTAATTTCTTCTTTGTCTTTGATTTTAAAACTTTAGTGTTGAATATTGTATAACAAAATGATATAGATTACGATCTCTTGCATATTTTCTTGGATTATTCGATTATATGACAAATGTGAAAACAAAATTGGGGATTTTACTATATTTGGGAAATTGTTGTGAATTGTGAATATTCTTGATTTCCTCATTGTATGGTTGTTGTGATGGACTTGGATTACCTTCGAGAGATGCCGTAGAGTGTTAGAGGTTAGTCTATCCCAATGGGGGGTGAGATGGTTGCCTAATGCTCGTAGTGGATCGTTGTTGTGCTCGCGATCACTATTGTTCACATATACACCGAGGAAAGGGTTAGTATACTAGACACCTTGGGAGGATTTCGTCAATGCCATAGGAGACGGTACACGCCCTTCCTAAAGAGATTTGTGATTGTTGGTTGGAATTGGTGGACTAGGCATGATCGTTAGGTAGATTCACGAGAAGCAATCAACATACATGGTACGGGGATGAACCAAAAATACATGGAATCGGGAGTTGGGTCGTTCTTGCCGACGCATTGGTATGGGACAATGCTTAGGGAGAAGCCCTTCTTAAATAGCTTAAATTAGAATTTTGTTTATCGATGCTAAACTCACTTTATTCTTTTAACTGATTATTGCTATTGTTTAAACTTGAGATCTCTTTTAAAATGTCACTGTTTTCATTGCAAACCTATATATATGTTAGTTGTGAAATGAGACCGACCGTTTGCTATGTTTTTCAAACCTTGTTTGAGTTGAGAGGATTTTGCTAAAGAGCTTCGTGCTCACCCCCTACAAATAAAAATTTTCAGATTTCACACTTGAGGAGAAGTTAGGAGCCGTGGAGCCCACCCATTGGAAGACTCCGCTTGACGGGGATGTGGATCCCGAGGTGGACGCTTAGAGCGACACTTTTATTTTGTTCTAGACTAGATTATGCTTAGAATATCCTTTTGAACTCTAGTTTATTTATGTTATTTCCGCTGCGTTATATTATTACATTTTGGAGATGTAAAGGCCAAGATTAGACCTATTAATTTGGGATGATAGTGTGGATATGACATATGATGAATGCAAGTTTATTTTATGATGGAAAAATGGACCCGGTGTGGTCAATAGTTATGCATATGTGGACCCGGTGTGGTCAATTCTAATATAATTGTACAGGTTGTGTTTTGGGTAGAGCTCCCCGTACAAAAGAGACTCTGCCCAAATTTTGTTAAAATATGAATGGTTGATGAATGAAACTTCCGTCGTGATGAATTTTACTTAATGCTCTCATACGATAAATGGTTTTTAGAATGTAATGTCACCCACGGGGATTTTTGGGGCGTTACACTTTCAGATAATTTTGATGATATGATTATAGGATGAATTTTATTTTATTTTTCTAGAAAAACATGTTTCAAATTGATTGGAAGTGGCTTTAAATCTGGATTAAAGATCCTGACATTGGATTCTATAGATTTTGGCAACAGATTTTCACATTCTGCATTTATAAGATTTTCTGATTTATCTTCAGATGCATATTTTACTGTGTTTAAATCACTTGTAGATATCGTTCTACCATATCACTGAATATACTTAACATACAACGTTGAAAAATTGTTGGCGCATTACATAGTCCAAAAGACATTATTTTTTATGCAAAGGTACCAAAAAAACATGATAATGTAGTTTTTTGTTGATCATCTATTGCAATTTCAATTTAATTGTAGCTAGAGTATCCATCTTGAAAGCAATAATATGCATGACCAGCTATTCTTTCTAAGACTTGATCTAGAAAAGTTAATGGAAAGTGATCATTTCTGCTGAGTCAATTTAGTTTCCAATAAGCAATACATACTCGCCAGCCTATGACATTAAGCATTGGGAGTATTTTATTTTTCTTATTTTGTATTACAATAAAACTAGATTTCTTTGGAACTACTTGTGCAAAACTAACCTGTTTACTATCAGATATAGGATAGATAACATTTGCATCAAATAGTTTAAGTACTTAATTGTGAACAACCTCATTCCGGTGTGGATTTAATCTTCTTTGCGGTTGACTAGATGATTTAGCATTTTCTTCTGAATATATACAATGAATACACATCAGTGGACTTATACCTTTTTTATCAGTTATTGTCCATCTAAGAACACTTTGACGATTTTTTAATAATCTTATTAATTCTTTTTTTTGACTTTCAGATAATTTTGATGATATGATTACCGGATGAATTTAATTTTTTTTTTTTCAGAAAAACATATTTCAGATTGATTGGAAGTGGCTTTAAATCTGGTTCATAGATCCTGACAGTGGATTCTATAGATTTAGGCAACAAATTTTCACAATATGTATTTCTAAGATTTTCTGATTTATCTTCAGATACATATTTTACTGTGTTTAAATCACTTCTAAATATCGTTCTACCATATCACGGAATATACTTAACATACAGCATTGAAAAATAGCTGGCGCATTACATACTCCAAAAGGCATTTTTTTATACGCAAAGGTACCAAAAGAACAAGTAAAGGCAATTTTTTGTTGATCATCTACTGCAATTTCAATTTAATTATAGGCAGAGTATCCATCTTGAAAGCAATAAAATGCATGACCAACTATTCTTTCTAAGACTAGATCTAGAAAAGGTAATGGAAAGTGTTCTTTTATGCTGAGTGAATTTAGCTTCCCAGAGTCAATACATAAACGCCAGCCTATGACAGTATGCGTTGGGACTAATTTATTTTCTTTATTTTGTATTACAGTGACACTAGATTTTTTTGGAACTACATGTGTAGGACTAACATATTTACTATCAGATATAGGAGAGATAACATTTGCATCTAATAGTTTTAGTACTTCATTGTGAACAATCACTTTCAAGTGTGGATTTAATCTTCTTTCCATTTGACGAGATGATTTAACATTTTCTTCTGAATATATACAATGAGTACAAAGTAATGGGCTTATACCTTTTATATCAGCTATTGTCCATCCAAGAACACTTCGATGATTATTTAATACTCTTGCTAATTCTTTTTGTTGACTTTCAGATAATTTTGATGATATGACTACAAGATGAATTTCATTCTTTTCCAGAAAAACATATTTCAGATTTATTGGAAGTGGCTTTAAATCAGGTTTAAAGATCCTAAAATTGGATTCTATAGATTTTGGCAACCGATTTTCACATTCTGGATTTCCTAGATTTTCTGATTTATCTTCAGATACATATTTTATTTCGTTTAAATAATTTCTAGATATCGTTCTACCATATCACTGAATATACTTAACATACAACATTAAAAAATAGTTGGCGCATTACATAGTCCAAAAGGCATTCTATTTTATGTAAAGGTACCAAAAGAACATTTAAATGTAATTTTTTGTTGATCATCTATTGCAATTTCAATTTAATTATTGCCAGAGTATCCATCTTGAAAGCAATAATATGCATGACCAGCGACTCTGTCTAAGACTTGATCGAGAAAAGGTAATGGAAAGTGATATTTTCTGCTGAGTCAATTTAGTTTTCAATAGTCAATACATAAACGCCAGCCTATGACAGTACGCATTGGGACTAATTTATTTTCCTTATTTTGTGTTACTGTAACACCCCGCATTTTTTTTTATATATGTATATAGATATATAGTAAATAATTGTTGTAAAAATGGGGATATGTGTAGTGATGTGTGTTTGAATTTGGTAGAATGAAAAAGGGATGAACAGTGCACTGGCTGTAACATCAAGCTCAATTTCGACCTTGATGCAGTCCATATCTCTCAAAACTTAAAACATGAAATTTGTAGAGCTCTCTCTTAGGATTCCATATCACCTTGAATCATCTCAATCGGAACTAGGAGGAAGGAGTTATGTCCATATTACGAAGTTGTGTCTACACTGTCCAAAAATCTGTCCGGCAGACTACCTTTCGCTAATTTCATCATAACTCTTTATTGGAAAGTCCGAATTGTGCACCGTTATTTTTGTTAGAACCCTACTCGTATATCTTTCCAACCATATAGGTTACACCTCCTAGAAATACCTGAGTCAAATCAGTTTATTCTATGAAATTGACCAAAAATCTGCACTATGGTGCTCCTTGGATAGTAAAGGGTTGTGCTTTCTTATTAGACCTTGAAGGTGTAAAACCCCATATGTTTACATTAATATATTAATGTACTTGTTTAGTGATTCTTCTATATGTAATGACTTAAGAATAAACCATATATATATTAAAATCGTAAGGATATCACCTATAGTAGTTCGAAGGAATAAAATAGAAATTTTAATGTTCCAAGTGTGAATTTATTTTAGTTTTGAAATAAATTATAAAAAGCAATGTTTTTAGGTTAAAATAACATTAAAAATGAATCCGGAACGTCGAAAAACCTTAGGGTAGTCATATGGATCAAATTGGAGATTTCTAGTGGCAAAACTATAATTTTGGAAAAAAACACAAAATTCAGCCATGAACAATGATTTGTCGCGGACTGCTGTGTTTAAAACACAGAATCCAGCCAATTTCTTTCATTTTTTCTCACATCTCTCACCCCCAAACCCCTTAGCACCATTGGGGAAGATAGAGGAAAGGAGGAAAGGGAGAAAGGAGGTCATTAGAGCTTGGGTTTTTGGTTTGAAACTTTGATTCAAGGTAGGGGATTTCTTCTCTTTCTCTTACATTGAGACTAGGGCTATGTATACATATAGGTTTTTTTTTTTTTGATCTAAATCTTAGATGTATGTTAGGAAACCTTTGATTCTTGATGTCTATGCAAATATTATCATGTTCTAAACAATGTTATGGTTGGGTAACTACTTTCTCTTGTTTTTGCTCTCAACCCTAACTTTTGAGAAATATGGATTTTTCTCTCTATAGTCACTCAATCTTGGCTTTGAAAACTTTAGTGGTTTGTGTTGAGTAATAAATGATGTTGTGGTGATCTCTTGTATTTTCCTAATTGTTTACTGAAATTGCCTCATAATGGATTTGTGGATCTTTGGAAATTTGCTTGTAAATTGGAGATTTATGGAATCCTTGGTTATGTGTGACGATTGTTGGGATGATGTGATCTTGTATGGTTGTTGGAATGAACATGGATGAGAGGTTCCTTGTAAGGATGCTCATTCCATCTCAAGAGGTTCCTTGTAAGGATGCTTGAGAAACCAAATCTTGAGGGTGAGAGGTTCCTTGTAAGGATGCTCACACCAAAAGAGGACAGTATGTGATTTTCTCAAGAGGTTCCTTGTAAGGATGCTTGAGAAACCAAATCTTGAGGGTGAGAGGTTCCTTGTAAGGATGCTCATTCCATCTCAAGAGGTTCCTTGTAAGGATGCTTGAGAAACCAAATCTTGAGGGTGAGAGGTTCCTTGTAAGGATGCTCCCGTTAGAGAGGACAATATGATATCATGTGTGGGAAATGATTTATATTTTGGCAATGGATGTTTATTAGCACTTGGTTGAAATTGCTCCTTTCTATTACTATTGTTACTTAAACTTGAGATTCGTTGAAAAATGCACCCGTTTCATTTCAAATTATGTATCTATGCTATGTTGAAAAATGAGACCGACCCTTTTATATATTTTTATAAACCTTGTATGAGTTGAGAGGATTTTGCTACAGAGCTTCGTGCTCACCCCCTACAAATAACACTTTCAGATTTCACACTTGAGGAGGAGTTAGGAGCCGAGGAGCCCGCCCATTGGGAGACTCCGCTGGAAGGGAATGTGGATCCCGAGGTGGACGCTTAGAGCGACACTTTTATTTTGTTCTAGACTAGATTATACTTAGAATATCCTTTTGAACTCTAGTTCTTTTTTTTTTTTGTTATTTTCGCTGCGTTATATTATTACATTGTGGAGATGTAAAGGTCAAGATTGGACCTATTCTTTTGGGATGATAGTGTGGATATGACATATGATGAATGAAAGTTTATTTTATGATGGATAAATAGACCCGGTGTGGTCAATAGTTATGCATATGTGGACCCGGTGTGGTCAATTGTAATATAATTGTACAAGTTGTGTTTTGGGTAAAGCTCCCCGTACAAAGGAGACTCTGCCCAAATTTTGTTAAAATATGAATGGTTGATGAATGAACTTTCGTTGTGATGAATTTACGTAATGCTCTCATGGGGTGAATGGTTTTTAGAATGTAATGTTATCCAAGGGGGTTTTTGGGGCGTTACAGTTACAGTAAAACTAGATTTCTTTGGAACTACTTGTGCAAGACTAACCAGTTTACTATCAGATATATGATAGAAAACATTTGCATCAAATAGTTTAAGTACTTAATTGTGAACAACCTCATTCCGGTGTGGATTTAATCTTATTTGCGGTTGACTAGATGATTTAGCATTTTCTTCTGAATATATACAATGAATACACATCAGTGGACTTATCCCTTTTATATCAGCTATTGTCCATCGAATAACACTTTGACAATTTTTTAATACTCTAACTAATTCTTTTTCTTGACTTTTAGATAATTTGATGATATGATTACCGAATGAATTTAATTTGTTTTCCCAGAAAAACATATTTCAGATTGATTGGAAGTGGCTTTAAATCTTGTTAAAGATCCTGACATTGGATTTTATAAATTTAGGCAATAGATATTCACAATATGGATTTCATAGATTTTCTGATTTATCTTCAGATACATATTTTATTGTGTTTAAATCACTTCTAGATATCATTACACCATATCACTGAATATACTTAACATACAGCGTTGAAAAATAGTTGGCGCATTACATAGTCCAAAAGGCATTCTTTTATATGCAAAGGTACCAAAAGAACATGTAAATGTAATTTTTGTTGATCATCTATTGCAATTTCAATTTAATTATGGCTAGAGTATCCAACTTGAAAGCAATAATATGCATGACCAGCTACTCTCTCTAAGACTTGATCTAGAAAAGGTAATGGAAAGTGATCTTTTCTGCTGAGTGAATTTAGTTTCCAATAGTCAATACATACACGCCAGCCTATGACAGTACGCATTAGGACTAATTTATTTTCCTTATTTTGTATTATAGTAAAAACTAGATTTCTTTGGAACTACTTGTGCAGACTAACTTGTTCACTATCAGATTAGGATAGATAACATTTGCATCAAATAGTTTATGTACTTCATTGTGAACAACCTCATTCAAGTGTGGATTTAATCTTCTTTGTGGTTGACTATATGATTTAGCATTTTCTTCTAAATATATACAATAATTACACAGCAGTGGATTTATACCTTTTTTATCAGCTTTTGTCCTTCTAAGAACACTTTTGACGATTTTTTAATACTCTTATTAATTCTTTTTCTTGACTTTTAGATAATTTTGATGATATGATTACCGGATGAATTTAATTTTTTTTTCCAGAAAAACATATTTCAGATTGATTGGAAGTGTTTTTAAATCTGGTTTATAGATCCTGACATTGGATTCTATAGATTTAGGCAACAGATTTTCACAATATGGATTTCTTAGATTTTCTTATTTATCTTGAGATACATATTTTACTGTGTTTAAATCACTTCAAGATATCGTTCTACCATATCACGGAATATACTTAACATACCGCATTGAAAAATAGCTGGCGCATTACATAATCCAAAAGGCATTTTTTTATACGCAAAGGTACCCAAAGAACATGTAAATGTAATTTTTTGTTGATCATCTATTGTTATTTCTATTTAATTATTGGCAGAGTATCCGTCTTGAAAGCAATAATATGCATTACCAGCTATTATTTCTAAGACTTGATCTAGAAAAGGTAATGGAAAGTGTTCTTTTCTGCTGGGTGAATTTAGCTTCCCATAGTTAATACATACACGCCAGCCTATGACAGTATGCGTTGGGCCTAATTTATTTTCTTTATTTTGTATTACAGTGACGCAAGATTTTTTTGGAACTACATGTGTAGGACTAACCTGTTTACTATCAGATATAGGATAGATAACATTTGCATCTAATAGTTTTAGTACTTCATTGTGAACAACCTCTTTCAAGTGTGGATTTAATCTTCTTTACATTTGACGAGATGATTTAGCATTTTCTTCTTGTGAAACCCGGGAGAAATTTGAATTTTTTTTTATAAATGGGCAAAATGGTAATTTGCCATCCTAATGCGTATTTAAAATACATATTTTTTATAGAGCTCGGATGGGACAATGGATCTCACCGTTGGATTCGCATTGCGAAACGTAGCTGTCCTGTCCATTTTTCGTCAAATTTTGAGATAGTCGAGTTTTTCACGTTTTTCGAGGCAAGGGGCTTCCGGTGACCCCCAAAAAATGAAATTTTAATAAAAATTTTAAAATTTAAAAATATTTTAAATAAAGTTCATATAAAATATTTTGAGTTTAAACCGGTGCAAAATAAATCGTTTCGGGACAAAAACGGATCCGAATCAGTGAGGGACACGTGGCGCGACTCGGGCCAAGTATTGAGAAGTATAAATAGGGGCTAAATCAGATGTTTTGCCGAAGGATCTCTGCATTTCAGCTGGTTCCAACGTGTGAGAGCAAGAGGGAGAGAAAAAGGGAGAAAATCAATCCTCCTTCGCAGATTCTCGTTGTTCCGTCGCTCGGATCAACTTGGACCAAGAGCCAAAGTTCATCTCCTCGACGGGGGCTATGCGTACGTACCAAAAAGAGTGTATTTCACCGAAGATCCAAGAGGAGACTTTGGAGAAAATCAAAGCTTTGAGGTTGATTTGGTGTTATAGAAGTTCTTACACTTCTCTTGAGGTAGAGTTCCCTCCTACCTTGGTTTTATTCTTATATTAAGTGGGCTTTTAGTGGCTGAAATTGGTTTATATGTGGGCTGTCCAAGGGCTGTCCAAATGGACTGTTTTGGTGCTGAAATTGGGGCTATTTTGTGCACTAATTAGGGGCTGTTTTGTGCACTAATTAGGGACTGTTAGGGGGCTGAATTTGGGTTGTTTAAGGGACTGTTAAAGGGCTGAATTATGGAATGTTTTTAGGCCATGTTATGGACTGAAATTGTGACTATTTTTGCGGACTATTTTTAGGCTATTTTGTGGGCTATATACGGGCTGTTATATGGTGGTTTGTATAGGCAGTTTTGTGGTTTAGACAAGAGCCGTTACGTTGGCTATTGCATGGGCCATTATGTGTTATATTATGCCTTAATGATTAGGTGTGTTATTAGCCTAAAAGTTGTGATATCACTTGCCTATGATTATGAAAGTTAAATTCTGGACTTATGACATGATTTTTGATTGGAAATGCAATTGTCGGTATATGCATGTTATGATATATTGAATTTGTGACAAATATGGTATCTATATGCTTAGAACATAACTTATCATGATATGTTGAGATTGTTCATATGTCATTCATAGCATATTGAACATTGTATCATTGTGCATAGAGGCATCACATTCATGGGCATAAGTCATGAGTGTGGGTGTGTGAGATGCATGGTTGATCAAACACCATGTTTGGTGGTTGGTATGTGGGTTCGGGAAAAAGTGGATCGAAGATCCCCTTTGAGTCGCATGGAAGAAAACTTGTGTCGGGTATAGCAAGTAGGGCTAAACTCTCCCTCGGGTGCAAGACCCGGCGACTTGGTTATACACTCCCCTGTGGTGAAATTCCGGTAAAGTGTAGTATGGTATACGGAACCAGCGGTATAAAATCCAAAATTCGTTGCCCAACAAGACACAAGATTTTGATTTATAAGAAAATACTCATTTAATGAGTACCATCCAATAATGATCTGATTTATAAAACGCATGATTTTTTTATTCAAAGTGATCATTGGATGTATTTTCATCGAAGACAGGTCATTACACATTGGCATTGCATTGTGTTGTGAAAGTCAGTGAGGACTTGGGTTTAAGTGCATGAGTGAATATCATCTTATTTCATGGCATGACATGGTTGCATTTCAACATTGAATACATATTCTTGTATGAATGGTTGTTAAATGTTAAATGTTGCTTATACACATTGCATATGCATTTAAGGTGGGGAGTAGCCCTAGTAGGAGTTTTTCTCTACTGGGCGTTGGCTCACCCTATACGGGAAACATTTCAGTTACGGGTCATACGCCGAGGGACGGCACTTACTCGGGCACTTAAGGAGGAAGAAAAGCCAACTTGTGGCTTTCAATCCATTTCTTTTGTAAAATTAGACTTGTAATTAAATTTTGGCATGTAATGTGTAAAGGAATTGTGATAGAATCTATATCGACTGTTTTAATATAATCTTGCATGTTTGTATGAATATGGATAATTGGACCCGGTGTGGCCAATGTTTACTTATAAATGGACCCGGTGTGGTCATTGTTGAATATAGGACCTCGGATGGGTCTTGTTATAATATAATGCACAGGTTGTGTTTTGAGTAGAGTTCTCCTTACAAAGGAGACTCTGCCCAAATTTTTAATAAAGGATGGACCCCGGTAAATGGGGCATAACGTTGAGATTCGAGTTACTCGGTATCCACGGGCATTCCGCGGGTTGATGAGTAATCAACGGACCCCCGGATTTTGGGGTGTCACAGCTTGGTATCAGAGCTTAGGTTATTCGATTTACCTAGGGCTTGTTGGGCATTGGAACTAGACCATTGCATGCATTGTGCATCTCATCTTATGTGCTTAAATTGTACATGTTTTGTGCAACGTGTTATGTGAAACATGATTACTTGCTAGGTGATTATGTGAATGATATACATGGTAAAATGTATATGGAAAGAGACACTAGGGTTAGAAAACATAACCTTGGGAGTCGAAAAAAAAATGAACATAATAGTTCAAGTTTAAATGTTTTCTAGTGGATGGTATAGACTCTACTAGGAAAACAAGGAGATAAAATCTCAATGTTTCAAGTTTGATCCCTACATTGGAATGTTATTTGATGTGAAAATTCTATTGTCATTGGACATGTGTGTAGATGGCAACAAGAGGAAGAGGACGCGGCCGAGGTCGAGGCGGTGGGCGGAACAACCAACCACCACCTACTGCTGACCAACAAGCCTTCATAGAGGCTCTTGGTGCTGTAGTTGCCACTATCACACAGACGGGTACAAGTGGAGGCCAAGGAGGCTCCAGTCATCTCCAGAAGTTCAAGGCACATCAACCGCTGATCTTCATAGGAGGGACGGACCCGATGGTAGCTGATCATTGGTTCTGGCAGGTTGACAAGATCTTGAGGGCAATGGAGATCACCTCTGATGCCACCAAGATAACTTAGCTACATTCCAGCTGGAGGGGGAATCCCAAGTATGGTGGGATTGGGTGAAAGACTCCAAGAACTTGGAGGCCATGACATGGGTAGAGTTCAAGGAACTCTTCATGGGGAAATACTTCCCGGTAGCTGCGAGGCATGCGAAAGCCCGGGAGTTCCTAGATTTGAGGCAAGGAACGATGTCCGTGATGGAATACGTGGCTAAATTCACTGAGTTAGCACGTTTCGCTGACCAATATGTGGCCAAGGTTAGGAAATTTAAGGATGGGCTGAAGTTATCCATCCGGGGTAAGATTGTGGGTCTTCTCCTACAAGACTTCGATTTGATGGTCACCACAGCCATGACCATTGAGAGAGAGTTGGATGACGCAAGGAGCATCCGGGAGTCTGGTGCAAAAGACAAGAAGAAGGAGGGCCAATCCTCTTCTTCTAGCTCGAGGAAGAAGCAGAGGACTTCTACTCCACTAGGGTTTCAGGGATAGGGCCGCAGTTATCAAGGCCAAGGCCAAGGTCAATCCTCCCAAGGTGGGAGAAATCAGAGGCCTTCCTACCAGGCTGGCCAGAGGACTTGCTATCATTGCCACAAATCGGGTCACATTAAGAGGGATTGTCCTCAGAGGCAGGGATCCCAAGGTCATGGGTCATCACAGTCTCAGACTTCCGTGGGGCAACCACAGACGCAGTATGCTCCTCACTACCCTACTATGGGTCAGGGCAACCAGTACCAATTCCAAGGTGCAGCACAAGGCCCTACTACTTCTCGTGCGGGGACACCGCAAGCTGGCCAGATGGGCCAAGGCATGGGTCGAGGACGAGGCCAGGGCTCACAAGCTGGGACTTTAGGGACTCAGGGGCGTGTCTACGCCATTATGCCACAGACTGAGCCGACAGATCCGTCGGTGTTCTTATTCTCTCGGTTATGGGCTAAAGTATTGTTCGATTCTGGTGCATCTCATTCATTTATTGCTGCATCTTGTGTGGATGACTTGGGCTTAGAGGTTGAGACCTTAGAAGAGCCGTTGCATGTGAGTTCTCCCCTAGGTGTTGGGGTGAGAATTGATCAGATATGTCGGAGTTGTGAGTTAGAGATCTTGGGGATTTTACTCACCGTAGACCTTAGGGTCATGGACATGTCAGAGTTTGATGTAATCCTTGGGATGGATTGGTTGACAGCACACCGAGTCGTCATTGATTGTGATCGGAAGAGGGTCACGGCTTATACGCCTGATGGTGTTTGTTTCAAGTTTCAGGGGGAGAAGCAGTATGCTTTACCCCAAGCCGTGTATGACTCTAGATGGCACAGACAATTGATGGGTTGGCTTCTAGCCTTACCCTGGAGGACGAGGTGAGGCAGGAGTTTGGTCTACCTCGGGTTGTGTGCGAGTATGAGGATATTTTTCTGGATGAACTACTGGGATTACCTCCACATAGGAATGTAGACTTCACTATTGAGTTGTATCTGGGTACATCGCCTATCTCTATGACTCCGCATTGGATGACACCAACTGAGTTGCAAGAACTCAAGGTCCAATTACAAGAATTGTTGGACAAGGGGTTTATTAGATCGAGCACTTCACCATGGGGCGCTCCGGTCTTGTTTGCCAAGAAGAAAGACAAGACTCTTCGGTTGTGTATTGATTATCGACAGTTGAACCGGGTCACTATCAAGAATAGGTACCCTTTGCCAAGGATCGATGACTTCTTTGATCAGCAGAGAGGGGCGTGGGTCTACTCCAAGATAGATCTTCACACCGGTTACCATCAGTTGAGAGTTAGGGAGGAAGATATCCCTAAGACGGCGTTTAGGACGCGGTATGGGCATTTTGAGTTTACTCTCATGCCTTTTGGATTGACGAATGCTCCAGCGGCATTCATGGATCTCATGCATAGGGTGTTCCAACCCTATTTAGATCAGTTTGTTGTGGTTTTTGTTGACGACATCCTGATCTACTCCAAGTCTGAAGAGGAGCATGAGGGTCACTTGAGGATTGTTCTCCAGACATTGAGAGAGCATCAGTTGTACACTAAGTTCAGCAAATGTGAATTTTGGCTTACGGAGGTAAAGTTTTTGGGGCATGTAGTATCAGCTTTAGGTGTATCTGTGGACCCGGAGAAGGTTGAGGCAGTTATGAATTGGGAGAGATCAAAGTCGGTCTTCAAGATACGTAGTTTTTTGGGATTGACGGGGTACTACCGGTGATTTATTGAGGATTTCTCCCGATTGGCTGCGCCTATGACGAAGTTGATCCGGAAAGAGGTCATGTTTATGTGGAATGATTCTTGTGAGAATGCATTCCAGGAGATAACAAGGAGGCCTACTTCGGCTCTTATTCTGATAGTTCCAGAAACGGGGACAGAGGTACATGATCTATTGTGATGCCTCGAAGGACGGGCTGGGATGTGTTTTGATGCAGTCTGGGAGGATAGTAGCTTATGGTTCTCGGCAGCTAAAGAATCATAAGTAAAATTACCCCACACATGACATGGAGTTGGCGCCATTGTCTTTGCCTTGAAGGCTTGACATCACTACCTGTATGGTGAACAGTTTGAAGTGTTTTCGGACCACAAGAGTCTAAAGTATATTTTCACTCAGCGGGACCTCAACATGAGGCAAAGCAGGTGGGTGGAGTACCTAGAGGACTATGACTTCACTTTGCATTACCATCCCGGTAAGGCAAACGTGGTGGCTGATGCACTTAGCCGGAAGTCGCGGGGAGTTATGGTTAGTATGGCTTCCCGGGAGTGGAGGATGCTCGAGACTGTGGGACAGTTCTGATTATGTTATATGGGTCAGGCTCAGGGTACTTTGGGGAGTTTGGTGGCTACGCCGTCTCTACTGAGCAGGGTGATTGAGTCCTAGAGTCAGGACCACGGAGCTATTGTCCATCCGGGGCCGTGTACAGACAGGTATAGGTGACGAGGGCTGGGCTATTCACTCGGATGGTAGTCTTCGGTATCGAGCAGGGGTTGTGGTTCCTCAATTGACCGATCTAAGGGAGGAGATCATTAGGGAGTTTCACTGCTCCCGTTTTGCAGTTCATCCAGGGGGCACGAAGATGTATCATGATCTTCGTCGCCAGTATTACTGGAGTGGAATGAAGATGCAGGTTGGCGATTTTGTCAGTCGATGTCTCACGTGTCAGCAGGTTAAGGCTGAACACCAGAGACTAGCGGGATTACTCCAGCCTGTGGAGGTAGCTGAGTGGAAGTGGGAGCATATCACGATGGATTTTGTGACCCATTTGCCACGGACATCGCGGGGTCATGATGTAACGCCCCAAAAACCCCCGTGGGTGACATTACATTCTAAAAACCATTTACCGTATGAGAGCATTAAGTAAAATTCATCACGACGAAAGTTTCATTCATCAACCATTCATATTTTAACAAAATTTGGGCAGAGTCTCCTTTGTACGGGGAGCTCTACCCAAAACACAACCTGTACAATTATATTACAATTGACCACACCAGGTCCACATATGCATAACTATTGACCACACCGGGTCCATTTTTCCATCATAAAATAAACTTACATTCATCATATGTCATATCCACACTATCATCCCAAATTAATAGGTCTAATCTTGGCCTTTACATCTCCAAAATGTAATAATATAACGCAGCGGAAATAACAGAAATGAACTAGAGTTCAAAAGAATATTCTAAGCATAATCTAGTCTAGAACAAAATAAAAGTGTCGCTCTAAGCGTCCACCTCGGGATCCACATCCCCGTCAAGCGGAGTCTTCCAATGGGTGGGCTCCTCGGCTCCTAACTCCTCCTTAAGTGTGAAATCTGAAAATTTTTATTTGTAGGGGGTGAGCACGAAGCTCTGTAGCAAAATCCTCCCAACTCAAACAAAGTTTGAAAAACATAGCAAACGGTCGGTCTCATTTCACAACTAACATATATATAGGTTTGCAATGAAAACAGTGACATTTTAAAAGAGATCTCAAGTTTAAACAATAGCAATAATCAGTTAAAAGAATAAAGTGAGTTTAGCATCGATAAACAAAATTCTAATTTAAGCTATTTAAGAAAGGCTTCTCCCTAAGCATTGTCCCATACCAATGCGTCGGCAAGAACGACCCAACTCCCGATTTCATGTATTTTTGGTTCATCCCCGTACCATGTATGTTGATTGCTTCTCGTGAATCTACCTAACGATCATGCCTAGTCCACCAATTCCAACCAACAATTACAAATCTCTTTAGGAAGGGCGTGTACCGTCTCCTATGGCATTGACGAAATCCTCCCAAGGTGTCTAGTATACTAACCCTTTTCCTCGGTGTATATGTGAACAATAGTGATCGCGAGCACAACAACGATCCACTACGAGCATTAGGCAACCATCTCACCCCCCATTGGGATAGACTAACCTCTAACACTCTACGGCATCTCTCGAAGGTAATCCAAGTCCATCACAACAACCATACAATGAGGAAATCAAGAATATTCACAATTCACAACAATTTCCCAAATATAGTAAAATCCCCAATTTTGTTTTCACATTTGTCATATAATCGAATAATCCAAGAAAATATGCAAGAGATTGTAATCTATATCATTTTGTTATACAATATTCAACACTAAAGTTTTAAAATCAAAGACAAAGAAGAAATTAGGAGAAAATCCCCTTTTCTTGAAAACTAGGGCTTTGAAGATAAAAAAAAAATCAATAGAGCTTTGGTGGTTACCCACCCTTCATATTGTTCAAAACCTGACATTTATTACAAATAGAACAAGAATCATGTATTTCATATTATATATATGAGAAGGAGAGTGAAGAAACATATATCTATATACATACATATATCTATATATATATCTAGCCTCAATGTGAGAGATTGAGAGAAAATCCCCTACCTTAAATCAAGATTCCAAGCAAAGACCCAAGCTTCAAGACCTTCTTACTCTCCTTTCTTTTCCTCTTAATCTTCTCCTCCTATGGTTTCAAAAGATTTGGGTGAGAGGGTAGCAAGAATGGAAGAAAATGGGAGGAGAATGTATTCTTGAAGAATTTGAAGTTTTGATTTCTACAAGATATAAATCCCTCTTGATTGGTATTTCTATCTTCCTCTCTTCCTCTAAAATGGTTCCTAGGGTTTGGAGGGGTGAAATGAATGCTAAAGGGACGACATTAGGTTTTATAGGGCAAGAAAATCGAGCAAAACCCGATATTTTCTGTTCAGAAAAAATCGGGTTTCCTTCGTACTGTTCACAGATTTTTGGTGCGACTTCCAGGTCAGTTTTGACCCATTTAGAGGTCGAATTGGAAATGTTTTATGAAATACACTTTTGTAGCCCTAGAGGTCTACTATTTCCTGTCAAAATTTCAGATCAATTGGACATCCACATATAAAGTTATGATCAAAATACTAAGAAGTGTCCATCACCCCTTTTTACCCAATTTCACTCCAATTTGGTTTTACTTCTAAAATACTTCCTAACTTCTAATACATCCCATATTACCTCTCCCAATGTTTTCCGACCTCCCGAATTCAATGGTAATGTTGTTTTGATAAAAAAAAATTAATATATTTATTTAGTTACCCTTATCAATCTTAAACACATCAAAAAATAAATAAAATTAAGTTTGACCCAAAAGTCAATCCGTTCGAAACTCAAACTTCATGATTAATATTTCAACAATGATTCTAAGTTTTTATCCTCATTTTATTCATATTTAGAAAACTCTTAAGATATTAGTATTTTTATTTAATTTTAGTACAGGGTCTTACACATGACTTGGTGTGGGTGATAGTGGACAGGCTTACTAAGTCGGCACACTTTTTGGCTGTGCGGGTGACCTTCACACTGGAGGAATTCTGCAGATTGTATTTACGGGAGATTGTCCGACTGCATGATGTACCGGTATCTACTGTATCGGACCGGGATCCCAGGTTTACGGCTCATTTTTGGGAGAGTTTCCAGCGGGCCATGGGGACACAGTTAATGATGAGCACTGCTTTTCATCCCCAGACGGACGGCCAGTCTGAGAGGACTATCTAGACTTTAGAGGACATGCTACGGCATGCGTCCTAGATCTCAAGGGTAGCTGGGAAGATAACTTACCCTTGGTGGAGTTCGTATACAATAACAGTTACCAGGCGAGCATACAAATGACACCCTATGAGGCGCTGTATAAGAGGCCATGTCGTTCTCCGGTTTGTTAGACGGAGGTAGGAGAGAGGTCTTCTACGTGTTCGGAATTGGTTAGAGACACCTCGGAGAAGGTGGACTTGATTTGGAAGCGTCTTCTCACGGCTCAAAGTCGGCAAAAGAGCTATGCTGATAGACGGCGGCGACCTCTAGAGTTTGAGGTAGGAGATCATGTCTTCCTAAAGGTTATACCTAAGAGAGGAGTGGTCCGGTTTGGTAAGAGGGGGAAGCTATCACCGAGATACATCAGGCCCATCGAGGTACTTGAGAGAGTGGGTACAATTGCTTACCGGTTGGCGTTACCGCCAAATCTATCGGGTGTTCATGCAGTATTCCATGTCTCTATGCTCCGGAAGTATACTCCAGATCCGACACATGTGGTGGATTGGGGTGAGTTGACTGTTGATGTGGATGGGATCTTCGAGGAGGGACCGGTGGGCATCATAGATAGTCGAGAATAGGTTTTACGAGGCAAGACCGTGCAGCTAGTGAAGGTGCTGTGGTAGCATAAGTAATGTTCGTAGTTTTCATGGACTTGCTAGTTTTTATCGGCGGTTTGTGAAGAACTTTAGTAGCATAGCCGCACCACTTACCGAAGTGATCAAGAAGAACGTTGGATTTAGATGGGGAGAAGATCAAGAAAAGGCATTTCAATTAATCAAAAAGAAGCTGACCAACGTCCCCTTATTGTCTTTACCTAACTTTTTGAAAACGTTTGAGATTGAATGTGATGCTTCAGATATTGGCATAGGAGCAGTGCTTATGCAGGAAGGACGACCAATTGCTTACTTCAGCGAGAAACTAAGCAGGGCAGCCTTAAACTACCCAACTTACGATAAGGAATTGTATGCATTGGTTCAAGCTTTAGAGACTTGGCAACACTACCTATGGCCTAAGGAATACGTGATTCACACCGATCATGAGTCATTGAATCACTTGAAGGGCCAGCACAAGCCAAATAAAAGGCATGCACGATGGCTGGAGTACATTGAGACGTTCCCATAAGCAATCCGTATAAGCAAGGTAAGGAGAATGTGGTCGCCGATGCACTTTTTTGCAAGTATGCATTACTCTCTACACTTGATGCAAAATTGCTTGGTTTTGAGCACATTAAAAATTTATACGCTGATGATCACGAATTTTTTGAGGAATACCAGGCTTGTGAGAAAACTGGTTGTGGTAAATTCTTTAGGCTTGATGGATTCCTATTTCGAGAGAACAAGTTATGCGTGCCTAATTGTTCTTTGAGGGAGTTATTAATGTTGGAATCTCATGGTGGGGGATTAATGGGACATTTTGGAGTTGCAAAGACTTTAGCTATGTTGCAAGAACACTTCTACTGGCCTCACATGAAAAGAGATGTTGAGAGAATTTGTGGTAGATGTGTCACATGTAAGCAAGCTAAATCAAGAGTGAAGCCCAATGGTTTGTATACTCCTTTACCAATTCCTAGTGAGCCATGGATTGATATTTCAATGGACTTTGTGTTAGGATTGCCTAGGACTAAGCGTCGGAGAGATTCAATTTTGTGGTTGTGGATAGATTTTCTAAGATGGCACACTTTATTCCATGTCACAAAACGGATGACGCTTCGCATGTGGCTGACTTGTTCTTTAGAGAGATTGTGAGATTACATGGCATGCCTAGAACAATTGTTTCAGATCGAGATGCTAAGTTCTTGAGCTATTTTTGGAAGACCTTGTGGTGTAAGCTAGGTACTAAGATATTGTTTTCTACTACTTGTCATCCACAAACTGATGGCCAAACTGAAGTACCAAATAGGACCTTGTCTACATTGTTGAGGGCAATCATTAAAAAGAACATCAAGACATGGGAAGAATGTTTACCACATGTTGAGTTTGCTTATAACCGATCTATTCATTCTGCTACTCAATTTTCACCATTTGAATTGTGTATGGATTTATCTCCTTTACCTTTGACTGAGCATATTAATTTAGATGGCAAGAAAAAAGCTGACTTTGTCAAGCAGCTTCATGAAAAAGAAAGACTTAACATTGAGCGAAGAATGGAGCAATATGCAAAGCAAGCCAACAAGGGGTGTCACAAGCTGATTTTTGAACCCGGAGATTGGGTTTGGCTGCATAAGAGAAAAGAGAGATTTTCGGTATAAAGACGTTCCAAATTGCTTCCCAGGGGAGATGGTCCTTTCCAAGTCCTAGAGCGCATCAATGACAATGCCTACAAGCTATATTTACCTGGTGAGTACAATGTAAGTGCTACTTTTAATGTTACTGATTTGAGTCCTTTTGATGTAGCTGATGATTTGAGGGAAAATCCTTTTCAAGAGGAGGGGAATGATGCAAATCATAGCACAACTTCAAGGGATTTAGTTCAAGTTCCAATTGGGCCGGTTACAAGAGCATGAGCAAGAAGGTTTAAAAAGGTACTCAATGGACTGATTCAAGAGGCATGGAATCAAGCAAGTTCGTGGAGGCCCATTGACCATGATCCACTTGGGCAACAAAGATTCATCAACATGATTCAAGTTCTAGAAGAATCCAGCTAGGGGCTAAGGCTAAGCTTAAATTGGCCAATTGCTGTTAATGCCTCCAATTTGTTTAAAGGATTAGTATTATTAGAATAAGTGGGCTTGAGGATGCTTAGCCCACTTATTTTATTTCTTATGAACTAGGGTTTTTGTAGTTACTGTAGTGCCGCACTATTTATGCTATAGTAACCGCGCACTATTCACTCTTTTTAGGGTCTAATTGTAAGGCTTGTATGCCAAGTACTTTCCTTTTTCTATTTAGGCATGTGATCAGCCAATTAAAGGGCTAAATATATGTATTTTTCTTCAAGAGTCTTAGGAAAGTAAGAGATATTTCTTTATCAACACGTAAGAGATATTTCTTAAATAGGATAGCTATTTTAGGAAGTTTCCTAATCCTTGTAATGACCAGCCTATAAATAGGCATTCAAATCAATGAAAAGTCAGATTATTATTTAGCAAATTGTGATAGTATTATTCTCTATGGTTCTTTGAAGAACTAAAGGAACTTATCAGGATTTTTCGTGGCGTTCATCAACGACTTATCAAATGGGTTTCCACACCGATTGTGGCGTCTTCTTTTATACCGATGTTCTTGTTTCACAAATAGCGGGTTGAGGTCTATATACCAAGGTTCTTATTTGTCGTAAACAAAGGGTCGAGGTCTAGCATCAAATCTGATCGTACAATGATCTTGGGTTCCTTTTCGTTGTTGGTTCTCGTTATTCTTGGCGTGTTTCACATCACATCACCCTCTTTCATTCTAATTTGATGGTACCCACTTTTTAAGATCAATTTTACTGAAAATACATGACCCATTCAATTCTTCAAGCATATCATCTAATCTAGAAATGGGATGGCAATACTTTACCGTGATATTGTTGACCGCCCTACAATCAATGCACATCCTCCACATCCCATCCTTCTTTGGCACTAGTAGCACTGGTACTGCACATGGGCTCATGCTCTCCCTCACGTACCCCTTGCTCATCAAATCCTCAGCTTACCTCTGAAGCTCCTTTCTCTCCTCTGGATTACTCTTATGGGCAGGTCGGTTTGGAATACCAGCTTCGGGCACAAAATCAATATGGTGCTCAACGCCTCTAATGGGTGGGCAACTCATTAGGCATCTCCTTTGGGAATACATCCTCAAACTCCTGTAGCAAAGAAATAAACAAACTAGGAAGAGACTAGTTAGCTTCATTAAGATTAAGATAAGACTCTTTATAGACAAGAAAAATCATAGGGCGATCTGCAAAGAAAGCCTTGTCTTAACCTCACTCTCTCTTGTATAGAAACTCACTTTTGTCTTTCCTTTTCTCTTGGCAGACTCCCTTTCTTTTTTCTGTCAGGGCTCCACTCTTTTTTCTTTACTCTTAGCCATATCTCTACTTTCTTTGTCACTCTTTCTCTTTTGCTTATTTTCACTCTCACGCTTTCTTTTTTGCTCAATCTCTTTTTCACTCTTTCTTTTTTGATCACTCTCATTTTCACTCTTTCTTTTTGATCACTCTCATTTTCACTCTTTCTTTTTGATCACTCTCATTTTCACTCTTTCTTTTTTAGGCAACCTCACTTTTCAGTTTCTGTTGGTCCTCATAGACCTGGCTTGGAGTTAAAGGAGCTAGCTTGATTGTTTTGCCCTCCTTTACAAAGTTGTACATGTTCTTGAACCCATCATGTGTCACCCTCCTATCATATTGCCACGGCCTCCCCAACAGAATCTGGCCAACATGCATAGGCACAACATCACAAAGCACCTTATCCTGGTACTTCCCAATTGAAAAAGTAACTAACATTTTTCTATCCACCCTAAGCTCCCCACAATCATTCAACCACTACGATTTGTATGTTCGAGAGTGTTTTAAGGTTCATAAATTCAATTTCTCAGCCAAAGTAGTGCTAGCCACATTAGTACAAGCCCCCCATCAATGATCATACTACATACATTGTTGTTGATGTGGCATCTAGTATGGAAAATGTTCTCTCTTTGTATACCACTCCATCAACATCAGTAGCATCAACCAACTCGGGCACCTCATCTCTATCACCCATACTCTTAGTCATCACCTCCCCATTGTCACGCATAATCATCACCCGCCTGTTTGGACATTGAGAAGCGATGTGCCCCGAACCCAAACACTTAAAGCATTTAATATCTCTATTCTATAAAGGTTGAGGTTCTACCTTGGGTTTGTTGCTAGTTCCCTCATCTTTTCCCTTAGGTGATTCGGTCTTTCTCTTTGCATCAACTGGATCATTCCTATCCCATTTTGATTTCCAAGTAGTGTTAGAAACCGAAGTTTACCTTGTTGTCCCTTTTCTCTTTAACTGCCTCTCCACCTTTATAGCCATGTGCACCATGTCCTCTATCTCCACATACTGTTGCAATTCAACTATATTGGCTATGTCTCTATTCATACCACTCAAAAATCTAGCCATGGTGGCCTCCCGGTCCTCCTCTACATTAGCCCGAATCATCGCCACCTCCATCTCCTTATGGTAATCCTCCATACTCCTAGACCCTTGTGTGAGATTTTTGAGTTTTTCGTAAAGGTCCCTATAGCAGTGGCTAGGTACAAACCTCCGCCTCGTGAGAGCTTTCAACTCTCCCCATGAAAGCTCTCCCCATGTCTTGACAGGCCTCTCAAAATTCCTCCTCCTATTGGTCACTAATTGATCCCACCAAATAATAGCATAATTAGTGAACTCAATTACTGCCAACTTCACTTTCTTCTCCTAAGAGTAATTATGACAATCAAACACCAATTCTATATTTTTCTCCCACTCTAAATAAACCTCAGGGTCAGTTCTACCTTGGAAAGATGGTATTTTCATTTTGATACTCCCAAGGTCTCTATCTACACCATCCTGACCCCTTAGGTTCCCCTCAAATCCTTTTTCACGCCTAACTCTGTGATGTCTACCCGACCCAATTTCAAATGTTAGGTCTTCCTCATCCTCACCATCTCCCTCATTCTCATATTCATTTTCAACCCTAGGCTCACGTCGCCTCCTATCTCTCCCACCATTCAAATTTCTAATTGCTACTTCTTGATTATCAATCCTATCCCTCACTTCCCCCAACACCAAGTTCAACCGCTCAAATTGTTGTTGCATGGCCTGCAACGTAAAGAATGGGTTATCAGTCATCCCCATTGGTGATGAGCCACTTCGGTGAGACATTGTAATGTGCTACACAAAAAGAATGTTAGTGGTAAAAAAAAACTTCACACACTCCCATGCGTGTTTACACTCAAATGATGACACTCCACTCATGTCTCACTCTTAATTGGCTTTTTCCCGACAATTGTCTCACACTCTCTTGCCTTTTTCCTCGAGAGTTTTCCCACTCAAGTTCTTTAAGAACTAATTGAACTCAGTCAACACAATGCAACCTTGTTTAATCCCAACTAGTAATTAGGCCCAAGAAACAAGAACAAGAGAAACACAGAAGGAATAAAAATGACACGAGAATCAAGAAAAATATGTAAATGAAAGAGTAACTATAAGACAAGATACCAATTATAATGATGTATGCAACCCCTTTGAAGATAAGGCTAAAAAAAAATATTTTCGGATTTTCTCCTCTTTTTTTTTCTTATCTTTTTTTTTGGACGAATTTTTTTCCCCAACTGATTTGATCACAAACTAAATAATAAACAATTGATAGAACCCTAACAATAACTCAAAAACCTTAGAACAAGTGATATAAAGCAGCCCCTAGAACATTGGATTTTGGCCAACACAAACCCTAGAACAATGAAATTTTTAGTAGCCACACAAAACCCTAAGAATTTTGGCAGCCCCCTTTTTTTTTTTTTTTGGTAACCCTAGAACAATGAAGTCCCAGGATTAAATATGCAAGAAATAAAAGGATAGAATATGATCTGATTGGAAACCTTACTCCGATACCAAATGATGGGAACCCCAATCGACTTGTTTTGAGACCCAACAACAGTATTGGAAAAACAACCCAAGAAAGTCAAACTCAAGTCTATGAATGAAGAATCTAGACATGTTGAGAACTCGTTTCAAGAACCTAGATTATATTAAAATCTAGACCTGTTGAAGAACCCGTCTCAAGAACCCAAATTACAAGGAGGAATGCCACAAAGGTTGTGATTTACCTTTGATAGGCTAAAAAGTTCAATCAAGATAAGAGGAGTAAACTCAACTCACAATTAAAATTCAATATTGCCTGCCCACTCAAAAATCCCCTTAAGTGAATAGTGTCATGGATATTGTAGCGTGAATAGTACCATGCTATAGTAACTGATGCAAATCATAGCAAAACTTCAAAGGATCTGGTTGAAGTCCCAATTAGGTTGGTTACAAGAGCACAAGCAAGGAATTTTAAAGATGTATCAACGGACTGATTCAAGAGGCAAGGACTCAAGCAAGTTCATGGAGGCCCATTAAGCATGATCCACATGAGTAATAAAGATTCATCAATATGATTCAAGTTCTAGAAGGATTGGGCCAAGACTAAGCTTAAATTGGCATGTTTAAGGATACTTTTTATTTTAGGCCTACATGCCATTTACTTTCCTTTTTCTATTTTAGGCAAAGATTTGTTTCCTTTGTAGATTAGGATTTGTTTCCTTAGTAAATTAGGAATTTTCCTTGTAATGGCCAGCCTTATAAATAGGAATTTAATCAATGAAAAGAGCAAATCATTATTCAGTAAAATTTGAGAGTGTTTTCTTTACGATTCTTTGAAGAACTAAACAAACTTATCGGGATTTTCCATGGCGTTCGCCAGCGACTTATCAAACGGGTTTCCACCACCTTTTGTGGCGTCTTCCTCGTACTGAGGTTCTTGTTTCACCACAAGTAGTGGGTTGAGGTTATATATACTAAGTTCTTGTTTGTCATAAATAACGGGTCAAGGTCTATTATTTAATTCTAATCGTAGAACGATCTTGAGTTCCTTTTCGTTGTTGGATCTCGTTATGTTTGGTGGGTTTCACATCATTTAGTATCAGAGCAAAGGTTCTAGTTCAGGTTTGCTATCTTTTAAAAGAAAAAAAAACCTTTCTTTTCTTTATTCTGGGTTCTTTACTCCCAAATAGGTTCACAAATTCTAGTTTAGCCAAATTTCCTTTACCCCTTATTCCACTCGTATTTTGTTGGTTCTAGTTTATTGCGAAATCTTATCATGTTACTATCAAAAGATAGTTGCTGATCATAAAAAAAAACAAAAAAAAAACAAAAACAGAAAGGAGTCAGCAAAAAAGAAGGCCGAAAGGAGTAAAAAAAAAAGAGAGAAGCCCGAAATTGTTTGGTTCTAGTTATTACAAAATTGGAAATTGTTTGCTTTCATCATTTTGGATCCAATAAGCCCGAAAAAAATCACCTTAACCAAAATTAGATATTTTGTTGTGGAAATCTTGCTATTTTGTGCATCCAAAAATCTAATTAGCCATGTTCCTTAAATAATTGATGTTAAAAACACGAAATTCCTTGATATTTTTTGGTGAATTATTGCTGAAAATTTTGAGAATTATTTGTTTAGTTTGAAAAGATCTGAAAGAGAATTATCAAGTGGAAAAAAAAGGCAAGAATGGTGAGAACATTAGATGTCACGCCCCTAAAACTAGGGGTCCTTTATCCACCGTTGATAACCCATCAACCCATGGAAGTACCCGTGATTGTCGCACAACCCGACATCACGTCAATAACACCCTGTTAACCGGGATCACAACCCACAAGTGCAACCGATGTACATTTTTCCATTTGACCCAACAAAGGTCCAATATGATAAAACTTACTCCATTGTTGTTTCATTTATATCATTTGAAGGAGGGAACACATAGCCCGAAGGCATGACAAAGCATTCTTAAAATTTTAGATTGTTGGAAAACCTACCGGTAGGTTTGTCATTGTCTTACCGGTAGGTTTTTGCCCATTGGAAAAGTTCTACCAATAGGTTGTTCCTATTAGACAAAGTTCTACCGGTAGGTTTTGCCTCCTGGACAACGTTCTAATAGTAGGTTAATGTTTTACCGGTAGGTTTTGCCCAGATTTGCCTATTTCACCTATTTTTAATTTCTAATCCCATAAAATCCATCACACAACCATTAAATACATGTTTAATGAAGTTTTTCACATGAAACATGATACAACAAGTTCTATTACAAGCAATTCCATATATTTATATGTCAAAATTAAGTTTTCACAATAATTTTACAAAAACTCAAAATAGAGCCACGTATTGGGTTTTACTCCTCCTTAAGAGCCTAAATGAGAGCTATCCACCGACATGTATCCCACACGTGAAATGTTGTCCCATAAAGGGTGAGCCATGCTCAATAGGGTATCTCCTAAAGAGACTACTTCCCAACCTAAGTGCATATGAAATGTACACATGCAGCATTCAACAAGCAACAACCCATCCAAACAAGGTCATACCATTCAATGTTGGAATTCTATTATGCCATGTCATGCCATGAAAAGGGATGAGACTTACTCATGCACCTTAACCTGAGCCCTCACCGGCTCCCACAACACAATGCAATGCCAATGTGTTAAAACTGGGCATTCCAAACCCCCGTCATTGATGTTACACATCGAATGACAATTTTTTTTTAAAACAAAAATCATGTGTCTTTGTTGGGTAGCGGACTTTTGGTGTCTCACCGCCGGCTCAACACACCAATACACTTTTTTGGACTTCCACTATCGGAAGTGTATAAACCAGTAGCCAAGTCTTGTACTGGATGGAGAATTCAGCCCTTCTTGGTATACCTAACACAAGTTTTGCATGCAACCGTGCAACTCAGCCGGACCTTCTATCCAACTTTCCCGAGCTCACCCGTCATCCACCAAGTAGGGTGTTTGATTAAACCATGCACACACACACACACCCACTCATGCCCAATGCCCATGAATGTGATGCCAACATCATGCCCAATCTGCAATGAATGTCAAATGAGCAATTTCCTTCGTTCTATTGCCAATTATATGAAAAACATATAATTTCCATGATTCATCATAATGCTAACATATCATCAAGCATACATTCACAATACATCCAAGAACTTCCCAAGCATATTATGCATAATCTATGCAAAACACACTTAAGTTCACATGGGCATAATATATACACATAGCATTCCCATATATCAAAATTTTCAAGAAATCATAAGCTAGCAATTTCTAAGTTACCAATTTCAATACCCATTTTCCCAAATCATCAACAATAGGCAAGTGTTAAAGGTATCTAACAACCTACCCATTCTATATCACAACCTTAGGTTGAAAATAAACCTAATTAGGAAGAAAACCCAACCTTTTGAAGCATAAAATGACGTCAAGAAGCTCCAAGACCCCAAAATGGGCTAGAATCTCCACTTTCCCCAAATCTCGTCTCTTGAACTTCAGTGAAAACCCTCCTTTTGCCATTGTTGTGTGGCCCTCGACGAGGAGATCGACTTTAATTCTTGGCTCGACTTGATTCGACCAACGGACAAGCGCATATCGTAGAGAAAAGTTGGATTTCCTCTTTTTCCTTCTCTTCCTTTCCAACATGAAGACCAGCTGATGAATAGGGGAGAAATCTAATTTTTCTCCCCTATTTATACTCCTAGGATACTTGGCTCACAACGTGCCACACAACTCTCTTTTCCTGAGTCCATTTTCGCCCTTAAACAATTAAATTTTTTCCTCGTTCAAATTAAAAATATTTTTATTTCAACTTGCTTTAAATTATTTTTTAATTTTTAAATTTCATTTTTGGGTCACCCGAGACCTGTCCGTCTCGTAAAACGCAAAGAATCTAATTATCTCAGAATTCAACAAAAATTGACGGGGTAGCTAGATTTCACGAGACAAATTCAACGGTGTGGTCCGTTTTGTATTCGAGCTTTAGAAAAATCAGGTTTGCAACCCGTACCATAGTGACAATTTACTATTTTGCCCCCTTTTTAATAAAAGTTTAAATTTACCCGAATTTTATATTCTCCCCCCTTAAAAGAATTTCGTCTCCGAAATTCACACATACCTGCACATAAAATGACATATATAAGCAATAAAAAATACTATACTTAAAATTGTAAAAAATGTACGTCCATCCTCGAACAAGAACGGATAACTGGTACGTATGGTGTCCTCACGCTCCCGTGCCGCCTCCTCCATACCTCGATGCTGCCACAATACCCTCACTAGCCTCATAGTCTTGCCTCGCAAAACTTGTTTCTGGCTATCCATGATACGCACTGGTCCCTCCTCAAAGGTCCCACCCGCATTAACAATCGACTCACCCCAATCCACCACATGTGTTGGATCTGGAGTTTACTTCTGGAGCATAGAGACATGGAATACTGCGTGAACACTAGACAAATTTGGCGGTAAAGCTAACCGATGAGCAACTGTACCCACCCTCTCGAGTACCTCGAAGGGTTCGATAGACCTCGGCGTCACCTTCCCTCCCCTCTTAGGCATCACCTTCAAGAAAACATGATCGCCAACCTCAAATTCCAGAGGTCGCCTCCGTTTATCAGCATAGCTCTTCTGCCGGCTCTAAGCCGTGAGAAGATGTTTCCCAATCAAGTCGACCTTCTCTGAGGTATCTCTAATCAGCTCTGGACCCATGGAGGCTCTCTCTCCCACGTTCGTCCAACACATCAAAGAACGACAAGGCCTCCCATATAACACCTCATAGAGTTCCATCTATATGTTTGCTTGGTAGTTGTTGTTATAGGCGAACTCTACTAAGGGTAAGTGTTCTTCCTAACTATCCTTTAGGTCTAGGACGCATGCTCGTAGCATGTCCTCTAGAATGTAGATGGTCTTGTCTGACTGACTGTTAGTCTAGGAATGAAATGATGTACTCGTCGTCAATTAAGTCTGCATGGCCTGTTGAAAGCTCTCCCAAAAGTGAGCCATAAACCTGAGGTCCCAATCCGATACTATAGATACGGACACCCCATGTAGCCGGACAATCTCCCCTATATACAATCTACAAAATTCCTCCAGTCTGAAGGTCATCCACACTGCCAAAAAGTGTGCAGACTTGGTAAGTCAATCCACTATTACCCACACCACATCGTGCCCCCATGATGTCCATGGCAAATGAGTCACTAAATTCATCGTGACGTGCTCCCATTTCCACTTAGCCACCTCCAAAGGCTAGAGCAACCCTGCTGGTCTTTGGTGTTCAGCCTTCACCTACTGATACGTGAGACATTTACTAACAAAGTCTCCAATGTGCCTCGTTATTTCACTCCAATAATACTGGCGACGAAGATCATAATACATCTTCGTGTCGCCTAGATTCACTGCAAAATAGGAGCAATAGAACTCCCTTAGGATCTCTTCTCTCAAATCCAAAGATTGGGTAACTACAACCATTTCCCTATACTGAAGACTACTATCTACATGAATGGCCTAGCCCTCATCACTTGTACCCGACTGTACCCAATCCCTATGGGACAATATCTCTGTGTCCTACCCCCTAGGACTTGATTACTCTACTCGATAGGGAAGGTGTAGCCACTAAACTCCCCAAAATGCCCTGAGCCTGACCTCTGTAGTGTAGCCTGAACTGTCCCACAGTCTTGAGCATCTATCACTCTCGGGAAGCCACACTAGCCAAGACTCCCCTTAACTTTTGACTCAGTGCATCAGCTACCACGTTTGGCTTAGTAAGATGGTAATGAAAAGGGAAGTCGTAGTCCTCCAAGTACTCCATCCACCTACGTTGCCTCATGTTGAGGTCCCGCTAGGTAAAGATGTACTTCAGACTTTTGTTGTCCGAAAATACCTCAAACTACTCACCATATAAATAGTGGCACAAAACCTTCAAGGCAAAGACAATGACCGACAACTCCATGTCGTGTATGGGGTAGTACTGCTCATGGTTCTTTAGCTGGCGAGAACTATAAGTCACCACCCTCCCGGACTGTATCAAAACACAACCAAGTCCGTCTCTAGAGGCATCATAGTACATTGTGTACATCTGTCCCCTCTCCAGGACTATCAAAATAGGAGCTGAAGTAAGCCTTCTCTTCAACTCTTGGAATGCCTTCTCGCATGCTTCATCCCACTAGAATTTGACCTCCTTCCAGGTCAACCTGGTCATAGGTGCAGCTAGTTGAGAGAAATCCTTGATGAACCTCTAATAGTACCCTGACAATCCTAAGAAAGTGCGTATCTCGAAGACTGACTTCGGGCTCTCCCAACTCATAACTGCCTCAACCTTCTCTAGGTCAACTGACACACCCGAAGCCAACACCACGTGTCCCAAAAATTTCACCTCCGTAAGCAAAAATTCACATTTGCTAAACTTGGTGTACAATTGATGGTCCCTCAAGGTCTAGAGGATAATCCTCAAGTAACCCTTATGCTCCTCCTCAGACATCGAGTAGATCAAGATGTCGTCAACAAACACCACGACGAACTGATCTAAATAGGGTTGGAATACCCTATGCATGAGATCCATGAACGCCACCAGGACATTCGTCAGTCCAAATGGCATCACAGTGAACTCAAAATGCCCGTACTGCATTCTGAAGGCTGTCTTAGGGATATCTGCCTCCCTGATTCTCAATTGATGGTAGCCCATGTGGAGATCTATCTTGGAGTATACCTGCGCTCATCTCAATTGATCAAACAGATCATCAATCCTCGGTAAAGGGTACCTATTCTTGATGATGACCTGGTTCAACTGTTGATAGTCTATACACAATCGAAGGGTATTGTTCTTCTTCTTGGCAAACAATGCCGGAGTACCCTACGGTGAAGTACTCGGTCTAATAAAGCCCTTGTCCAATAATTCGTATAATTGGACCTTGAGTTCGTGTAACTCAACTGACGCCATTCTATGTGGAGTCATAGAAATAGGAGATGTACCTGGATGTAACTCGATGCTAAAGTCTACATCCTTTTGTGGAGGTAATCCCGATGTTCATCCGAAAAAACATTCTCAGACTCACAAACCACCCCAGATAGATCCAACTCTTGTCTCGCCTCGTCCTCCAGGGTAAGGCTTGTTAGCTAACCCATCAACTGTCCATGCCATTTAGAGTCATACAGGGCTTGGGGGTAAGGCATCGTGCTTTTCCCCTGGAACTTGAAATAAACGTCGTCCGGTGTGTAGGCAGTTACCCTATTCTGATCGTAATCAATAATGACCCGATATGCCAATAACTAGTCCTTCCCAAGGATGACATCAAACTCCAACATGTCCATGACCCTAAGGTCCACTGTGAGTAGAATCCCTGACACATCTGGTCAACACGCACCCTAGCTCCTAGGGGTGAATTCACATACAATGGCTCTTCCAAGCTATCAACCTCTAAGCCCAAATCTCTCACACATGATACAGAAATAAATGAATGTGATGCACCAGAGTCAAATAACACCCTAGCCCATAAGCGAGAGAGTAGAAATATACCCTAAATGACTGATTGATCCACTAGCTCAGCCTGAGGTGTAATGGCACAGACACCCCCTTGGGTCCCTCGAAGTCTAGGCCTGCATACCCTATACTCGACCTCGGCCCATGCCTTGGCCCATCTAGCCTGACTACATAGTCCTTGCTTGAAAAGTGGTGGGGGCCTGAGTGGTTCCTTTGAACTGATACTGACTTCCTCGGCCCGTGGTGGGGTAGGGAGGAACAAAATATGTCTATGGCTACCTTGTTGATAACTGGGACTGAGATGTCCAATAACCCTGGGATCCCTATCTCTAGGGACAATCCTGCCTCACGTGACTCGGCTGGTGGCAATGATATCAAGTCCTTTGACCAACATGATATGTTGTCTTGAAGTTTCCCCCGCCTTGAAAGGATCGACCTTGGCCTTGGCCCTAATAGCCCCAGGCCTGTCCTTGTTGTCCCTACGGAGTAGAAGTCCTCTACTTCTTTCTCGAGCTAGAGGAAGAGGATTAACCCTCCATCTTCTTATCCTTAGCACCCGTCTTTTGGATGCTTCCTGTGTCATCAACCTCTCTCTCAATAGCCATAGCTGTCTTGACCATCGAGTCTAAGACTTGTAGGCGGTAGCCCACAATTTTACCTCAGATGAACAACTTCAACCCATCCTTAAACCTCCTTACTTTGGCCAAGTTAGTGGCCACATAATCGTAGATGAAATGGGCTAACTCGGTGAACTTTACCACGTACTTCATCACCATCATAGCCCCTTGCCTCAAGTCTAAGAACTCTCAAGCTTTAGCTTGTCTGATAGTCGTCGGGAAATATTTGCCCATGAAGAGCTCACAAAACTCTCCCCATGTCATCGCCTCCAAGTTCTTCGAGGCGTTTGCCCAATCCCACCATCGATGAGATTCCTTTTCCAGCTGGAATATAGCTAGCCCTATCATAGTGGTTTGGAGGTGATCTCCATAGCCTCTAAGATTTTTTCGACTTACTAGAACCAATGGTCGGCCACCATCGAATCCACCCCTCCCATGAAAGTTAGAGGTTTGTGTGCCTTGAACCATTGGAGGTTACTTGAGCCTCCTTGCCCCACATTTGCACTAGCCTGTGCAATGGTGGCTACCATTGTGCCAATAACCTCCATGAAGGATTGTTGGTTAAAAGTTGGTGATGGTTGGTTATTGTTCTGCCCACTACCTCGGCTGCGTTTTCTTCTTTTATTTGCCATCTACACACATGTCAAATAGCAATAGAGCATTTACTTCGTATCCCAAAGTAGGGATCAAAGTTCAAACTTTGAGATTTACTCCTTGTCTAACTAGTAGAGCATATGCCAACCACTAGTAGACATCTACCCCGTTCATTTGTTTTTTGACCCCTAAGGTTATGTTTTCTAACCCTAGTGTGTCCATTTCCATATACATCTTACCATGCATATAATCCACACACCATATAGCACATGACATGTAACAAGTAAAACACACAACATGAAATACACAATAGATGCAATGGTCTAAACCCATGCCTCTCAAGCCCTAGGTAAATCGTATACCTAGGCTATGATACCAAGCTATGATGCCCTTAAAATTGGGGGTCCTTTATTAACCATTGATAACCCATCAACCCACGAAAGTATCTGTGATTGTCGCACAACCCGACGTCACGTCAATAACATCCTCTTAACCGGGATCACAACCCACAAGTGCAACCGGTGTACATTTTTTCATTTGACCCAACCAAGGTTCAATATGCTACAACCTTTACTCAATTATTGTCCATTTTATATCATTTGAAGGAGGGAACACATAGCTCGAAGGCATGACAAAGCGTTCTTAAAATTTTCCCAGTAGGTTTGTCATTGTCCTACTAGTAGATTTTTTCCCACTAGAAAAGTTCTACCGGTAGGTTGTGCCTACTGGACAAAGTTATATAAAAAACATATAATTTCCATGATTCATCATAATGCTAACATATCATTAAGCATACATCTACAATACATCCAACAACAACTTCCCAAGCATGTTATACATAATCTATGCAAAACATTCTTAAGTTCACATAGACACAATATAAACACATAGCATTCCTTACATCAAAATTTCCAAGAAATCACAAGCTAGTAATTTCTAAGTTACCAATTTCAATACCCATTTCATCAAATCATCAAAAATATGCTAGTGTTAAAGGTATCTAACAACCTACCCATTCCATATCACAACCCTAGGTTGGAAATAAACCTAATTATGGAGAAAACCTTACCTCTTGAAGCATATAATGACATCAAGAAGCTCCAAGACCCCAAAATGAGCTAGAATCTCCACTTTTTCCAAATCTTGTCTCTTGAACTTGGATGAAAAACCTCTTTTTTTTGGTATGCTTGCATAGCTCTCGTCGAGGAGATCGACTTTAATTCTTGGCTCGAGTTGATTCGAGCGACAAAGAGGCATAAATCGTAGAGAGAAGTTGGATTTCTTCTCTTTTTCCCACTCTTCCTCTCCAATGTGAAGACCAGCTGATGAATAGGGGAGAAATCTAATTTTTCTCTCCTATTTATACTCATAAGATACTTGGCTCACAACGCGCCACACAACTCTTTTTTCCCGAGTTCATTTTCGCTCCAGTTCAAGTTCAAAATATTTTTATTTCGACTTGCTTTAAATTATTTTCTAACTTTCAACATTTTATTTAAAATTTTGTTTTTGGGTCCCTCCAGACCCGACCGTCTCGAAAAAAGCAAAGAATCCAATTATCTTGGTATTTGACGAAAATTGATGGAGTAACTAGATTTTGCAAGACAAATCCAACGGTGAAGTCTATTTCATCATCCGAACTTTAGAAAAATTCAGGTTTGCAACCCGTACCGTAGTGATAATTTACCTTTGTGCCTCTTTTCATAAAAGTTCAAATTTACCCGGATTTTACATTAGAGGCTTAGAAGCCACATATTTTTAAGTGAAACACGAGTGTAGAGTGATTCACATTCTTGAGTGTAAACACATAAGGGAGAGAATTATGAGGTCCTTTTATTTTTATTTTTTTATTTTTCCAACATGGTTTTGTAGCAAATCATGTCTCACATCAATGCTAAGAATATGGCTGAAGAGGCTATAGAACTGGCTGACCCGAAATTGTTTATGGAGGCCATGATGAGTGAGATAGGGCATGTGATGAAGTTGGAACTGGAGCAGGTTCATAAATATATAGATCAGATGGAGAACACATGTGAGAAATAGCCACAAAACATCCCTATTGTGCGTAGAAGGGAAATAATTCAACCAAGGGAAGTGAGGGTTGAATATAAAGAACCTTATGGGGCTAGTTTTGATGAAGAAGATGATCAAAATTCTGTTAGTAATAGGAGACATGGTGGGCAGTTTAGAGAAGCTAGGTATCCGGAAGATAACAACTTGGGTGGTATTAATTTTCTTTTTCTTTTTTAACTTGTGTGAAACCCGGGAAAAATTTTAACTTTTTCTTAAAAAAAGGGCAAAATGGTAATTTGTCATTATAGCGCAGGATGAAAAATTGGTATTTTTCTAGACCTCGGGTGATGAAACGGACCTCACCGTTGGATTCGCATCGCGAAATCTAGCTGCCCTGTCAATTTTCGTCGAATTTCGAGATAGTCGAGTTTTTCACATTTTTCGAGGCGACGGGTGTCTGGTGACCCCCAAAAACGAAATTTTAAAAAAAAATTTGAAATTTAGAAAATATTTTAAATAAATTTTATATAAAATATTTTGAGCTTAAACTGGTACGAAATTAAATCGTTTCGGGGTGAAAACGGACCGAGCAAGTTGGGGACACGTGGCGCGACTCGGGCCATGTCTTGAAAATTATAAATAGTGTTAAATATTAGATATTTCAGCAGAGATATCTCTGTATTCTAATGGTTTTTGCTGGTTCACAAGTTGGAGAGAAAGAGGAGAGAAAAGAGAGAAAACAATTCTTCCTTCTTCAATATTCGGAGTTCCGTCGCTCGGATCAATTCGGACCAAGAGCTAAAGTTCATTTCCTCGACGAGGGCTACGCGTACGTACCAAAAAGAGTGGATTTCACCGAAGATCCAAGATGAGACTTTGGAGAAAATCAAAGCTTTGAGGTTGTTTTGGTGTTATAGAAGTTCTTACACTTCTATTGAGGTAGGGTTCCCTCCTACCTTGGTTTTATTCTTACCTTAAGTGGGCTTTCAGTGGCTGAAATTGGTTTATATGTGGGCTGTCCAAGGGCTGTCCAAATGGACTATTTTCGTGCTGAAATTGAGGATGTTTTCCGCACTAATTAAGGGTTGTTTTGTGCACTAATTAAGGTCTGTTTTGTGCACTAATTAGGGGTTGTTTTGTGCACTAATTAGGGACTATTAAGGGGCTGAATTATGGACTATTTTTAGGCTATTTTGTGGGCTATATACGGGCTATTATATGGTGGTTTGTATGAGCTATTTTGTGGTTTAGATAAGAGCCGTTACGTGGGCTATTACATGGTCGTTATGTGTTATATTATGCCTTAATGATTAGGTGTGTTATTAGCCTAAAAGTTGTGATATCACTTGCCTATGATTATGAAAGTGAAATTATGGACTTATAACATGATTTATGATTGAAAATGCAATTGTTGGTATATGCATGTTATGATATATTGAATTTGTGACAAATATGGTATCTATATGCTTAGAACATAATTTATTATGATATGTTGAGATTGTTCATATGTCATTCATAGCATATTGAACATTGTATCATTGTGCATAGAGGCATCACATTCATAGGCATAAGCCATGAGTGTGGGTGTGTGAGATGCATGGTTGATCAAACACCTTGTTTGGTGGTTGGTAAGTGGGTTCGGGAAAAAGTCGATCGAAGATCCCCTTTGAGTCGCATGGTTGCATGGAAGAAAACTTGTGTCCGGTATAGCAAGTAGGGCTAGACTCTCCCTCGGGTGCAAGACCCGGCGACTTGGTTATACACTCCCCTGTGGTGAAATTCCGGAAAAGTGTAGTATGGTATACGAAACCGGTGGTATAAAATCCAAAATCCGTTGCCCAACAAGACACAAGATTTTGATTTATAAGAAAATACTCATTTAATGAGTACCATCCAATAATGATCTGATTTATAAAAACGCATGATTTTTTATTCAAAGCGATCATTGGATGTATTTCCGTTGAAGACGGGTCATTACACATTGACATTGCATTGTGTTGTGGAAGTCAGTGAGGACTTGGGTTTAAGTGCATGAGTGAGTATTATCTTATTGCATGGCATGACATGGATACATTTCAACATTGAATACATATTCTTGTATGAATGGTTGTTAAATGTTGCTTATACACATTGCATATGCATTTAAGGTGGGGAGTAGCCCTAGTAGGAGTTTTTCTCTATTGGGTGTTGGCTCACCCTATACGGGAAACATTTCCGGTACGGGTCATATGCCGAGGGACGGCACTTACTCGGGCACTTAAGGAGGAAGAAAAGCCGACTTGTGGCTTTCAATCCATTTCTTTTGTAAAATTAAACTTGTAATTAAATTTTGGTATGTAATGTGTAAAGAAATTGTGATAGAATCTATATCGACTGTTTTAATATAATCTTGCATGTTTGTATGAATATGGATAATTGGACCCGGTGTGGCCAATGTTTACTTATAAATGAACCCAGTGTGGTCATTGTTGAATATAGGACCTCGGATGGGTCTTGTTATTATATAATGCACAGGTTATGTTTTGAGTAGAGTTCTCCTTATAAATGAGACTCTACCCAAATTTTAATAAAGGATGAACCCCGGTAAATGGGGCATAACGTTGAGATATCGAGTCACTCGGTATCCACGGGCATTCCGCGGGTTGATGAGTAATCAACGGACCCCCAGATTTTGGGATGTCACAACTTTGGTGGTATTAAGATGAAGATTCCATCATTTCAAGGTAGATCTGATCCTGAAGCATACCTTGAGTGGGAGAAGACGATGGAGTTCGTATTTGATTGCCACAACTATTTCAATTCAAAGAAACTAAAATTAGCGGTGATTGAGTTTTCTGGCTATGCTATTACTTGGTGGGATCAGCTTGTTATAAATAGGAGGCAAAATAGAAACGACCAATAGAGACATGGGAGGAGATGAAAACGGTGATGAGAAAGCAGTTCGTTCCAAGTTACTACTACCGAGAGTTGTTCAAAAAGCTAGAAGGTCTTAGACAGGAAAGCTGGAGCGTGGAGGTTTACTACAGAGAGATTGAGTTGCTATGATCTGACCTAATGTAGAGGAAGATTGAGAGGCTACAATGGCTAGGTTTTTACTTGGATTGAACCAGGAAATCGAAAATAAGGTAAAGATGCAGCATTATATGGAGTTGGAAGATATGGCGCACATGGCCATTAAAGTGGAGCAACAACTCAAGAGGGGGGGTAGGCCATGTGCAGCCCATAACTCTAGTTCTACCTCTTGGAAACCGAGTTATACAAAGCAAATGGACAAGTCACAAACGTCCAAATCCGAGCCCAAATCTGCGAACACCAACCACGTTCCTGAAGGTATAACTGACATTTCTACCTCTAGGAATCGTGACATTAAATGTTTTAAATGTCAAGTCAGGGACACATAGCATGTCAATGTCCAAACAAGCAAGTCATGGTGTTGCAAGACAATGGTGAAATTGTGATCGACAATGAAGATTACGGCACCAATGACATGCCACCATTGGAGGACATTTTCGAGGAGGAATATTTAGCCCCTAATGCATTGACATTGGTGGCGAGGAGAGCATTGAGCGTGCATGCAAAAGAGGTTGATGAAGTGGAACGGGAAAACATCTTTTACACTTGGTGCTACATCAAAGACAAGTTCGTGGAGGCCCATTGAGCATGATCCACGTGAGCAACAAAGATTCATCAATATGATTCAAGTTCTGGAAGGATCGGGCCAAGACTAAGCTTAAATTGGCATATTTAAGAATTTTTTTTATTTTGGGCCTGATTGTAAGGCTTGCACGCCATTTACTTTCCTTTTTCTATTTTAGGCAAGTAAGAGTTGTAGTCTTTAGTTATTCCTATTTGGGTTTGGATTGTCAAAATATAAACTCCTATTAGGATTTGTTTTCTTAGCAAATTAGGATTTGTTTCCTTAGTAGATTAGAATGTGTTTCCTTAGCAGATTAGGAATTTTCCTTGTAATGGCTAGCCTTACAAATAGGCGTTTAATCAATGAAAGGAGCAAATCATTATTCACTAAATTTGAGAGTTTTTTCTTTACGGTTCTTTGAAGAACTAAACGAACTTCTCAGGATTTTCTGTGGTGTTCACCAGAGACTTATCAAATAGGTTTCCATCACCGTTTGTCACGTCTTCCTCATACCAAGGTTCTTGTTTCACAACAAATAGCAGGTTGAGGTCATATATACCAAGGTTCTTGTTTGTTGTAAACAACGGGTCGAGGTCTCTCATTCAAGTATTATCGTAGAACGATCTTGGATTCCTTTTCGTTCTTGGATCTCATTATGTTTGGCTAGTTTCATATCATTAACTTCTAAAACCCTAGTTCAAATAAAATAATAACTTTCCAAATAAGCCCTTGGCCAAAATACATGACCTTCCAAAAAACCCTATTTCATAAAAAATAAGACATATATGGGCTAAGCATTCTCAAGCCCACTTGTTTTAAACTAATAATAAAAATCCTTTAAACAAATTGAAAGCCTTAACAACAACAGGCTCTATCTAAGTCATGCCTTCCATAGCTTGGATCAAAACTGGTTCTCCTTCTTTCAGGCCCATCTTTAATGTTGGGCTCTTGCTAGCTTCATCTCAGGTGGATTGCACCAATCCTTTCATTGATTCCTTGATCTTCTTAGCTCTTGATCTTGTAATTGGCCCATCTAGAACTTGCAAAGGATCTTTAAGAGTAGGCCCACCTTGGTTCCCATCAATAATATTTACTTTTACAGTTTGGGATACCTTAAGCCATCATTAGTGATGGGGTGTTTCACTTTTGTAACAAATATTTTGAAAATATTATGCAAAAATATGATATTACACATAGAGTGAGCATGCCCTACCATCCACAGACAAGTGAGCAAACTGAACTTGCCAATAAGGAGATAAAACGGATTTTAGAAAAAATGGTGAACCCGATCACAAAGATAAGTCTTTAAAACTAACCGATGTATTGTGGACTTAACGAATTGCTTTAATGCAATACTAGGCACGTCTCCTTATAGGCTTGTTTGTGGAAAGCCTTGTCACTTGCCTGTTGACCTTGAACATAAGGCATACTAGGCGATTATTAGAATGAACTTTGACATGGATAAGGTAGGGGAGTTTAGAAAGCTTCAGATGAATGATTTGTAAGAATTGAGGAATGAAGCTTATGAGACAGAATGAAAGTCTTCCATGACAAGAACATTAGTAGGAAAAACTTCGAACCTTCCAAAAGGTTTTGCTCTACAATTCGTGCCTCCATCTTTTTCTTGGTAAGTTAAGGTCAAGGTGGTCAGACCCATTCATAGTTAAGGAGGTTTTTCCTCATGGGGTAGCTGAGATACAGAACCACAAGAATGACAATGTGTTTAAAGGTAATGGACAATGATTAAAGCCATTCTTGGAAGGAATTGTGGCTGAGGTGGAATTCATTAAGTTGGTGGATCCACATTATCAATTTATAAAACTGAATAAAAGTTTTTGTTTTCTATATTATGTGTTTATTTCAATCTTTTGTTTTTGACTTTAGAATGGTGCAATGTTCATGGCAGTAGGTATTCCCTTTCCCTTATTTAAATAATCTGTCATGATATCTGAAATCTATGCCATATTATTTATGCCAAATTTGTATTGAATTATTTTTTAATTAGAAACTTTTTATTCTTTATTATTTATTCTAGTACATTCAGTGTTTTTATTTTTAGTCTTTATTTTAGCTTTATTTTTGGTTTTTAGGAAATTTATTTATTTAATTAGGAAGCTGAATGGGTCAACTTTGAATTTCAAACATTTTGCTAAAAAAATAGCATGCATTCGGACGTAGTCATGAAAGCACTAGTACATCATAAGGAGTTGGAATGTTAGCAGATGCAAACAATTAGGGAAGTGAAATCTTATCAAGTGTGTTCGAAAGCACCATTTCTGTTCGAACATGTGGCACCCCAAAAACCGGGGGTCCCATTGATCGCCCATCAACCCGCGAAATGCCTGTGGATATCGTATAACTCGATACCACACCGTTGTGTCCCATTTACCAGGATTCATAATTTAACAAAATCGGGCAGAGTCTCTTTGTATAGAGAAACACTACCCAAAACACAACCTGTGCACCGTACCATCACATGACCCATCCAAGGTCCCATATACAAATATTGACCACACCAGGTCCAATTATCCATACTTTCACCTCATGAGTTTATGCATTAAACATAGTTAATACAACTTCAAAATTATAATTCATTTAAAAATATTACATGTCAATACATAGTTTGAACAAAAGTCTACAAAACAGTCATGGTTAAAGGCCACATGTCGGCCCCTCTTCACCCTTGATGCCCTGAATGAGAGTCCTCCGCCGGTACGCACCCTGCACCTGAAATATTTCCCGTATAGGGTGAACCAATGCTCAGTAGAAAAACTCCACAAACAACTTCTTCCATTCCAAATAAGAATATGTTATTCAAGATAGAATCTCAAGATGTCATGCCAAGTAATGAGACGAAACTCACTCATGCATGCTATCCCGAGCCTACACCGACCCCCACAATACAATACGACGCATATGTGTAAAACAAACGTCTTTGATGAAACATATCCAAAGATCATTTTGAAATCAACCATATGTCATAAAACCAATTCATTCTTGGATGTTTCCCATAAAATGAATAATTTATATATTAAAATCATGTGCCTTTATTGGGTATCGGATTCAGGAATCGCACCTCCGGCTCCGTACGCCGTTACACTTTTCTGGAATTTCACCGCTGGTAAGTGTATGAACCAAGTGGCCGGGTTTTTCACCCGAGGGAGTGTCTAGCTCTACTTGCTATACCCGACACAAGTTTTCTTATGCATGTAATCGTGCGACTCAATAGGATGTTCCATCCTACTTTCCCGAGCCCACCACCAACCACCAAGGATGATGATTGACCAACCATGCAACCACAAATCCATGCTCATGGTTATGGATGTGTTTACCGCGTGCATATGCAATGTAATGCATCATTTCAAACTACTGCCAAGTTCAATATGTAATTAATGTCATATAAACAATTTCAACATATCCCATGATCAATTATATCCAAACATATAAATTCCATGATCATCATAATGCTAACATATCGTTAAGCATACATCAACATAACATTACAATTGTAAATCACATCATAAGCATGTAATTTCGCTTTACCACATTTTCCAAGCATGTTATTTCATCAAACAACAACTTCAATAACTCAAGGCATTTTATTAAACACTTTCATGACACCAATTATGTTATCACACAATTCACTCACATTCATCGCATAACTCAAGAAATCATAATAAGTGACTTCTACCGTTAACCCCTCCGTCAATCCACGGAAAGATCCATGAATGTCGCACTAACCGACATCACATCATTATTATCCCTTTGTCCGGGATTTTAACTTGCACGTGTAACCCGTGTTCCTTTACTAATTTAATCCTATCGAGGTCCAATATACCCCAATATATCTCATTTAAAATCAAAGAACACATAGTGATGAGTGCAAAATATGGCATATTTTAAGGCCTCATTACATGCATTTTAACTCAACTTTTGCATATAACCACTTAGAGTGAGCCAAAATTATGTATAATGTTGATATTTGGATGTTGCAAGTATTTATAGCATAAATCAAGTATTTTAAAACCTTAAAAATATCTTTAATGTGTGGTGAAGGTATGACCACATTACATGAGGATTTGGTGGCTTAGAAGTTAAGACATCAAAGAGGTATTGGTGTTTGGTAACAAAGGTACCAGCACTAGCTCCCTCTGGTGGAATTACCTCTGTTTTTCTCCATTTTGACCATGATCGACTGCGAATTTGGAAATGTCAAAATGGGAGAGTTGTAGATCTAGATGTCTTCTATATTGTGTCAAACTTTCAAATCAATCCAACGGTTGAATCAAACGTTATGACGATTCTACGACAACTAGTCCGGAGTAGAAAAGTGTACCGGCTTTTCTTCACCCAATTTCTATATCCATTGCAAATCCTTTCTTACAAGATTTATTTAGCACATTTAGGCACCCTTTTCCCACACTTAACATACACTAATGGTGCATTCAACAAGATAATTTATCTCAAGTCATGCCACCCATCATCAATACCCCTTTTTAACTAAATCATCAATTTCAAACTAGAAATTGATTATATCCTTTCTACACCAACTCCATAACCATAGGCAAGTGAATTACATAGTTCCATATGCCCACCATTTTTTCATCCAACCAACTATGGTAGGAAAATTTTAAAATACACAAAACAATCCATGTAAACCCAATTTTCCAAGAGTTTACACTAATAGCTTCCACATATCAAATGTGAGCTAAAACTTGGTTTTTCTTCCTTCTCGTTTAATCTCCCTCACTTTAGGTTTCCAACAAGCAAGAACACACACACATACACTGATGTATGAGTTAAACACACTCACTTTTCTACATATTAAAGCACACATAACTTCCATCCAAGAAATTACACAAGTACTTCCACATAGCAAAACAAAGTAGGACTTGAATCAAACCCGTTCTACACCTACTTCCTCAAGGCATAAAATAACATTTGCTATTTAATCACAAATCCTTACCCAACCACTTTCAAATCCTTATAACTTTGTACTCCTACATTTTCTCTCCTTAGCCCTTGCTCAAAGTCCCTCAAACCCAATATTTTTAAAAATCCCTACAAAAATAGACACTAGCATGACATGATATCCCTGGTGAGTTCTAGAACTTTTCATTCTTGGAGAGATATCTGTATTTACTTAGAAAAGAATTGCATTTAGTGATTCCTTGAATAGTTTTAGTATTTTTTTTTGATCAAGCATAATATATTTAGTGAATATTTGACTCTGAATTATTAGCATAAGGAATGTGCTATTTGAGAATCTTGAGATATGATTTTAGGCCATCTTTGTTAATTTATGCCTTAGCCTTTATTCTTAAAAATTATTTATCCTTCAAAGGCATGTTTGAGCTATTGATTAACTTTCTTTTGTTTGCGTATAAATTTAACTGATCCTAAATATTGAAAGAATTATCTTTTCCCTTTGTTATCTCAAGAATCGAAGACTTTGAAGATGACATGAAGTTATGAGGTGAAAAATAAGGAAGAGAAAAATATGTGTTGTAAACAAAATATAGAGAAAACTTGATCAAAAGGTAATCACCTAGATGAAACAAGAAAAAAAAAAGAGGTAAAAAAAATGGCAAGTGTTTTATTTGTGCTTACAAGAATGTACTAGTTTCAAGAAATAGGGGCATGTGATTGTTCCTATAATGACTTTTTGAATTATAATTCCTCATTTCTTAATCACTCACCCATGGCCACGTTACAAGCTAGAAAAAAGTCATTTCTGATCTCAAGAGTTGATACTTGTATGTGACTTATGTGAGTAAGGAGGATGATAATGATTATTTGATATATTTATGTTGATTTCTAATCATGAAACTATGCTAATTCCTTTCTTTGCAAATATCGGTGATTGTTGTATCATATGTGGGATATACTGTGTCTTGTTACAAAATTTGACTCACATATGCAAAATGGGGGAAATAGCCATTATAGTCCGAGTGATTTTTTGTTGAGTGCACAACATAGGATAGATTTGATGCTAATAGTTGATACTTGAAGGGCAATTGTGTTTGAACTAATTTTTTATTATGAAAGGTCGTCTGGTTTTCAGTTGCAACTGTAATTTGTTAATATTGGTGTGCACTTTGCAATTCTATGATTTGACTTGACATGCTTTTTTTCATATTTTTATTGTGGCTAAGTTGCTTGATCGTTGGTTGAATTATATGGCATATTCATAGTAATAGTCAGATTAATGGAAGTTTGTAGTATCTTCACTAGAAACCTTCACGAGAGTATAACTCGTCCACTAGGGGGAACCTAGGGATTTAAAGACTTTTTGCATAAGGTAAAGCAATCGTAAGTCCTACGAACATGAATTTCTTAGCTGTTTGTTTATTTTTTGTTTATGGAGTAATCATCCTAGGGACTAGTGTGACACCCCAAAATCCGGGGGCCCTATTGATCACCCATCAACCCGCGAAATGCCTGTGGATATCGTATAACTCGATACCACATCGTTGTGTCCCATTTACCGGGAACAAAATCGGGCAGAGTCTCCTTTGTACAGAAAAACTCTACCTAAAACACAACCTGTGCACCGTACCATCACATAACCCATCCGAGGTCCAATATACAAATATTGACCACACCGGGTCCATTTATAAGAAAACATTGATTACACCGGGTCCAATTATCCATACTTTCACATCATGAGTTTATGCATTAAACATAGTTCATACAAGTTCAAAATTATAATTCCTTTACAAATATTACATGCCAATACATAGTTTGAACAAAAGTTTACAAGACAGTCATGGTTAAAGGCCACATGTCGGCCCCTCTTCACCCTTGAGGCCCGAATGAGAGTCCTCCGCCGGTACGCACCCTGCACCTGAAATGTTTCCAGTATAGGGTGAGCCAATGCTCAGTAGAAAAACTCCTATAGAGGCTACTCCCCACCTAAAATGCGTATGCAATGCGCACATGCCACAAACAACTTCTTCCATTCGAAATAAGAATATGTTATTCAAGATAGAATCTCATGATGCCATACCAAGTAATGAGACGAAACTCACTCATGCATGATATCCCGAGCCCACACTGACCCCCACAACACAATGCGACGCATATGTGTAAAACAAACGTCTTTGATGAAACACATCCAAAGATCATTTTGAAATCAATCATATGTCATAAAACCAATTCATTCTTGGATGTTTCCCATCAAATGAATAATTTATATATTAAAATCATGTGCCTTTATTGGGTATTGGATTCAGTAATCGCACCTCCGGCTCTGTACGCCGTTACACTTTTCTGGAATTTCACCGCCGGTAAGTGTATGAACCAAGTGCCCCGGTTTTTCACCCGAGGGAGTGTCTAACCCTACTTTCTATACCCGACACAAGTTTTCTTATGCATGTAACCGTGCGACTCAATAGGATGTTCCATCCTACTTTCCCAAGCCCACCACCAACCACCAAGGATTATGATTGACCAACCAGGCAACCACACACCCATGCTCATGGTTATGGATGTGTTTATCCCATACATATGCAATGTAATGCAACATTTCAAACTACTGTCATGTTCAATATGTAATGAATGTCATATAAACAATTTCAACATATCGCATGATCAATTATATCCAAACATATAAATTCCATGATCATCATAATGCTAACATATCGTTAAGCATACATCAACATAACATTACAATTGTAAATCACATCATAAGCATGTAATGTCGCTTTACCACATTTTTCAAGCATGTTATTTCATCAAACAACAACTTCAATAACTCAAGGCACTTTATTAAACACCTTTACGGCACCAATTATGTTATCACATAATTCACTCTCATTCATCGTATAACTCAAGAAATCATATTAAGTGACTTCTACCGTTAACCCCTCTGTCAATCCACGGAAAGATCCATGAATGTCGCACTAGCCGACATCACATCATTATTATCCCTTTGTCTGGGATTTTAGCTTGCACGCATAACCCGTGTTCCTTTACTAATTTAATCCTATCGAGGTTTAATATACCCCAATATATTTAAAACCAAAGAACATATAGTGATGAGTGCAAAATATTACAAATTTGAAGGCCTCATTACATGCATTTTAACTCAACTTTTTCATGTAGGTACTTAGAGTGAACCAAAATTATGAATAATGTTGATATTTGGATGTTGCAAGTATTTATAGCATAAATAAAGTATTTAGAACCTTGCAACTATCTTGGATGTGTGGTGAAGGTATGACCACATTACATGAGGATTTAGAGGCTTAGAAGTTAAGAAATCAAAGAGGTGTTGGTGTTTGGTAACAAAAGCACCAGCACTAGCTCCCTCTGGTGGAAGTACCTTTGTTTTTCTCCCTTTTGACCATGCTCCACTCCGAATATGACAAAGGTTAAAACATGAAAGTTGTGGATCTAGATGTCTTCTGTATTGTGTCAACATTTCAGCTTAATCTAACGGTTGGATCAAAAGTTATCGCAAGTCATGCCACCCATCTTCAATACTCCTTAACATATGGTGCATTCAACAAGATAATTTATCTCAAGTCATGCCACTCATCCTCAATACCCCTTTTTAACTAAACCATCAATTTCAAATTAGAAATTGATTATATCCTTTCTACACCAACTCCATAACCATAGACAAGTGAATTACATAGTTCCATATGCCTACCATTTTTCCATCAAACCAACTATGGTAGGAAAATTTTAAAATACACAAAACAATCCATGTAAACCCAATTTTCCAAGAATTTACACTAATAGCTTCCACATATCAAATGTGAGCTAAAACTTGGTTTTTCTTCCTTCTCTTTCAATCTCCCTCACTTTAGGTTTCCAACAAGCAAGGACACACACACACACACACTGATGTATGAGTTAAACACACTCACTTTACTACATATTAAAGCACACATAACTTCCATCCAAGAAATTTCACAAGTACTTCCACATAGCAAAACAAAGTAGAACTTGAATCAAACCCAGTCTACACCTACTTCCTCAAGGCGTAAAATAACATTTGTAATTTAATTACAATTCACAACACACATGTTATATATAGCTCGTGCTACTAACACATTCAATTTTCAAGGGATTTCACAAGTGATTCCCACATATCACATACAACTAGAAATTGACCTAAGCCATTTCTACACCCTTTTTCATTCCCATTTTATCTATTTTACATGCATAGGTGAGTGATATATATATATATATATATACTCTTTAATAACCTACACATTTCACATACACTATAGGTAGGAAATGAACCAAGGTAAGAAAACCCCTACCTCTTTGAAGTGTGGAGACTTCAAAAACACCAAAGCAAGCCCCAAGTTCTTGATTTTCCAAAAATTTGCCTTTGAATATTCGGTGAAAATCGTTGTTTTTGATATCCACGTGTAGCCCTCGTCGCGTAGATCGACTTTAATTCTTGGCCTGACGAATTCCGACCGATAGAACTCCGAGAATCGGCAGAAGAAAACTTAAAAACTCTCTTTCTCTCTTCTCTTCCTCCAACATCTGAAACCAGCCAGAAAATGGGTAGGAAATATCTGATTTTTTAATATTTCACCCTATTTATACTTTTAGAATGCTTGGCCTAGAATGCGCCACACGACCTCTTTTTTCCGGATATGTTTTCATCCCGAAACGATTAAATTTCGTCTCGATTTAAGTTCAAAATATTTTTTATTTTAACTTGCCTCAAATTATTTCCTAACTTTTAAAATTTTTGCCAAAATCCCATTTTTGGGTCACCCGAGACTTAACTGCCTCGAAAAATACAAAAAATTTGACTATCTCAAAATTTGATGAAATTTGACAGGGTAACTAGGTTTCACGAGATGAATCCAACGGTGAAGTCCGTTACATCATCCAAGTTCCAGAAAATTTCTAATTTTTGACCCGTACTGTAGCAACAAAATTACAGTTTTGCCCTTGTTTTCAAAAGCTTAAATTTACCGGGTTTTACAACTAGTAAGATGTAGGTTGGGGGGTGCGATTTGTCATGTAATTTATGATTTATTTATCTATGTATTATGACAAATTGTACTTATTTTGAATTAAATATGGTTTAATACTTTGATTTTATGCTATGATGTTATTTTCTAGTCTAAGTGATTTATCAGGTAAAACAGGTGAATTGAGTTGATTTTGGATGAATAATAAGTTGCTTGGATGATTTGAAGACAACATGGAAACCAAGGGGAGCTAAGTGCAATTACAACAGTCAAATTGTTGACCAGAGGAGGACCCTATCTACATATCATAATCCGTCCAGATGCAACTTCTTTGTCCAGAAGCAAGTAGGCTATTCAGAGTCCTGGGGAAATGGCTAAGTATAAAAAATGATATAGAGATATTCCATCCAAACACGCTAGTTCTATCCGAACGCAACCAATGAGAAGTCAATTCCAGAGAATTCAAGGTGTTCAAACGCGGTTGTGCGTGTGAACGCTAATTTGACAATACGGTGCACTTTTGTCCGAGTGCATAGTAATGTCCGGACTCTATAGAGTTGACCAAGTCAACAGTCAAGATTATGAAGACCTCTATCGGGACGCCGTCACTCCATGCGGATGCGTGTCATCCAATGGAGGCAATGTACTTGGGAAGAGACAATACAGTGGGCAGCCCTTAAAATGAAAGGGTACCTTGGAATTGCTACTACTGAAACATTCCTTTTGTTTTGTCTATCTATTAAATTTGGGTGGACAGGAATGCTAGATGGCAAATAATTGAATATTTGGATGTGGCCAGCCTATCTAAGAAGATCATTACACAAGTGAGGGGAAGGATGACAAGTTTGAATTACCTAGCTACAGCTAGGAATGTGTATTTGAAAGACAAGTGGAACCTTCCAAATTGTATGTTTCCTGAGTTAGTATGTTACATGGATTATGTAACGAGGATAGTGTGCAATCTAATTTAGAAGGCATACCATCCTTGAAAATCTCTTTTGATGATTTTGTGTTTCTCATGACTTTATGTCCAAGGATAAACCCTTTCTTGTAAATCTCTTTTGATCAATGAATTTCACATTTACCAATCAAAAAAAATTACTACTGCTCAAAATTCTATTACACAATAAAATTCCCCTTTAAACAAGAACAACCCAAAAAAACCCATTGACCGACCTCTAAAGTGGGTAAATAATAAAATTTATTTGTTTCAAAAAATTCCATTTTTTCTGATAATGTTTTTTTGAAAAATTAACTTCATTGATTGATTCAGAACATTTGTTCCTCGATACTACCTATTGACACTTTCAAAATTAGAAGAAATAATGAATCACTCGATGACAAAATATATATATTTTTGTAGAGTAGATATCATGCAAATCTTTTCTATGCTAAATAGAAACTTACCTTTTTAGTATCCTAATTAATTTTTTTTTTAATTCATTGAAGAAGTTCTTGTTACTCAGTAAAATGATGAACAAGTCTGGATGCATTTGTTATTAGAAAAGTGTATCAACCCCCCAAGCACAGGAATGTATTAAATAGTAACTTGGTTGATTATTGAGGTTATCTCCTCAGGGAAAACAAAGACAACTCGAATGGTGATATATTGAAAGAAAAAACTAAAAATCCTTTAATTTTCAAAAAGTGTTGTGATGATTGAATAAACTAAGAAACAATATTTAAAAGAAACTGGATAATCATCAAAGTTCATCTCATCGTAAATAGAAATTTTGACAAAATTCTATGACTCATCCAAGATTGTAATCCACGCACTTGGATGAAAAATATTCAACTAAAAAATAAAAGATTGAAAAATATAAATTCTAATTGATTTAATTAATTCATGAAAGAATTATAACCATGTTGATTGCAGTGATTGTAAGACTTACTCGTGCAAAACTAAATTGTCTATGGGATAAGCAAAAGAGATACGTATCATCTATGTTTCCAATAACAATTTTTTCATTCAACGAAAATAACTTTAAATATTGAAAACCCTAGTTAGGTCAAAACCACCTATTTATGGATGAGAATCCCTCATCTGATTACACCGGTATGAAACTAGTCACTCATGATAAACGAAAATCATTGACAATTATTAAAGACATGATAACTAAAAGAGAAACTAAAACTTGAATTGAAATTAAAAATTAAACCAACCTGTGTTCAAGACAAATAATTAGAACAATTACAAGAAATAGGAATCAACATTCGTTGCTTGCAGAAATTAAAATAATAAATAAAGACAACGCTTTGAAATTTCTTAGAGAGAAAAACTATGAGTAACTAAGAACCCTAAAGAAAACTGATGGAAGAGAGAGATTGAGAAGTTAACATGTAAAATAAAACATATGTAGAGAAAGATCGATCCCCCCTCTCCAGTATTTAGTTCCCTTTTAAAGATAAATTTCTTCCTTATTTTTCTCTTCTTTTCCACCAATTAGAGTCCCCAAAGATATCCTAAAGATTTCCATTGATTGTCTTTCCAAACAGAGTTCTTGTCGAAGTTAAACTGATGAACACCGGTAGAAAACCAGCCGGTTGAACTTCACTTTTTCTGAATTTGAACTACAATGCTTTTGGCTTCAAGTCTAGCTCACTTAGCTAATTCCCAACGTCATCCAAAGCATAAAAATGAACTTAAAACATTTCTTTTACCATAAAGCAACGCTAAATTGAATGATATGAGACATAAAATATGCAATATTGCATACAAATCACCCCCCCCCCCCCACTTAAGCTTTGTTACTTCCTAGCAAAATAAAAAAAAAACAAAAATAAAATCCTAACATTACACCTTAAATTCCAAAGTATAATCAAACAATCATAGCAAACCTCCTAAATTGAAATGCATATGCTCTAAAAACATCAAGGCACATATTGAAATCAAAAGGACTTATATATGTAGATGTTTTGCCCTTGGGTACAAAAACTAAGATGTAAGAGCCTCATTAAATATAAGGTTCTTCTATTTAGGCAATCATAACCCAAAAAAGACAAATATCCTAAACAACTAAACCTAGTCACTTCCCAAAAACAAGAAAATCAAAAGAAAATTCTTAAGAGTAAAATCCTAAAGTCAATTGTCACTCTAAAGCATCAAAACCATCCTACCCATCATCACTCTTATCATCCTCTAATCCAGTAGTGTACTCCCCACTACTACTCATCTTAGCAACACTAATGGGCGTTTGAGCAATAGCCAGTAACACTGCCTCTCTAGAAGTAGCACCAGTAGAGAATGAATTAACCCTTGGAGGTTTCTCTCCTAGAGGCAATACCTCAAATAGCCTACGTATAACTTGAAAACAATTGTCCACTTTCGCCTCAAGCATACCCTGTGAGTGCTTCACTCCAGACAGGTCACTCTCCATACCCACCAATCTCTCCTCTAATCTAGATACTCTCTGATGAACTGTAGCTCAAGAGGAAAGAGGCTGTTTTGTAGAAGTGGCCGAAGTAGTGGGTGTAATCTTATAATCTTACTCCCAAACCCACCAATCTTGGACATCGTCAATCTTTTCCTCTCTCTCCAACTACTAATAGGTCCATGCTTGGGAGGAAGAAGTTGATCTACTACTATCCTCTTCACTCCAACTCTAAGGCACAATTTAGTTACCATACGACCAAAGGGCATGTTCCCTTCGGTTTCCTCATTGTGCAGTACTCTCTCATAACACCCTAAATCATCAAAGTTGTGTCAATCCTCGACCCTGCCAAAAACTCATGTCGTAGGATGATCTTGGCATGTCAAGTTTCTTCTCAAATCCCTTAGGGTAGACATTATAGTGAAGAATCTTATTCATCAACCGGTACTCTACATCCAAATGCCCATGTATGAACGTACCCTTAAACCACTTAGGTCTATCATACATCTCCTTAACATACTCTGAAGGGTCCTTTGTAGCAAACTCAACATGTGGATAGTTAATCACAAAAGACAAAGGCCATTTATAGCACAAGTATGTGGCTATCATTGTAGGGGTAACTTAATCACAAGTTCTCGGACAGTAGTCCTCAGTATCATAAGGTCACTATCAACCACAATCAACCCTGTGTATAACTCTCGATTGAAGGAAAGAATTTATCCATTTATTGGCTTGAAAAAGAACTCGAGGCCTCTCTCCACAATCTATCGTATCAACTAATTCTTGCCCAATCTCTTCTCAACAAGCATACGCTCACACGACTCCCCTCATCGTAATTGTCCCCTTATAACTCGTCTTCTTTTGGTGTTTCTTAGGCACAAGAAGTTGCTCAAACTCAACCACGCACTTCCCTTTTCCCTTTAATTTCTTTGATGTCGTCGATAAAGGCACACTCACCCAAGCCATGCCCATCACCATCATGATCATCATAGAAATAAAGAACAACAAGCCCATTATCCATGAAAACCAACCTTGGGTTGCTAAAACTGCTAGTTTCCTCAAAGCCATTGCCGAAAATAAAAGATGAAATTGATCAATGAAGAAGATGAATGATTTGGAGGGGTTTGATGCTTGGGTAGGGGTTTTCAAAAAACCTAGAGAGGCTTTGAAAGTTTTGGGGGTTTTGATTTTTAGTGAATGAAATGAAAAAATTGTTTACCAACAAGGGGGGAGGATCGGGATACGAGTGCGAATATATAAGCGAAAAATTTTATTTAATGCAAACTTTATGTACAAGACACTTACAGTAATAGTGGTGGAAGGTGAAAGATTGAGGTTTTTACAAGAGAGGAGGGTTCACAGAGGGTGCAAGGGAGGAAGGAAGGAGTAGGTAGTGAAGGTCTAAGATGCGGTGCTCCATAGGTTGGGCCTACATCTCTTTATATAGAGCCAGACATGACATTTGGATTTCAAAACTATCCTATAATATTCACACCTTTAATAATTTACAATGACATCATTACATACGTCATAAATATTGTACACTTTTTATTGTACAAGTACAATAATTTTATGGGGACGTCATGGCGTTCATCACCTCTTCATATAGTGACGTCAGGGCGTACGTCACTTTTTCAAGTCGACTTTATTTGAGAAATCAGCTTTATCTGATCATTTTCTGTAAAAAAATTTACACAGCATGTTATCGCTGCCATTATGAAGGTTTATCTCCATATCATCATTTAGCAAATTTTGATTAATAGTAATGTCACTTTTAAGAAGGGTATATCCCTGAGAATTCATAAAGTCGTCATCAAAATTAATAAGAGTGGGAGATTTGCTATCTTCTTCCTCAACTTTATCTTTCGTTTTGCCTTTGATGGCAACTGAAGCAGTATTAACAAGATCTATTTTTTCGGTTTTGCTCATTCTACAATGTAGACATAACCTGAAGATGGAATTCCTCCATAACTACTGCTTTAAGCTGCTTAGGATTTAAATGGGGTTTTTCTTTTTTAATTAGTTCTTTAAGAACTGCAACAGGATTGAAATTGGCTTCAGTATTTATATTGGTAAAGGGAATAATAGAAGTATAGGCTTTATCTTCTGAAGCTTTATCTTCTTCTTTATCTATGTATTTAAGACATTCCTCAATAATCTCATTTAGAGTCAATTGGATAATTATTCCAGTAACGAACTTGGTATTCTCGGATTAATCTGGGATGTCCGTTATGATTATAATTCAAAGCCAAAGTCCATGCCCAAATCCATGGGACAAAGAATTCAAGCGAGAAATTTATAATTGGCTTAGCTGTTATATCATTATCCTTTAAAGATGGATTTTGGTCTTTATAAAGTCAAATAATTTTGTCATTTTTTAGGGTATATCCTGTCAATAGCACCATGAGTTTTCCACCTATCATAAAACCAGTTAAGAATTTATGTACAGGTTTCAATGAATTGGAAGAACCACGTGTGCTTTAAATTTATAACTTCATATAGAAAAGCATTATTCCAAGCATCAATATAATTAAAATGATTATACTCTTTATATGAAGTTTTTCTTAGTGTTCTAGGGATAGTGAGATTAAGTCCCCGTCTTTAGCAGATATCACCTTATTATGAGGGCTTTGCTATATTGAGGATCTTTATGATCAGAATTATAATTAAAGAATCTTTGGAATTTAACAGAGTTAGTTTCAACCAAAATATTTTCATAATATTCTCTATTTTTATTTCTAGAGAATAAAAAGGCATTATCCAATGTCATAAATCTGCCAGCAATATAATATGGACCTGTCATCCAATTTTCATATTCATAGTCAAGAGTCATTATACTGCTATAAGCAGGCAGAGTATGTAACTCTGTGTAATTAAGCTTGGGCTTGGCTATTAGAGCCTCTTTAATAGATTTTTTAGATCTAGTGATAGTATAACTATCATTATCTTTATCATCACTTTTATTTGAGCATGAAGATTCACCTTTTATGTGAAGGTGAAAATCCTTCTTTAAGAAGTTAATTATTAACAACTTTAAGCTTTTGGGATTCAATTAAAGGGGGATAACAAGCATTGACCTGAGCTCTTCCGCTAGGCCTTCCTCTTTCGCGGCCACTACCACGGGTACTACTCTAGCCTCGATTCATGAGAACCCTGCAAAAATTCCCTAATTAGAAAATCGGGAAGAGAATTTAATTCTCCTTTAACATATTCAATTTTAAAATCAAAGACATATAGGATAACCTGTCATCGTGCAAAGATTTGTTTAGATGCAATATTCTTTACATCTTGTTCAAGAATATTTTTGGCAGAGCTACAATCAATTCTTAGTAAAAATTCTTGATTTAGTAAAACATCTTGAAATTTACTAACACATTTAACAATGGATAAAATTTCCTTTTCTATAGTAGAATAATTTAATTGAGTAGATCCTCATTTTCCTGAAGCAAATCAAACAAGTGATTCTTTAGTGGAATTAGGATCTTTTTGTTTAAGAATACCTCAATATCCTTTATTTGAAACATTGATTTCAACAATTTTAAACCATGTTGGATTAATCAAAGAAAGACATAGCCAAATTTGGCTTTAAGCTTAATCTTTTTTATTGCTTCAATATGAAGCTCTGTCCTGGAAAACGGATTCTTTTTAAGTCTAGAATATAAAATAACAGTATCTTGTGCAAGATTTTGATAAAAGTCTATTAAATAATATAAGCTTCCCAAAAATCTTTGTAATTGCCTTTGATCTTTAATCTCATCCAAAAATTTGGATGCAAATTCAATACTCCTTTCAATTTGGACTATATTCCCTTATTCAATATAATGACCTAAGAATCTTACTTTTAATTGAAATAGTTTCATTTTAACAGCAGAGAGAACAAGTCCATTGTTTTTTGACAATTTGAACAATAGAATCAGAAATGACTAGCATATCATCAATATAAACGATGCAAAATGCATAATAAGGATTAAAAATATCATTCATTATATTCTGAAATTCAGATGGAGCATTTTTAACTCCAAATGGCATAACATTCCACTCATAATGTCCAAAAGGTACTGTGAAAGCAGTTTTATACCTGTCTTCCTCAGCAATTTGGATCTGCCAATAACCTGACTTTAAGTCAAACTTAGAGAAAATCTTAGCATTATACAATCAAGATAATAAATCTTTTTTATTGGGAATTGGATATCTAATCCATTGTAATACCTTGTTTAAAGGTTTATAATTTATTACCAATTTAGGAACTCCTCGTTCCTTTTCTGCGGCATTATTAACATAAAAAGCTGCACCACTCCATGGGGAATAGCTTTTTCTAATTAGCAATTTTTCCATTAAGGAATCAATTTCTTTTTTACATAACTCCAAGTATTCTTTATTCATTTAGGTTGGCCTAACCATAGTTGAAATATCCTGCTTTTATGCAATTCATATCAGCTCCACTATCAATTAAAGCAATCGTTTCGACAATAAATTCATAATTTATAACTAATACGTATTTAACATACCATTTCTGATAAGTTATTTTTTTAATACATTTAAGTATTCATTATTTGAAGAGTGTGACGGTGATGCTTTGTCATCCTTTATGTCACTTTCTTTAAGTGGAAATTTTTCTAAAGATAAGAGTCTTGCCTTTATGACTTTTATGTCTTCTTTGACATTATGAACTTCTTTCTTTAAGTCTTGAACCGTAGTAGGCAAGATTTCTTTTATATGGAGTGGGTATCACTCATGTCACTTTCAGTTCTATTAAGGACTTCCTTTAAGGAATACGGTTGAGACAAATTAGATCTCTTTTTCTTTTGGATTTATCTCTAAATATTGTTCAATAGCTTTTCTTTTAGAATATGGATCTTGAATTTTATCTATAAGATCAAGAATAAATGTTTGTGACTTAGTCAAAGTATTTATACTTAATCCATTAATAGCTAAAATAGCTTTATAATAATCGTTTTCTGCTTTACAATGTAATGAACAAGCTTTATCTTGTTCTAAAAATTCTGTTTCTGAAGAAGAATTACTAATTTCATTAATATTGTAATCTTCAGAAGAGAAACTATCAGAATTATCTTCTAATTCACTTATTGAGTTTAGTAAAATTTTAAAGATTTTCTCTTTAAGGTCCTCATCATTAATTAATTCATTAATCTGTTGTTTAGTTGAACATTTGGAAGCAATATGACCTTCTTTTCCACACTTAAAACATTTAATAAGAGGCTTCTTATCTTTAGATTTTTTAGTGGGTTTATTAATCTTTTCTTGCTCCTTAGTATAACTCTTTTTATAGAGTTTTCTACCTTTTTTATAAAGCTTAGTGTAAGGTTTTCTTTTAATAGAAACCTTATCTTTTGGAATATCAAGATTATAAGCAAATTGATTATAGAATTCTCAAAGTTCTTTTCTACTAGTTAATTTTTGTCTCTTAAGTTGAGATTTAACATTTAAATCATTATAGAGAGCTAATCCTTCCGAAATATATTTAGAAATTAGTTCCCTATAAATATAATTTTCATAAGGAATTTTAAATCTTCCATGTTTTTGTTTTAAGCAAATTCTAATTTTTTCAGCAAATAAACTGAGCAATCCTGATATAAATTTTTCTTTCCAAAATTCATTATTAGCATCAGGACCTAATAAAACTTTAGCCAAAAATATATCATTATACCATCTAAAATGTGTTAAGGTGGGACATCTTAAATTCATTAAGAGTTCTTTACTTTTATTAGTATTTTAAAAACTAAAATTCAACAATTTGAAGATTCTTTACACCAAATACAGTCTGAAAAAATAAATAAAATTGGGTTTTCTAAACCAAAATCTCAAACTAATATATATGCACAAGCCCCTCCAATGCGAACTTATTATCAACGAAAAACACCTCAATATATTTTATATGAAGAAAACTTTATTATTGATCACCAATGATATGATGCCTCTTCAATTTATGAATGGAATATTGATGGCATGTTTGAACATGTAATTCACCAAGTCTTACATAAAATTTTAATGTATGCTTCAATATGTAAAGTTAATCGCAATTCTGATCATGCTACTGTTAAATTTATTACCATCGCATTTACAAGCCAATTAAGAGGCTGGTGAGATAACTATTTAAATCAAGTTCAAAGAAATGAAATATTAAATGCAGTCAAGGTAACAATAGTAGAAAATGGAACTATAATTACTCAAGAAGATGTTGTATACACCATAGTACAAACTATATTAAAAAAAGTATATCCCGACCTACCGGTTCGTCTTAACAAAAATTTAAAAAATTTCCTAATTTATTTTTGTTTCAATTAAAACTAATACTCACACCCTAAATCCTAAAACACTTACTAAGACTCAAAAATGTACCTATTAAAGCCGTAAATCATCTTTCATATATGCCCCGGAATTCTAAAAGTATATGCAATGCAACTTAATTCCAACAGACATACATATAATGCAAAGGAGTTTAAAGCATAATAAAAAAATATAATAAACATGAAATTTAATTAAAAACACAAAACCACTTTCGTAGGCTATCATGAATGCAGTTAGTCTATGCAATAAGCCACTAAACCCCCCAGGTTACCTCTAGTGGATGAGTTTTGTCAAGTGAAAGCTTTTAGAAAAGATACCTACAATCATTCTAACTATCCAAACACATTATTATTCCCTACTTATCATGAAAGTAAAGATACACCACATCCACTCAAATTAATTCACACAAAGCTCAACTATAGGATCAAATGCAATATAAGAGTATTCACATTCATGTTACCATCCAAAACTCATGTGTGTGTGTGTGATATGAGTATGGAATTTAAGAAATTTATCAAACAAAATTCACTTCCCTATCAGCTATCCAATGCTAGTTTCGATGTCAATCTCACTAGGGTTGCACTCTCAAAAAAAGGAATCTCTGATTATAGTGACTGTGTTTCACTCCTAGATTATATGTGAGGATCAAATTTGCGCATTCAAAAGCCATGTAACTCACATATATATTTAGAATAAAGAGCATCAATCAAGTGAAATGACCTTAGCATAATCTAATGAAGTAATGTTAAAAGCCATAGAAGCAATGCAGTTTGTATATCTCTTATTAACTTAAGCATACACACATTCATCCACACTCCCTAAGATCATATAATACTTTTCCGGTTGTAATGTGGCATTGGATGAGGGTTCAAATACAGCTTCTAAGGATAATAAGAAGAACAAATAGCCTATGGCTCAAATAAAAAAATCATTTCTTAGGAAGCATGGCAAAGTGTAATTCATTTAATTTTTTTTAAAATTTTTTTGGGGGAGGGGAGGGTGGCTTGAACCCTTAACCTCAAGAAGGTAAAGTCTTCATAAGGCAAAGAGTACCATTGGACCAAAACAAAAAATGTCCTTATATGCTCCTAACTAAAACAAAAAATGAGATTATTGAATGAAATTGAATTTGAAAGAATAGTCTTTGAGTAAATGTATTCGCACCCTCCCAAAAATGATAGGCACAAAACTTATATACTTTCATTTACTTGCAAAAACATTGAGTTCACTCCGAGACTTTCTGCGAAGTCCATCTACGACTACATTAGCCTTTCCTGGATGGTAGTTGAGTGTGAAATCGTAATCTTCTAGATACTTAATCCATCTTCTTTGTCAAAGATTCAAGTCTTTCTGTGTGAATACAAACTTGAGGCTCTTTATGATCAGAAAACACTTGAAACTTTTCTCCATACAAGTAACATTTCCACAACTTAAGCGCAAAAACCACAGCGACAAGCTCCAAGTCATGAGTGGGATAATTCTGCTCATGCATCTTTAGTTGTCTCGAGCCATAAGCAACTACCTTACCTCCTTGCATCAGCACATATTCCAAGTCTCATAACAAAGCATCTGCGTAAACATCGTATAATGAGGACTGAAGCTGTTGTCAACCTTTCCTTCAAGGTACGAAAGGCTAGCTCATACTCCTGAGTCCACAAGAATCTTTTCTCCTTCTTCGTCAGACGAGTCATTGGCATCACTAGCTTTGAGAACCTTTCCACAAACATTCGATAGTAGCCTGCTAATTTCAGGAAACTACGTACATCGGCCACATTCCTCAGTGGTTCCCATATTTCATCATTGCTTCAATCTTTGCCGGGTCAACAGCTACAGCCTGTTCTGACACAACATGGCAAAGGAATTTCACTTCCTTCATCCAGAACTCACATTTACTCATCTTAGTGTATAACTTCAACTCTCTCAAGGTCTGAAGCACTACTGAAAGATGGTGTCCATGTTTCCCTTGTGTCCGCAAATAGACTAATATGTTATCAATAAACACAATGACAAACTGATCTAGATACGACTGGAATATCTTGTGCATCAAATCCATGAAGGCTGCAAGCACATTAGTCAGTCCGATCGGCATTACTGTATATTCGAAATGACTATATCGGGTATGAAAAGCTGTCTTAGGAATATCCTCCTCCTTGATCTGTAGTTGATGGTACCCTATGCGAAGATCAATCTTGGAATAATACTTAGAACCCCTCAGTTGATCAAATAAATCATCAATTTGTGGCAATGGGTATTTATTCTTAACTGTCATCCGATTCAACCTTCGGTAATCCATCTATAACCGAAGTGTTTCACTATGCTTCTTTACAAAGAGGACCCAGGGCTCCCCAAGGTGAAGTGCTTAAACAAATAAATTCAATTGTCAAGAGATGGTCCAATTGTTTCCTTAGCTCCTTTAACTCCAAAGGTGTCACCGATAGGGAGCAAATTGATATGAGTTTAGTTCCCAGATAGAGATCAATCTTAAACTCAATCTCTCTTTATGGGGGTAACCCAAGTAGTTCATCTAGGAAGACATCAGAAAAATCTGATACTATCAACACTATGTTAGCATGGAATTTATCTCGATCACCTCCCATTAAGCTGGCTAAGAAACTCAAATTGCTTCCCACCTTAGCTTTCAAAAATCTATTTCCTGTAGTGGTAAATGGATGAAAAGAATTTCAATCATTAATGAAGCTGAAAGCTACCCCTTTTGGTAATTGAAATGAAATCCGCTTGTGAAAACAATCCATTACCGCACGAAAAGTGGACAAGTTCATCCCAAATATTATGTCATACCCCTTCATGTCTAATGCAACCAAATCTACAATCAATTCTTGTTCCCCAATATGAAGCACACAACCTCTACACACCCTTCTAGTATCTAACTGTTCTCCTGTAGGCATGTCAATACTCAAGGCATGTGCTAACTTCTCAAATTCCAATCTCAAATTAAGAGCATATATAGTGCGTATAAATGAATGAGTTGCACCGGGATCAAATAAAATTCGATCCCAAGAATTATGAAGAAGAACGATACCTTCCACAACTGCATTGAAAACATCTCTTCCGGTTGGGTCAAAGTAAACACTCTTCCCTGATTGGCACCGCATGGTGCTAGAGCTCTTAACAGTCTTTGCTGTAGTGGTTTCTATAGTGGTGGCTTGTTTGCATTTACTTGTCCTGCTGTTGGATTGGTCTTTGTTAAAAACAATGGACAGTTATTTTTGAAGTGCCCGAAACCTCTGCATGCAAAGCATTAATGCAGGTCAGTGCCTACTCAATTCTGAGTAACCCCATCTACTGGAATTGTCTAAAGTCTTTGTCCAACCCCCTGGTCTAGGCGACGGTATCGTGTCACCCTTTGCACTCCACTACTGCTAGCACCTATTCGAATTTGACCTCCCCTTGCGAAGTTCTGTTGCCACTGGTTGTCTTTCGTGTCTCTCTCCACCAGTGCAGCTCTGTCAATAAGATCCCTATAGTCCCAAATCTTGTGAGCCACAAGCTTTTCCCTGATGGTAGGCCTCAAGCCCTGCTTAAAGCATTTGGCCCTCTTGGCCTCGGCAGATATGAACTCCATGGTATAGCTGGATAACTCATCAAACTTCTACTCATAATTCGCCACCGTCATGCTACCCCTGTTATAGAGCAAGAAAATCTGCACTTATCTTGTCCCTAATAGATTCAAGAAAATACTTGTCTTGGAAGATCTTATCAAACTCCTCATAGGTAAGAGCATCAATGTTCCTCATTCTCTTCAGTGAGTCCCACCAATGATCTGCCTCCCCCTCTAACAGGTATGTAGCCAAGCCAACTCGCAAATCCTCGGCAACTCCTATGCCATCACACATCTTCCTCACCCGGTGAATTCACTTATCTGCATCCAAGGGGTGAGAGCTTCCTCGAAAAGTAGGTGGGCGTTGCCTCAAAAATTCTCAAAGAATTATCATCCTTCGGTTTTCATCCCTGTTGCCCGGTTCCTGAGCTAAGGGATGAACCCCACCATTATGGTTGTTGTTTTCATTCTGGTGTAGTACTAGAGTGGTTAGCTCTCTTAGGCATTGGTATATTCCATTCATGGCCTCTGAAGGTGGTGGTGGCGGTGGGTTTGCTTGGCCACCACGTCCCCGTCCATGTCCACGTCTACCATCCTGCACATCAATTTACAATTTAGTTTCCTTGATGTACAAGACATCCTAACTATCACTTTAATCTAAAGCATAAGGCTTGTATAAGATTTAAATCAACAATTCATTCGACCTAGTCCTACAGCTCTAGTGGTAATCTATAACCTACAACTCCCATATAAGACCTAATTCCTAGGCTCTGATACCAAAATTTGTAACACCCCAAAATTCCCTTTGGATGACATTACTATCTAAAATCATTCATATGATGAGAGCAACTAGATGAACTTCATAACTAAAGAGAATTTCATCCATCATTCACAATATATACCACATCATCCGAAAGAATATGCCCAACTACGGCAATTACATCGCAAAAATCAACTATTATCTTGCGGCAGAATAACAAAAAATATTAGACTTCACATTGTTTCAAAATGAATTTTCTAGTCTAGAACATAAGAGAACATAGTTCAAAATGTCCATCTCGGGATCCATGTTCCCATCTATTGGAGCTTCCCAATGTATTGACTCATCAACTCCGAGCTTCTCCTCTGAACCATAATCTGAAAAAGATATTGTTTGTAGGGGGTGAGCACTAAGCTCAGTAGGAAAATCCTCCCAAACTCGAACAAGGTTTCAATAACATATAAAACAGTCGATCTCATTTTATAAATATCATGTACAGCTTTTGAAGGAAAATAGGGACATTTCAATGGATCTCAAGTTTACAAAATAACAATAATTAAATGAAAAAGTAAAATCAATTCCCAAAAATTACAATTTCCAACAAGTTACCATTTCTATAGTAACCAATTCCACAACAAACCAATTCCACCATAAACTTCTTTCCACAATAAATCATAACAAACCATTTGCACAATAAACAATAACTCACAATGTATATCAAACCACAACTTGTATTTGTATATGTACTTGTATCTCAGGTGTGAGGTATGACATCGTATGAATAAATACATCGAGAATATCCTGGCCCACACACACACACACACCCAATCCTCGCAAGTGATGCAAATCATAGCACAACTTCAAGGGATTTAGTTCAAGTTCCAATTGGGCTAGTTATGAAAGCACGAGCAAGGAAGTTTAAAGAGGTACTCAATGGACTGATTCAAGAGGCATGGAATCAAGCAAGTTCGCAGAGGCCTATTGACCATGATCCACTTGGGCAACAAAGATTCATTAACATGATTCAAGTTCTAGAAGAATCCAACTAGGGGCTAAGGCTAAGTTTAAATTGGCCTGTTGTTGTTAATGCCTCTAATTTGTTTAAAGGATTATTATTATAAGTGGGCTTGAGGATGCTTAGCCCACATGTTTTATTTCTTATGAAGTAGGGTTTTCGAAGTTACTGTAGCGTCGCACTATTCAGGCCACAGTAACAACGCACTATTCACTCTTTTTCAGGTCTGATTGTAAGGCTTGAATGCCACGTACTTTCCTTTTTCTATTTAGGCATGTGATCAGTCAATTAAAGGGTTGAATGTCTTTCTTTTTCTTCAAGAGTCATAGGAAAGTAAGAGATATTTCTTAAATAGGATAGCTATTTTAAAAAGTTTCCTAATCCTTGTAATGACCAACCTATAAATAGGCATTCAAATCAATGAAAAGTCAGATTATTATTCAGCAAATTGTGTGAGTATTATTCTCTATGGTTCTTTGAAGAACTAAAGGAACTTATTGGGATTTTCTGTGGCGTTCACCAGCGACTTATCAAATGGGTTTCCACACCGTTTGTGGCGTCTTCCTTTATACCGAGGTTCTTGTTTCACAAACAACGGGTTGAGGTTTATATACCAAGGTTCTTGTTTGTCGTAAACAACGGGTCGAGGTCTAGCATCAAATCTAATCATAAAATCATCTTGAGTTCCTTTTCGTTGTTGGCTCTCGTTATTTTTGGCAGATTTCACATCAACCACCTCTCTAAAGAACAAATTAGCTACATTGCTAGCATCATCGGCCTCATGACATGCAATGAAATGTGCCATCTTTGAAAATCTATCAACAACAACAAACACAGAATCCCGTCCCTATTTTGTCCTAAGTAAACCTAACACAAAGTCCATGGAGACATCTACCCAAGGTGAACTAGGTATAGGTAAGGGATTGTACAAACCATGGGGCTGAACCTTAGACTTAGTATATTTTGATGTGTTCTTATAGTAGGGGGAACCTGAGCAGTGTTTGTGGATTGTGTTGCAGACTTTACAAAAAAAAATAGTTATATACAAAATTTAGCAAATGTCAGTTCTTGATTGACAATGTGGTTTTACTAAGACACATTATTCAGGAGATGATATTTAGTTAGATTCTAAAAAGAAAATAGAAGTTGTGGTAAAGTGGAAGCAATCAGATAGTGTGTCAGAGATCAAGAGTTTCTTGGGGCTTGTAGGCTAATATTGTAGATTCATTCAAAGTTCTTCATTAATTGTTCTTCCATTAACTCGACTAACAAGGAAGGATGTGAAATTTGAGTGGGATGATAAATGTGACCAAAGTTTCCAAGAGTTGAAGACTAGATTGGTCTCATCCCCAACAACTCAACATCCACCAAGCAAAAGCCCAAGTAAAAATCAGGACAAAGTGACAAGATGTAGCCCTCAATAGGCTTAATGAAAAACACCAAACCATAATCCACAATAGCACGTATTGTCGAAATCTTGCCTAAGCTCTTTGTGTCCACCATTCCCTCACACATTAGTCCCCTTTTCTCAATCAGCTCCTTATACCTAGATTTGATGCAATGCAATCTGATCCGTTGAGCATAAATGGAGGTCCTGTGACTCGGGCGAAAGCGAAAAGGATGAAGGAAGCATTGAACGGGCTGATTCAAGACATATGGGCTGATTGTGCAAGTTCAAGCATGAAGAGTGCGTTTGGAGGCTTTTCTACTATGGCATGCATGGGCTTTAAGGGGAAAAGGCCTCAAGTTTATTTTAATGTAATTCAATTCCAACAAACCTGATTAAGTGGCTGTATGGGCTTATTTAGGTTATTTAGGGATTTTGGGCTGATTACTTGTTTAAGCCCAACATTAGTTATTCCTATTTAGACTAGGATTTGTTTTAAGGCTTTATATACACATATAAGACCTAGGAAAAAAGAACAGAATATTTTTTTATGAGTTTTATGAGGTTTCTAACAAGAACTATTCCAAGAACTTATCAAGAATTAATCTTTCTTCTGGCGTTCATTAACTTATCACTCAATCTTGAGTGTGGCGGCGTCTTTCTCTTGAACTTTTAACCTTGGGTTCTTGTTTCTTGAAAACATTTGGTCTAGGGTTCTTGGTTCTTATAATCTGGTTTGTGAACTTTCTTGGGGAGTCTTCAATCAATTTGCCCGTGGGTTCTTGAATTCGTTTAAGGGTTCACATCAGTTGGTATCAGAGCTCTCGGGTTTGTCTTCTCAAATTAGGTTGGTTATCTTTGTTTTTTTTGCTTATATACTCTGACCAAGTTAGGGTTTATTACTGTTGTTTGGTGTTTCTTTTTCTATTTATGCGCATCTATTTAAAAAAAAACTCATCCTATTGTTCATCGTGACTATTCATTGCGATTTTTTTTTGTTCTGCTTGATTTGGGGCGTGACTTGCTACTAGAATTTCAGTTGTTCTTTTCTATAATTTTAGAATCAATTAGGGTTGCAGAAAAAAGGCAGAATTGAATACATAACTTGCTTGTGAATCGATTGTGAAGTTTGCTGCCCAATTACGCGTAGTTTGCCCTTTTTTGTGATTTGATATCAAGAAAAAAAGAGAGAGAGAGAGAGATTCATTCCTGGTGCAATGATTCCCAATCGTCCAGCTTATAGGAGTAATCTTGAGGAGACGAAGGAGCTTCAAAGGCAAGTTGAGGAGCTGATGTCAAAGGGTCATGTAAGGAGAGCTTGAGCCCTTGTGCAGTTCCAATGTTACTTGTGCCTAAAAAGGATGGGACTTGGAGGATGAGCACCGATTCTCGCGTCGTGAATAAAATAACGATAAAGTATTGTCATTCCATTCCTAGACTTCATGACATGTTAGATGAATTGCATGGCACTTGTTTGTTTAGTAAAATTGATCTGAAATCTGGTTATCATCATATTAGGATGAGAGAAGGTAATGAATGGAAAACGGAATTTAAGACTAAATATGGTTTATATGAATGGCTAGTAATTCCTTTTGGTTTAACCAATGCACCTAGTACATTTATGAGTCTAATGAACCATGGTTTGCGTGCTTTTATTGGTAAATTCGTTGTCGTTTATTTCAATGATATCTTGATTTACAGTAAAAGCGTAGATGAGCATGTTGAACATTTGAGGCTTGTGTTATGTTCTTTTCGTAATGCTAAATTATTTGCTAACATCAAGAAATGTTCGTTTTGCACTAGTCAGATTATTTTCTTAGGATATGTTGTTAGTGCTAAGGGCATTAAGGTTGATGAGGAGAAGGTTAAGGCTATTCGAGAATGGCCTACACCTAAAACCATGTTGCACCATTGACTGAAATCATTAAGAAAAGCGTAGGTTTTAAATGGGAAAGGGACCAAGAAGTTGCTTCTAATTTGATTAAAGAAAACCTTAGTTATGCACCTTTACTTGCTTTGCCTAACTTTTCTCAAACTTTTGAAGTTGAGTGTGATGCCTCAAGTATTGGAGTTGGAGCTGTTTTAATGCAAGGAGGTCGTCCTTTAGGTTATTTCAGTGAGAAGCTAAATGGGGCAGCCTTAAATTATCCGACTTATGATAAGGAGCTTTATGCATTGGTGAGGGCCTTAGAGACTTGGCAACTTTATCTTTGGCCCAAGGAGTTTGTCATCCACACTAATCATGAGTCTTTGAAGCATTTGAAAGGTCAAGGTAAACTGAATAAACGCCATGCTAAATGGGTTGAATTCATTGAGACATTCCCCTACATTATCAAATACAAATACAAGATGGGGAAAGAGAATGTGGTTACTGATGCTTTATCTCGAAGGTATGCTTTAGTTTCCACTTTAAATACAAAGTTGCTTGGTTTTGAGTATATTAAGGATTTATATGCTATTGATTCTGACTTTGCTAATGTGTTTGATGCTTGTGACAGTTCAGGCTTTGGTAAGTTTTATAGGCATGGTGGGTTCTTCTTTCGAGAGAATTGATTGTGTGTGCCTAATTGTTCAATTTGTGAGTTATTAGTTAGAGAAGCACATGGGGGTGGTTTAATGGGACACTTTGGTGTTAGGAAAACCTTAGATGTGTTAGTTGGACACTTTTTCTGGCCACATATGAAACGGGATGTTGAGCGAATTTGTGAGAAATGTGTTGCTTGTAAAAAGACTAAGTCTAAGGTTCAGCCCCATGGTTTGTATAATCCCTTACCTATACCAAGTTCACCTTGGGTAGACATCTACATGGATTTTGTGTTAGGTTTACCTAGGACAAAAAGAGGACGGGATTCCGTGTTTGTTGTTATTGATAGATTTTTAAAGATGGCACATATCATTGCATGTCATAAGGCCGATGATGCTAGCAATGTAGCTAATTTGTTCTTTAGAGAGGTGGTGCATTTACATAGGGTACCTCGGAGCATTGTGTCTGATCGTGATGCTAAGTTTTTGAGCTATTTCTAGAAGACGTTGTAAGGTAAGCTTGATACTAAATTACTCTTTTCTACTACTTGGCATCCACAAACAGATGGTCAAACCGAGGTAACTAATCGCACTCCTTCTACTTTATTGCGTGTTGTCATTGGTAAGAATTTAAAAACTTGGGAGGATTGTTTACCTCGTGTCGAATTTGCTTATAATCATTGTGTTTTTTGCTACTAATTATTCCCCGTTTGAAATTGTCTATGGTTTTAATTCTTTAACTCCATTAGATTTGATGCCTTTGCCTATTGATGAGTGTGCTAATTTAGACGGAGAACGAAAGACAGAATTGGTGAAGCAAATGCATGAGAAAGTTAGATTGCACATTGAGAGGAGAACGAGGCAATATGCTACTCAAGCAAATAAGGGGCGTAAGCCTAGAGATTGGATTTGGGTAAATATGCGAAAGGAGCGCTTTCTTGCACAATGGCATTCTAAGTTGCAGCCGAGAGGAGATGGGCCTTTTCAAGTGATGGCAAGGATAAATGATAACGCTTACAGACTAGACCTTCCTGGTGAGTACAGTTTTGGTGCTACTTTTAGCATTATTGATTTTTCTCCTTTTATTGCATAAGACGAAGATTCAGGACGAATCCTTTTGAGGAGAGGGGGAATGATGTAATGCAATCTGATCCGTTGAGCATAAATGGAGGTCCTATGACTCGGGTGAGAGTGAAAAGGATGAAGGAAGCATTGAACGGGCTGATTCAAGACATACGGGCTGATTGTGAAAGTTCAAGCATGAAGAGTGCATTTAGAGGCTTTTCTACCGTGGCATGTGTGGGTTTTAAGGGGAAAAGGCCTCAAGTTTATTTTAATGTAATTCAATTCCAACAACCCTGATTAAGTGGTTTTATGGACTTATTTAGGTTATTTAGGGATTTTGGGCTGATTACTTGTTTAAGCCCAACATTAGTTATTCCTATTTAGACTAGGATTTGTTTTAAGGCTTTATATACCCATATAAGACCTAGGAAAAAAGAACATAATATTTTTTTATGAGTTTTGTGAGGTTTCTACCTTATTGTTCTTCCAAGAACTAATCAAGAATTAATCTTTCTTGTGGCATTCATTTACTTATCACTCAATCTTGAGTGTGACGTCTTTCTCTAGAACTTTTAACCTTGGGTTCTTGTTTCTTGAAAACATTGGGTCTAGGGTTCTTGGTTCTTATAATATGGTTTGTGAGCTTTCTTGGGGAGTCTTCAATCAATTTGCCCGTGGGTTCTTGAATTCTTTTAAGGGTTTGCATCAAGATTTCTTTTTCTACTTGGTCACAGGAGTCACATACTCCTTCCTCAGTTCTTGAATCTACCACCATTATAGCCTTTTACCCTTGGCCCTTGTCGATGCCCAGCTAGCCAAACCTTTCCCACTAGGAAAACTTGTGGCCTGGGCTTGAGTGTCTTTTGTTCTTGCCATGTCTGCCACTACCATGATGTCATAGAGGCAAAGAGGAGACAACTAAAGAGTAATGTCGCCCAAGAGAGTTCATCTGGCGGGCTTTGAGGTGAAATCTTGCTTAGAGCCACGCCAAAAATCAAGATTAAGATCAAAGTAAGATTAGAGAGAAATTAAGAGACTTGGAGGCTTAGTTTAGGATTTTTGGCAACTAAGAGAGAGTTTGAGAGAAGTGGGCTCTTGGGATTTTGGGGAACGAAATGATTTTGGACCGGTAAAAACCCTTTTATTTTATTTTTTAACAGTATAGTAACCTTTCGGTAGGAAGCAAGATTCGACCTCCTGGTAGTTGAGTACATAATTTTGAAGGTTTTTTCTGATGTTTTTTCTTTCTCAAAACTAACTAAGACCCTAAATCCTAAGACTTAAAGTGTACCCAATAAAGTCTTTAATCATATTCCATAATGCCAACAACTCTAAGTAGATGCAATGCAATTCATGATACAAAAGAACAAATATAATGCAAAGGAATTTAAAGCATAATGATCAATCTAGCAAATGCAAAATTAAAAGCATAATGAAAAATATTAAACCACCTTCGTAGGCAACACGAATGCATTTGGCCTTTGCACTAAGCCTTTAAACCCTTCGTGGACGAATGTTGTCACGTTAAGGTTTTCAGAGAAGATACCTACAAACTTCAATTTGTCTATCTGAGTTAAATATTTTCTCTCCTAAGCACCATGAAATCAATGATACACTATATATACTCAAATTGATTCACACATGGCTTTACTATATACTTAAAAGCTATGCAAGAATATTCACAATCATGTTAGCATCTAAAACTCGTGTGTGTGTGTGTGACATGGTCATGTAACTCAAAAAAAAAAAAAATACATCAACACAAAATTCAATGGATTTGAAATGAATATCATCTGAGTACATGGATTATAACCCTCCAAAAATTATAGGCACTAGGCTCATGGGTATGTACATGCATCTCTACTATAGATGTCAAGTTTTTTCAAAACATGAATTTCATTCCATAAATTCCAATAGAACAACTCTACAATTGTACATCTCTTAAGAAACAACAAGTTGTCAACTAAGTAGACACATGTTTCAACACTTTCCTTTTTTTTTTTTTCACTAAACTACCAAAAACAACTAAAAGAAAGAAAATTAGGAACAAAGAAATGGTGTAACCCTCACCCCCAACTTAAAATTTGCATTGCAATGAGAAATTGAAAAAGAATAGGGAAAGAGAAAACCTGTGTGAACCTCGCTCCTATTTAAACTTGCTGCAAAATAAGCAAAAGTACAAATAAAATAATAGAAAATAACAAAACTACCGAAAAAGAAAAGAAAAAAGCTATCTAACTAATCTAATCTACTATACAAGAATTATTTGATTCAAAGGGATTATCCAGGCTCTAATTGTCCAACACTCAACTTCACTCAAGATTTTCCTCCACCAAAGAGCAGTTGCTTATTTTTCTGTCTCTCAACTCTTGTGAATTATTAAGCTACTCAATATAAAAGACAACCTCAGAGTTCTCTTTATCAAACACATAATTAATCAAACAAGTCTGCAAAGGGTCAAAACAAATAAAATTTTCAAACTTCTCCTCTTCACACTTGTGCACCACATCTGCCTCACAAAACTCTCCCACACCACCTGGCTGCTTTACTGCATGAAAAATATTAAACTCAATAGTCATATTTCCAAAAGAATATTTCATCACACCACACTTACAATTTATTAGTGCATTTGATGTTATGAGGAATGGTCATCCAAAAATTATGGGAATATGTGTAGCAAGATTAGCAACAGGTGTAGTGTCCAATACTATGAAATCAATAGAAAAATAAGACCTATCCAACTGAACGTACACATCTTTAACTACACCTCTCAGTATCTTCACTCTTCAGTCTACAAGTTGGAGAGTGATTAAAGTGGGCTTCAACTCTCCCGAGCCTAATTGCTTATAGACTAAGAAAGGTATGAGATTCACACTCGCACCCAAGTTTAAAAGTGCTTGTTTGACCCAGCAATCCCCAATAATAGTAATGGCAATAGTGGGACAACCTGGGTCTTTATACTTGGGGTGGAGTGTTGGTTCACAGGATAATACTTACTTGCTCTGTCAGAAATGCCTTCTTTTGGACATTTAACTTAATCTTAATGGTGTACAAGTCTTTTATGAACTTTGCATATGATGGCACTTGTTGAATGGCATCAAAGAGAGGAATATTAATTTTTACCTACTTGAATAAATCAGTATCTTAGCATTATTAGCATACTTTGCAGACATTTTCAAACGGTGAGGGTAGGGAGTAGGAGTAGGACATACTACCTTATCAGACTCGACGACCTTAGGCAGCTCAAGCGACTCACCATCCTTAGGAGTGCCCTGAGTTTCTTTTTTTGTAGGCTTAGAGACCCTAGGGAGCATGGTTTTGTCAACCTCTTTAGCACTCTTGAGAGTGGTTATTGACTTGAATTGCTCTGCATTATTGGGAATGACATTATAATTCTTAATGCCATGTTGACCTTTTGGATTTCCTTGTGGTTGTGCAGTAAATTTTCTTTTTTCTTGTTGCATCATAACCATTGTGTTGGTCAACTTGGTCATTTGAGACCTAATGTCATTTAGGGCTTGGTTAGTTTGGTTGTTAATGGGTGGTCTGGATCTAAATGAACAAGTATAAAGGTACATTGGTTTGTCCTTGGGGAGCAAACCCTTATGATGGCGGGTTTTGAACAAACCCTTATTGTGGTGGGTGCAAAGACTGGGGACCTAAAGACTGGACGGGACTAGAAATAGATTGACTTGGAGAGGCATAAGTTTTAGAAGTGGAAGGTTGAGCCGAGGTGTCATTCTACTAACTAAAATTTGGGTGGCTACACCAACCCAGATTATGTGTGATGTGGAACACGCCAACATAACGAGATCCAACAATGAAAAGAACCCAAGATCGGTTTATGATCAGATTTTATGGTAGACCTTAACCAGTTGTTTATGACAAACAAGAACCTTGGTATATAGACCTCAACCCGCTATTTGCGAAACAAGAACCTTGGTATAAAGGATAACGCCACAAACGGTGTGGAAACCCGTTTGATAAGTCGTTGGTGAACGCCACAGAGAATTCCGATAAGTTCGTTTAGTTCTTCAAAGAACCGAAGAGAAAACACTCTCAAAATTTGCTAAATAATGATCTCAATTTTCATTAATTTGAATGCCTATTTATAGGCTGGTCATTACAAGGATTAGGAAACTTCCTAAAATAGCTATCCTATTTAAGAAATATCTCTTACTTTCCTAAGACTCTTGAAGAAAAAAAGAAAGACATTCAGCCCTTTAAATGGCTGATCACATGCCTAAACAGAAAAAGGAAAGTACTTGGCATACAAGCCTTACAATTAGACCCTAAAAAGAGTGAATAGTGCACGGTTACTGTAGCATGAACAGTGCAGCACTACAGTAACAATGAAAACCCTAGTCCCTAAGAAATAAAACATGTGGGCTAAGCATCCTCAAGCCCACTTATTAATAATTCTAATCCTTTAGACATATTGGAGGCCTTAAAAACAAGAAGCCAATTTAAGCTTAGCCTTAGCCCCTAGCTGGATTCTTCTAGAACTTGAATCATGTTGATGAATCTTTGTTGCCCAAGTGGATCATGGTCAATGGGCCTCCACGAACTTGCTTGATTCCATGCCTCTTGAATTAGTCTATTGAGTACCTCTTTAAATTTCCTTGCTCGTGGTCTCGTAACCGGCCCACTTGGAACTTGAACTAAATCCCTTGAAGTTGTGTTATGATTTGCATCATTGCCCTTCTCTTGAAAAGGATTTGCCCTCAAATCATCACCTACATCAAAAGGACTCAAATCTGTAAGATTAAATGTAGCACTTACGTTTTACTCATTAGGTAAATCTAGCTTGTAAGCGTTGGCATTGATGAGGTCTAGGACTTGGAAAGGGCCATCTCTCCTTGGAAGCAATTTGGAATGTCTTTGCGCCGGAAATCTCTCTTTTCTCATTTGCAGCCAAACCTAATCTCCGGGTTCAAAAATCAGTTTGTGACGTCCCTTGTTGGCTTGTTTTGCGTATTGCTCTGTTCTTCGCTCAATGTTGAGTCTTGCTTTCTCATGAATCTGCTTGTCAAAGTCTGCTTTCTTCTTGCCATCTAAATTAATATGCTCAGTCAAAGGTAAAGGAGATAAATCCAATGGGGTTAAAGGATTAAATCCATACACAATTTCAAATAGTGAAAATTTAGTAGCAGAATGAATGGATCGGTTATAAGCAAACTAAACATGTGGTAAACATTCTTCCCATGTTTTGATGTTCTTTTTAATGACTGCCCTCAATAACATAGACAAAGTCCTATTTACTACTTCAGTTTGACCATCAATTTGTGGATGACAAGTAGTAGAAAACAATAGCTTAGTACCTAGCTTACACCACAAGGTCTTCCAAAAATAGCTCAGGAACTTAGCATCTTGATCTGAAACAATTGTTCTAGGCATGCCATGTAATCTCACAATCTCACTAAAGAACAAGTTAGCAACATGTGAAGCATCATCCATTTTGTTACATGGAATGAAGTGTGTCATCTTAGAGAATCTATCCACAACCACAAAAATTGAATCTCTCCCATGCTTAGTCCTAGGCAATCCCAACACAAAGTCCATTGAAATATCAATCCATGGCTCACTTGGAATTGGTAAAGGAGTTTACAAACCATTGGACTGCACTCTGGATTTAGCTTGCCTACAAGTGATGCATCTACCACAAATTCTCTCGACATCTCTTTTCATGTGAGCCCAATAGAAGTGTTCTTGCAACACAGCTAAACTCTTTGTAACTCCAAAATGTCCCATTAATCCCCCACCATGAGATTCCTGCATTAACAACTCACTCAAGGAACAATTAGGCACGCATAACTTATTCTCTCGAAATAGGAATCCATCAAGCCTAAAGAACTTACCACTATCGGTTTTCCAACAAGCCCGGTATTCCTCACAAAATTCGTGATCATCAGCATATAAATTTTTAATGTGCTCAAAACCAAGGAATTTTGCATCAAGTGTAGAGAGTAATGCATACCAGCGAGAAAGTCCTTTGGCGGCCACATTCTCCTTACCTTGCTTATACCGGATGATGTATGGGAATGTCTCAATGTACTCCACCCATCGTGCATGCCTTTTATTTAGCTTGTGCTGGCCCTTCAAATGTTTCAAGGACTCATGATCGGTGTGAATCAAGAATTCCTTAGGCCATAGGTAGTGTTGCCAAGTCTCTAAAGCTTGAACCAATGCATACAACTCCTTATCGTAAGTTGGGTAGTTTAAGGCTGCCCCGCTTAGTTTCTCTCTGAAGTAAGCAATTGGTCGTCCTTCCTGCATAAGCACTGCTCCTATGCCAATACCTGAAGCATCACATTCAATCTCAAACGTTTTCAAAATGTTAGGTAAAGACAATAAGGGGGCATTGGTCAGCTTCTCTGTGATTAATTGAAACGCCTTTTCTTGTTCTTCACCCCATCTAAATCCAACGTTCTTCTTGATCACTTCGGTAAGTGGTGCGGCTATGCTACTAAAGTCCTTTACAAACCGCCGATAGAAACTAGCTAGTCCATGAAAACTACGAACATTACTTACACTTGTGGGACTGGGCCATTCTTGGATTGCATGTACCTTCTCTTCGTCAACCTGTATACCTTGTGCACTAACAACATAACCTAGAAATACAAGCTTATCGGTATAAAAAGTACACTTCCTTAGATTAGCAAACAACTTTTCTTTCCTAAGCACATCTAAAATAGATTTCAAATGTATTACAGGATCGTTCATGTTTTTGCAATAAATGAGTATATCATCAAAGTAGACAACAACAAATCTGCCTATAAATTCACGCAAAACATGATTCATAAGTCTCATAAAGGTGCTCGGAGCGTTAGTCAATCCAAAGCGCATAACTAACCATTCATACACACCATATTTTGTTTTAAAGGCTGTTTTCCATTCATCTCCTTCTTTTATTCTAATCTGATGATAACCACTCTTTAAGTCAATCTTAGAAAATACACAAGATCCATGCAGCTCATCTAACATATCATCTAAGCGAGGAATAGGATGACGATACTTTACCGTTATGTTGTTGATAACCTGGCAATAAGCGCACATTCTCCACGTCCCATCCTTCTTAGGTACAAGTAAAACCGGAACAGTGCATGGGCTCATGCTCTCCCTCGCGTGCCCTTTCTCCAACAACTCACTTACCTACCCTTGAAGCTCCTTTGTCTCCTCGGGATTGCTCGTATAGGCTGGTCGGTTTGGAATTGTTGCACCGGAAACAAAATCAATTTGATGTTCAATCCCTCGGATTGGAGGTAACCCATATGGTGTTTCCTTAGGAAAGACATCCTCATACTCCTGCAAAAGAGAAACAACAGAACTAGGCAAAGCATGGTCAAGTTCGTAGTGTTTAAAAGTGCCTCTTTGTACAAAAGTACAATCATCGGCTGATTTGAAAACATGGCTCTCTTAATCTCACTCACTTTTGTCTAGAAATTCTTTTGTTTCCTCTCTGATTTTTTTCAATGGCCGCATTTTGATTTTCATTTTCTCTCTCATTTTTCTCAGCCTCTCTCTGATTTTCACTCTTTTTCTTTTTCTTTGGTTCTCTCTCTTTCTTTTGTTCACTCTCTTTTTGCAATCTCACTTGATCCTCATATACTTGCTGCAGTGTCAATGGTACAAGAGTGATTGATCGTTGATTAAGCACAAAGGAGTATTTGTTTGTAAAGCTATCATGCTTCACATGCCTATCAAACTGCCATGGATGCCCTAGTAAAAAGTGTCTAGCTTGCGTCGGTACTACATCACACAACACTTCATCTTCGTACTTCCCAATTCGAAATGCAACTAACACCTGCTTGTTCACCCTTATCTCACCACTATCATTCAACCATTGCAACTTATACAGTTTAGGGTACTTCAACACGGGTAGTCCCAACCTCTCCACCATAATTGTGCTTGCAACATTAGTACAACTACCACCATCAATAATTACACTACACACCTTGTCTTTGAGGTAGCACCTAGTGTGGAAGATGTTCTCCCGCTGCACTTCATCAACCTCCTTCGCATGCACACTCAATGCTCTCCTTGCCACCAATGTCAATGCATCAGGGGCTAAATATTCCTCCCCTGGAACGTCCTCCAATGGTAGCATGCCATCGGTGTCAGAATCTTCTTCGTCGGTCACAATTTCACCATTGCCTTGCAACACCATGACCTGTTTGTTTGGACATTGACTTGCTATGTGTCCCCTGCCTTGACATTTAAAATATTTAATGTCACGATTCCTAGAGGTAGAAGAGTCGGTTTTACTTTGAGGAATGTGGCTGGTGTTCGCGGACTTGGGCTCGGCTTTGGACGTTGGTGACTTGTCCAGTTGCTTGGTATAATTCGATTTTCAAGAATTAGAACTAGAGTTATGGCCTGCACGTGACCCCCCCCCCCTCTGAGTTGTTGCTCCACTTTGATGGCCATGTGCACCATATCTTCCAACTCCACGTAATGCTGCATCTCCACCTTATCTTGATTTTCCAGTTTAATCCAAGTAAGAACGTAGCCATGGTAGCCTCTCGATCTTCCTCTACATTAGCTCGGATCATAGCAATCTCCATCTCCTTGTAGTAATCCTCCACACTCCAGCTTCCCTGTCTAAGACCTTGTAGTTTTTTGTACAACTCTCGGTAGTAGTAGCTTGGAACGAACCGCTTTCTCATCACCGTTTTCATCTCCTCCCATGTCTCTGCTGGACGTTCTCTATTTCGCCTCCGGTTTATAACAAGCTGATCCCACCAATAATAGCATAGTCAGAAAACTCAATCCGCGCTAATTTTACCTTCTTTGCATCAGAATAGTTATAGCAGTTAAATACGAACTCCATCTTCTTCTCCCACTCAAGGTATGCTTCAGGATCGGATCTACCTTGAAAGGATGAAATTTTCATCTTAATACCACCCAAGTTGTTATCTTCCCAGTTCCTAGCTTCTCTAAACTGCCCTCCATGTCTCCTATTACTAACAACAGAATTCCGATCATCTTCTTCATCAAAACCATCCCCATAAGGCTCTTCATCTTCTCTCCTTACTTCCCTTGGTTAAACTCTTTCCCTTCCATGCACATTAGGGACATTTTGTGGCTGCCTCTCATGTGTATTCTCCATCTGATCTATCCGTTCGTGGACTTGCTCTAGTTCCAACTTCATCAAACCCCTCATCTCACTCATCACGGCCTCCATAAACAATTTTGGGTCATCAATATCCGTAGCATTGTTGTGAGACATGATTGCTGCAAAACAAAGTTAGAAAAAAAAAACAAAAAGAAAAAAAAGAACCTCACAATTCTCTCCCTTACGTGTTTACACTCAAGAATGTGGATCACAAGAATGTGGACCAGTCTACACTCATGTTTCACTCAAAATACATGGCTTTTTTTTAACCCTCTAATGTTCTCACCACTCTTCCCTTTTTCCACTCAATAATTCTCTTTCAGTTCTTTTGAAACTAAACAAACAATTCTCAAAATTTCCAGCAACAATTCACCAGGAACTCGTCAAGGAATTTCAGGTTTGAAGAGCAAGAATTCAAGGACATGGCTGATTAGATTTTCAGAAGCACAAAATAGCAAGATTTCCAAAAACTTCTGATTTTGGGGTGAGGTGGTTTTCAAGCTTATTGGACCCAAGATGGATGAACTCAAACAATCTGATTGTTTTTTTCTTTTTTTTTTTCAGGCTATGGATGAAGACTAACAATCTAATATATATATTTTTTTCGGGCTATGGATGAACACAAACAATCTGATTTTTTTTTTTGGCTATAGATGAACACAAACAATCTGATATTTTTTTTTACTTGTTTCTGCCCCTTTTTTTTTTGATCAGCAACTAACTTTTGGTGGTAACAGAATATGAATTTGTAATAAGTAGAACCAACAAAATATGAGCAGAATGGGGTAAAGGAAATTCGACTACACTAGGGTATGTGAACCGAATTTTTAGGAACTAAAAGAACACAGAATAATGAAGAGAAAGGAACAACGAATAATGAAGAGAAAGGTTTTAAGAGATAGGCAAACCTGAACACGAGCCTTGGCTTTGATACCAAATGATGTGGAACCCCCCGGAATAACGATATCCAACAACGAAAAGAACTCAATATCGTTTTACGATCAGATTTTATGGTAGACCTTGAGCCGTTGTTTGTGACAAACAAGAACCTTGGTATATAGACCTCAACGTGTTGTTTGTGAAACAAGAACCTCGATATAAAGGAAGACACCACAAACGGTGAGGAAACCTGTTTGATAAGTCGTTGGTGAACGCCACGGAAAATTCCGATAAGTTCATTTAGTTCTTCAAAGAATCGAAGAGAAAACACTCTCAAAATTTGCTAAATAATGATCTCAGTTTTCATTGATTTGAATGCCTATTTATAGGCTGGTCATTACAAGGATTAGGAAACTTCCTAAAATAGCTATCCTATTTAAGAAATATCTCTTACTTTCCTAAGACTCTTGAAGAAAAAAAAAAAGAAATTCAACCCTTTAAATGGCTGATCACATGCCTAAATAGAAAAAGGAAAGTACTTGGCATACAAGCCTTACAATTAGACCCTAAAAAGAGTGAATAGTGCACGGTTACTGTAGCGTGAACAGTGCAGCGCTATCGTAACTACAAAAACCCTAGTTCATAAGAAATAAAATATGTGGGCTAAGCATCCTCAAGCCCACTTATTAATAATTCTAATCCTTTAGACAAATTGGAGGCCTTAACAACAAGAAGCCAATTTAAGCTTAGCCTTAGCCCCTAGCTGGATTATAGCTGGATTCTTCTAGAACTTGAATCTTTGTTGCCCAAGTGGATCATAGTCAATGGGCCTCGACGAACTTGCTTGATTCCATGCCTCTTGAATTAGTTCATTGAGTACTACATTCAGCTTTCAAGAATGAATGAGTGGAGAGAAAAACATAAAACAAGAGGAGAGGGGGATTGATTAGAAAGGACAAGGAGGCCATACCTTTGCTAAGTTGAGAAGAAATCTTGGACAATCTCTCTCCAATCAAGGACTCTCAATAATTTTTAGTGGAGACGGAGCAAGATAGACGAAAAATTATGCAAGGAACACACAATCACATTAAAGTTTTTAGAGAGAGAAGCTTCAAGGAAGAAGAACCATTGTTTTAGAGAGAGAAAGTTGGGTTTTTGTATTTTCTTGCTCATTTTTGTTCTATTAAGTTTCTAAAGCTTGTAATCTTCATTTCTAAACTCTTGGTATAACCTCCATTTTCAATGACGAATGCATTTTTTTAGAGTTTTACCATGACATTGGGTTTGGGGAAAATCCATTTTTAAGTATTTGAACATTTGTGCTTTAACTTCTATGTTTTTGGAGATTTTATCAAGCTTTAAGTTGTTTACCTTTTTCTTAGGCTAATTTAACTTATGTGTTTGTTTCCTTTACAATGTTTTCTATTTTCCTTTGCAATTTTATTTCATCTATGGCCGGCTAAACCATTTGTTGGCGAAATTCAAGAAAGGATTTTCATTCGGGTGTGGGAAAATTAACCTTCCCCACATTGCCTTGTAGTGTAGTATGTTGAATTTGACAAGGTAGTTTGGAACGTATAGGTTTATACACATTTGATGCACTATAGACTTGTCATGGGGCATGCTTATCGTCCCTTCAAACATATACAAATCAATATTCCTACGAATCAATTTAACACCGAGACACATATTTGGTAATTCTTGAATTCAAATTCCTATCTTCCGATTGAACTATAACACTTTTCACTTCAATTGAGTTATAAAGAGGATTGATTTACCAAACCCAGTGGGATGAATTTTGAGGATTACCAACCCTTTTTATTTATAGATTTTCGAACCTCGAATCTTAGATTCACCAACACTTTCAAAGAATGAAGTGTAACTTTAGTTTTCAAAATCACTTTCAAAACACTTAGTCTTGACCCTCCCCAATGAGGCGAACTCGGAACTTTTTCTGAGTTAATACAAGACACATAAGCCTTCCTACGCTTGGGAACAACTTTTGCACTACCATAATTTTGAGGGTACTCCACTTTTGACACCCACATACATTCCAACCGACTCTGCAAAACAAAAGATAGAGAAATAAACCAAGCATTTTTTGCGCTGTTGCTGGGGAAGGCACAAGTGCTAAGCAATTAAAGGCGCTTTTGACCAATAGAGGTAAGTCTCATCATTTTCATAACGGGATAAGGTATGTTATTCCATTTTATGTAATTATACATAGTTTTCGACCGTAATTAGTTAGTTTTAATTATTAATAGTTAGTACACTTGCATGTGGGGATGCGATAACGCAAATAGAATAGTTAGACGTAACCAAGGACCAAACATTAGCATAGACGAAGACCCTCCAGAACATGCTGGGGATAATTTTTCAAATGTTGGTTCTAACAAAATTAAGTTAATGGGTTACTAAATATTAAATTCCTATAAGTTACAACTTTGGGGTGGGTGGGTTTAAGCAAAATCAATATCAATGATTAGGGCAATCCAAATATCGATGCCTTTAAGCTATTTTGCATATAGATGAATTACATAGTTGAAAAGGGATATAGTACAAGGAATTCATCCTCTACGAATGTAGGGGCAAACCTGCTTCTTGTAATTGATTTACACTTCATAGATAATCAGGGTTCCTACAAAATATACATGCAGACATACGCATGGTTGTTTGATTAGTTTTGTTTCATCTTCCTTTTTAGATATTTCCTTTTTCAACACACTATAAGAATAAGAAACTCCACTTGTGCAACTATTCAGCATATTTTTATGAAAAACATGTGTGTGTGTGTGTGTGTGTATGTGTGTCATGCTTCACTATTTAAAAAATCTAGAAAATAACCTAATTTTTCTTGCGACTTCTCGAAATTAGTCTCGATGTCAATCCTTTCCTAGAAATGATGTAGCAAATAATCGACTCAAGTGTTAGTGACTCGTCACTCAAAATTTACATGTGATAGGAATATTGTAAATCAAAGGATTAAGAGGGTATGCCCACAAGGCATCGGTTAATTGAAGTGATCAATCTTTATGGTTAGGGTTTACTGTCTTCTCCAATATGTGCTTAGTTTCCCTATTGGCCAATTCAGCTTGGTCGTTAGTTTGTGAGTGATAGGCAGTGGACACTCGGTGTGTAATACCATATTTGTGCATTAGAGTACCGAATGGTCTATTACAAAAATGTGAACCACCATCACTGGTGATTGCCTTGGGAATTCCAAAACTAGACAAAATATTTTTCTTCAAAAATTTGGTGACAAGTTTATGATCATTTGTCCTTGTTGCAATTGCCTCTATCCACTTAGAAACATAGTCAACTTCCGGAAAAATATATAAATAACCAAAAGATAATGGAAATAGACCCACAAAATCAATACCACAACAATCAAAAAGCCTCAATGACAAAGGTAGGCTTTAAAGACATCATATTTTGTTGTGTTTCACCAGCTAGCCTCTGACACCTGCCATAGTTCTTCCAGAACTAGAAGCAATCCTTGAACAAGTTAGGCCAGTAGAATCAACATTAATCAAATTTTGCTATTTTCTTCAATGAAAAATGGCCTCCACATGCCTCCAAATGGCAAAAAGAGATAATGTAATGCTATTATTCATTGGGTACACACCTTCCTATTACTTGATCAAAATAATACTTAAACAAATAAGAATAATCAAAGAAAAACTTCTTTACTTCAACCAAGAACTTTCTTTTTTCCAATGAACTCCAATGTCGTAGAATTTGTCCTGTAATAAAGAACATTTACAATATTAGCATACTAAGGACAAAGAGTACTAACCGAAAACAAATGCTCATCAAGAAAAGACTCATGAATCGGCATGTACTCTTGTGTGTCCTGAAATATCAGTATGGATAAGTGATCAGTCACCACATTCTCAACTTCCATTTTAGCTTTGATGATTAGATGGAATTCTTAAAGGAGGAGTATCCATCTAATGAGTCTTGATTTCGCATCCCACTTAGAAAAAAAATACTTTAAAGCAGAGTTATTAGTAAATACTACAATAGGCAAACCAATGATATATGATCTAAACGTATCCAAAGCAAAGACTACAACTAGCAATTTTTTTCTTGTAGTAGTATAATTCATTTGTGCCACATTTAAAGTTTTGCTAGAGTAGTAAATGACACAAGGTTACTTGTCTTGCCTTTGGCGCAATACAACTCCAACTGCATAATGACTTACATCGCACATGGGTTCAACTGAGAGGTCCCAATTTTGAGGTTGCATGATTGAAGGCGAAATCAACATGTTTTTCAATTTTTGCAAAGCTGCCTCACAATCTGGAAACCACACAAATTGGACATCGTTGGCCAAAAGATTACATAAAGGGTGAGATATGGCACTGAAATCTTTTATGAATCTTTTATAAAATTCGGCATGACCAAGAAACGAGTACTCAAAGGCATGTCTAATCTTAGATAAGGTTTCAAAATCATATGCGGCGAATTCCAAGATGTTCACATTGTTCAGATATCCAAATTTAATTGGATAATCAACGAGTGGAAAATTCTTATTGTTTATATTCTTTGAGTTATATAAGAAAGTGCCAATCATTGATATCAGTTCACATGCTTAGTACGCACAATCTTATGTAATTATTTTTAATTGAGTTACTTATAATTGGTAGAATCCTTATTTTCAATTATGATTTATCAACCTAATTCATATTTTAGAAAATAATAGTAATGTTCAGATTAGATACATGGTAAAAGTATGGTCATACATTACAATTTCAGCACGTTCCTGTGTCAAATTATCCATGATGAGCGAATTATGGTGAATTTATCAAGATCTTTTCAAGTCACCCATACTTGATTTCCCTTCCTAAAAATAGGGCTACATTGGGGAATGGGTAGAGGACTAACTCTCTTCTCCCCAGATGTATGTTGATCAATTTTGAACTTTGGGGTAGGAGGAACTTTTGGGAACACTAGCATGTGGTCCATGTGAAGATGATGCATGACTATGCCAAGACACACTTGACCTTTCTAAAATCCTGGAAAGGTTTACAAATTTGATTGTTCAAGATTTTATATTGGTTATCTAGATGAATGAGTTTTTTTATCTAAGACTTTTTTTATTATAAATGCAATGTGCACTATAGTGGCCATGCATACCCTTACCATTTTTGTTTGGGTTTCCTATCTATTTGACTTCTTTGAATGCATACCCTTACCATTTTTACCTTTAGGAGAACTTGTTTTTTCATGTGGGGGTGGGGGTTAGGATTACCCTTCATAAACACAATCTTGGAGGTAGGAGGTGGTGTTCTCATTTGTATTGCCTAAACCTCTCTTGTCACCCACATTCTTCTTGATAACCAACATTCTATCAAGCTTTTTGGTGCTTTGGTGATTCGGGAGGGTCTCTATCAAGTTTGATAAGTTTAAACTCAAGATCTTCTTAGACTCTAAAAGCCCTTTATGCTCTTGTTCAAGGAAGCTCACCTTCTAATGAAGGGACTTCTTCTGTTCCTCAAGCCCAACCATTTAAGCCTTCGATTACTAAGTCCAAAGAGATTTCTTAGCATCCTCAGTTTTTTTGAGCCTCGTGCCCAATCAAAGCAACTTCTCACCTAGTTTTAGACACTCCTTGTAAAGTCGTTAAAAGCTTCTTGGACGTCCTCAACACTCTCGATCTCATCCTTACTAGTAGAGACTTCTATTTCTAATTCATCTACATCGGTAGTGGGACTTGACTCAACTTCATTTTCTTTATCCTTGGACATTTCTCATGGGGGGAGGAATATGAACCTACAAAGGCTTTGAAATTCTCTTCATCACTTGAAGAAGAGTAGTCAACATTTGTTGTGGACTCACTTTCACTTTCATTCACCTTAGGCCTTCAAGGCTCTTTTCCTATCCTTGGGCTTGTCCTTCTTTTTTGCATTAACACATTCTGTAGCCATGCACCCAAACACGTCACTCATAGCATTGAAGACCTTTTCCTTGCTATTCAACTTCATGTCGAGACGTTCTAACCCCATCTTCTTCCCCCTTTCATGGAGACCTTGGTCTACTTGGGGTTCCATTTGACCATGAAGACTTGTCACCAATAGCATTAAGAAACCTGGTGAATTTTTTAACAAGATAGGTTATTTCCTCTTCACCCAAATGGGGTGACTCGAATTTATCCCCTTCTTCAATTTTCTTAAAAGTTAAAAATGACCCAACAAGGTCCTTTACTAATAACATAGCTATATTGACACTCATCTCTAATGAGGTCACCTTAGCATGAATTCTCTCCGATTGAGGAGCCTTGCATTATTGTGAGTCAGTTGAGCATTCTATTAAGGAGTGCCTGACCATACCAACTTTTAAGGATGTGCTCAACGAGAAAGTGAATGCCTTAAATCAACCTAGCCAACAATTTTCTACTTATTTGAACACTTATAATCAAGAATGGTGAAGCCACTGTAACTTTAGTTAGAGAAATGACACTTCAGCTGCACCATTTGCCCCCATTTCTTATGCCCCTCCTCTTAACAAACAAGTGTTCATTCCCAGTTCATCTACAAGTACTTTGCCCCCTATGCATAAACCACCAGGTTTTAGCTAGAACCCATCTTAGCACGGGTTTTGGTCCTAAGGAAAACCCCCTGTACCTCCTTACTAGCCCCCACATAAGAGAAGCTTAGAGGACATTATGCATCAATTTATTCAAAGTCAAACCACTATTAACAACTAAAATTTCCATGCTTTCAATGACCTTAGAGCCCAGATGACCAAGCGGACCAATACAATGGGTATGCTTCAGCAAGAAAAAGGAAAGTTCCCAACACAACTCCAAGAAAATCCAAAGGAAAAAGAGACTGAGGGTACCTTGAAGGATAGTGAGACATTTGAGCGGCCAGTGATTGTTACGTCTGATGAAATTACATGTCCTATTCTTGCACTCTACCCTCAAACGGGGCCAGACAATATATAACTAAAAAAAACATGCTAGCAGATGTGCAATTGGTACTTGGAGTATGTCTATTGGTACATTACATAGAGTATAAATATGACATACCAATAAAATTGTTTATCTTTCATATTGATGCAAATCATAGCACAACTTTAAGTGATCTAGTTCAAGTTCCATTTGGGCCGGTTACAAGAGCACGAGCAAGGAAGTTTAAAGATGTACTCAACGGGCTGATTCAAGAGGCCTGAACTCAATCAAATTCGTGGTCGTCCATTGACCACGATCCACTTGGGCAACAAAGAGTCATCAACATGATTCAAGTACTAGAAGAATCTAGCTAAGGCTAAGTTTAAAATTACTTTTTTTGGGTCTTATTTTCCTTTTTCTATTTTTGGCAAGAGTTTTAGTCTTTAGTTATTCCAATTTGGGTTTGGATTGTCAAAATATAAACTCCAATTAGGATTTTTTCCGTAGCAGATTAAGATTTGTTTCTTTAGCAGATTAGGAATTTTCCTTGTAATGGCCAGCCATATAAATAGGCGTTTAATCAATGAAAAAAGGCAGATAATTATTGATGTGAACCCCAATCGACTTGCTTTGAGACCCACAACAATATTAGAAATACAACCCAAGAAAGCCAAACTTAGGTCTATGGATGGAGAATCTAGACCCGTTGAGATCTCATTTCAAGAACCTAGATTATATTAAAATATAGACCCATAGAAGAACCCGTCTCAAGAACCCAAATTACAAGGAGGAACGCCACAAAGGTTGTGATTTACCTTTGACAAGTTCAAAAGTTCAATCAAGAACAAGAGGAGTAAACTCAACTCAACTCACAATCAAAATTCATTATATATTGTCTCCTTTATTTCATTGATAGAACACCTATTTATAGGCTGGCCATTACAAAGATTAGGAAACTTCCTAAAATAGCTATCCTATTTAAGAAATATCTCTTACTTGTTGATAAAGAAATATCTCTTACTTTCCAAAAACTATTGAAGAAAAAGAAAGACATTCAGCCATTTAATTGGCTAATCACATGCCTAAATAAAAAAAGGAAAGTACTTGGCATACAAGCCTTACAATTAGACCCTAAAAAGAGTGAATAGTGTGCAATTACTGTAGCAAGAATAGTGTGGTGCTACAGTAACTATGAAAACCCTAGTTCATCAGAAATAAAACATGTGTGGGTTAAGCATCCTCCAACCCACTTATTCTAAACTAATAAGAAATTTTTTTTAAACAAATTGAAAGCCTTAACAACAAAAGGCCCTATCTCTAAGTCATGTCTTCATGTCTTCCATAGCTTGGATCAAGTAGATCAAAATTGGTTCTCCTTCTTTAAAGCCCATCTTGAGTGTTGGGCTCTGGCTAGCTTCATCCCACTAATCCTTGCATTGTTTCCTTGATCTTCTTGGCTCTTGATCTTGTAATTGGCCCATCTGGACATGCAAATGATCTTTAAGAGTAGGCCCACCTTAGCTCTCATCATTCCCCCTTTCCTCAAAAAGACTCATCCTCGAATCTTAGCGCACATCGTAAGGAGAAAGATCAGAAACATTGACCGTAGGATGAAAAAACAAAATTTTGAATTTTCTCTTCTTTTTTTTTCGGCTCTATTTTTTTCTTCTATTTTTTTGTTTGGTCGAATTTTTTTTTTTTACATTTTTCAACAGCTGATTTGAACACAAACTAGATAGTAAACAATTGAGAATACCCGAAAAATTACTCAAACCTAGAATAATGAAAATAAAATAAAATTGGCAGCTACACAAAACCCTAAGAATTTTAGAGACCTTTCTTTTTTTTTTTTGTAACCCTACAACAATGAAGCCCTAGAATTAAATTTGCAAGAAATAAAAGGATAGCATATGACCCGATTGGAAACCTTGCTCTGATACCAAATGATGTGAACCTCAATCGACTTGCTTTGAGACCCAACAACAATATTGGAAATACAACCCAAGAAAGCCAAACTCAGGACTATGGATGGAGAATCTAGACCCGTTGAGATCTCATTTCAAGAACCTAAATTATATTAAAATCTAGACCCGTAGAAGAACCCGTCTCAAGAACCCAAATTACAAGGAGGAACGCCACAAAGGTTGTGATTTACTTTTGATAAGTTCAAAAGTTCAATCAAGAACAAGAGAAGTAAACTCAACTCAACTCACAATCAAAATTCATTATATATTGTCTCCTTTATTTCATTGATAGAACACCTATTTATAGGTTGACCATTACAAGGATTAGGAAACTTCCGAAAATTGCTATCCTATTGAATGAATATCTCTCACTTGTTGGTAAAGAAATATCTCTTACTTTCTTCAAACTATTGAAGAAAAAGAAAGACATTCAGCCCATTAATTGGCTGATCACATGCTTAAATAGAAAAACAAAAGTACTTGGCATACAAGCCTTACAATTAGACCCTAAAAAGAGTGAATAGTGCGCGGTTACTAATGTGAACCCCAATAGTCTTGCTTTGAGACCCAACAACAATATTGGAAGTACAACCCAAGAAAGCTAAATTCAGGTCTATGCATGGAGAATCTAAACCGGTTGAGAACTCGTTTCAAGAACCAAGATTATATTAAAATCTAGACCCACTAAAGAACCCTTCTTAGAAACCCAGATTACAAGGAGGAACACCACAAAGGTTGTGATTTACCTTTGATAAGTTCAAAAATTGAATCAAGAACAAGAGGAGCAAACTCAACTCAACTCACAATCAAAATTCAATCTATATTGTCTCCCCTATTTCATTGATAGAACACATATTTATAGGCTGACCATTACAGGGATTAGGAAACTTCCTAAAATAGTTATCCTATTTAAGAAATATCTCTTACTTGTTGGTAAAGAAATATCTCCTACTTTTCTAAAACTCTTGAAGAAAAGGAAAGACATTCAACCGTTTAATTGGTTAATCACATGCCTAAATAGAATAAGGAAAGTACTTGGCATAGAAGCCTTACAATTAGACGCTAAAAAGAAAGAATAGTGCGTGGTTACTGTAGCGTGAATAGTGTGCTACTACAGTAACTACGAAAACCTTAGTTCATAAGAAATAAAACATGTGTGAGCTAAGCATCCTCAAACCCACTTATTCTAAACTAATAATAAAATTTTTTTAAACAAATTCAAAGATTTAACAACAAAAACCCCTATCTCTAAGTCATGCCTTCCATACCTTGGATCAAGTGGATCAAAATTGGTTTTCCTTCTTTGAAGCCCATCTTTAGTGTTGGGCTCTTGCTAGCTTCATCCCACCTATCCTTGCATTGCTTCTTTGATCTTCTTGGCTCTTAATCTTGTAATTGGCCCATCTGGACATGCCAAGGATCTTTAAGAGTAGGCCCACCTTGGCTCTCATCATTCCCCCTTTCCTCAAAAAGATTCATCCTCGAATCTTCGCCCACATCCTAAGGAGAAAGATCATAAACTTGAAGGTAGCAAGAAATGAAAAGGAGAAATTCAGAATTTTCTCTTCTTTTTCTTTTTTGCTCTTTTTCTTTCTTCGGTTTTTTTTGTTTGACGAATTTTGTTTTTTTTACCACCTACTGATTTGATCACAAACTAGATAGCAAACAATTGACAAAACCCTAACAATAACTCAAACCCTTGAACAATGAATTTTTTTTTTCTTTTTTGTAATCCCAGAACAATGAAGACCTAGAACCAACTATGCAAGCAATAAAAGAATAGGATATGACCTGATTGGAAACCTAGCTTTGATACCGAATGATGTGAACCCTAATAGTCTTGCTTTGAGAGCCAACAACAATATTGGAAGTACAATCCAAGAAAGCCAAATTCAGGTCTATGAATGGAGAATCTAAACCCGTTGAGAACTCATTTCAAGAACCTAGATTATACTAAAATCTAGACCCATTGAAGAAACCTTTTCAAGAACCCAGATTACAAGGAGGAATGCCACAAAGGTTGTGATTTACCTTTGATAAGTTCAAAAATTCAATTGAGAACAAGAAGAGTAAACTCAACTCAACTCACAATCAAAATTCATTCTATATTGTCTCCCCTATTTCATTGATAGAACACCTATTTATAGGCTGGCCATTACAAGGATTAGGAAACTTTCTAAAATAGCTATCCTATTTAAGAAATATCTCTTACTTGTTGGTAAAGAAATATCTCCTACTTTCCTAAAACTGTTGAAGAAAAAGAAAGACATTCAGCCCTTTAATTGGCTGATCACATGCCTAAATAGAATATGAAAAGTACTTGGCATACAAGCCTTACAATTAGACCCTAAAAAGAAAGAATAGTGCGCGGTTACTATAACGTGAATAGTGCGCCGCTATAATAACTACAAAAACCCTAGTTCATAAGAAATATAACATGTGTGGGCTAAGCATCCTCAAACCCACTTATTCTAAACTAATAATAAAAATTCTTTAAACAAATTGAAAGCCTTAACAATATAAACCCCTATCTCTAAGTCATGTCTTCATGTCTTCCATACCTTGGATCAAGTGGATCAAAATTGGTTCTCCTTCTTTCAAGCCCATCTTGAGTGTTGGGCTCTTGCTGGCCACATCCCACCAATCCTTGCATTGCTTCCTTGATCTTCTTGGCTCTTGATCTTGTAATTGGCCCAACTGGACATGCCAAGGATCTTTAAGAGTAGGCCCACCTTGGCTCTCATCAGTTACTGTAGTGTGAATAGTGGGGTGCTACAGTAACTACGAAAACCCTAGTGAATAAGAAATAAAACATGTGTTGCCTAAACATCTTCAAACCCAATTATTCTAAACTAATAATAAAATTTTTTTAAACAAATTGAAAGCCTTGACAACAAAACGCCCTATCTCTAAGTCGTGTCTTCATGTCTTCCATAGCTTGGGTCAAGTACATCAAAATTGGTTCTTGATGAGAGCCAAGGTGGGCCTACTCTTAAAGATCCTTGGCATGTCCAGATGGGCCAATTACAAGATCAAGAGCCAAGAAGATCAAGGAAGTAACGCAAGGATTGGTGGGATGAAGCTAGCAAGAGCCCAACACTCAAGATGGGCTTGAAAGAAAGAGAACCAATTTTGATTCACTTGATCCAAGGTATGGAAGACATGAAGACATAACTTAGAGATAGGGGTTCTTGTTGTTAAGGCTTTCAATTTGTTTAAATAATTTTTATTATTAGTTTAGAATAAGTGGGTTTGAGGATGCTTAGCCCACACATGTTTTATTTCTTATGAACTAGGGTTTTTGTAGATACTACTGTACCAGTGCACTATTCACGCTACAGTAACCGCACACTATTCTTTTTTTTAGGCATGTGATCAGCCAATTAAAGGGCTGAATGTCTTTCTTTTTCTTCAAGAGTTTTAGGAAAGTAGGAGATATTTCTTTACCAACAAATAAGAGATATTTCTTAAATAAGATAGCTATTTTAGGAAGTTTCCTAATCCTTGTAATGGCCAACCTATAAATAGGTGTTCTATCAATGAAATAGGGGAGACAATATATAATGAATTTTGATTGTGGGTTGAGTTGAGTTTACTCCTCTTGTTCTTGTAATTGGCCCATCTGGACATGCAAAGGATCTTTAAAGTAGGCCCACCTTGGCTCTCATCAGTTCTCCTTCTTTCAAGCCCATCTTCACTGTTGGGCTCTTGCTAGCTTCATCCCATCAATCCTTCCATTGCTTGCTTGATCTTCTTGGCTCTTGATCTTGTAATTGGCCCATCCGGACATGCCAAGGATCTTTAAAAGTAGGCCCACCTTGGCTATCATCAGTTACTGTAGCATGAATAGTGCGGTGCTACAGTAATTACAAAAACCCTAGTTCAGAAGAAATAAAACATGTGCTACCTAAGCATCTTCAAACCCACTTATTCTAAACTTTTGATAATTTTTTTTAAAACAAATTGAAAGCCTTAACATCAAAAGGCCTTATCTCTAAGTCGTGTCTTCATGTTTTCCATAGCTTGGATCAAGTAGATCAAAATTGGTTCTTGATGAGAGCCATGGTGGGCCTACTCTTGAAGATCCTTGGCATATCCAGATGGGCCAATTACAAGATCAAGAGTCAAGAAGATCAAGGAAGTAATGCAAGGATTGGTGGGATGAAGCTAGCATTAGCCCAACACTCAAGATGGGCTTGAAAGAAAGAGAACCAATTTTGATTCACTTGATCCAAGGTATGGAAGACATGAAGACATGACTTAGAGATAGGGGTTTTTGTTGTTAAGGCTTTCAATTTGTTTAAAAAAAATTTATTATTAGTTTAGAATAAGTGGGTTTGAGGATGCTTAGCCCATACATGTTTTATTTCTTATGAACTAGGCTTTTTGTAGTTACTGTACCAGCGCAGTATTCACGCTGCAGTAACTGCACACTATTCTTTTTTTTTAGGGTCTAATTGTGAGGCTTTTATACCAAGTACTTTTGCTTATTTTATTTAGGCATGTGATCAGCCAATTAAAGGGCTGAATGTCTTTCTTTTTCTTCAAGAATTTTAGGAAAGTAGGAAATATTTCTTTACCAACAAGTAACAGATATTTCTTAAATAGGATAGCTATTTTAGGAAGTTTCCTAATCCTTGTAATGGCCAACCTATAAATAAGTGTTCTATCAATGAAATAGGGGAGACAATATATATTGAATTTTGATTGTGAGTTGAGTTGAGTTTACTTCTCTTGTTCTTGTAATTGGCCCATCTGGACATGCCAAGGATCTTTAAGAGTAGGCCCACCTTGGCTCTCATCTGTTCTCCTTCTTTCAAGCCCATCTTGACTATTGGGCTCTTGCTAGCTTCATCCCACCAATCCTTGCATTGCTTCCTTAATCTTTTTGGCTCTTGATCTTGTAATTGGCCCATGTGGACATGCAATGCATCTTTCAGAGTAGGCCCACCTTAGCTCTCATCAATTATTTAGTAAAATTTGAGAGTAATTTCTCTAAGGTTCTTTGAAGAACTAAACAAACTTATCGGGATTTTTTCTTGTCGTTCACCAGCGACTTAGCAAACGGGTTTCCACCACCGTTTGTGGCGTTTTCCTTATACCAAGGTTTTTGTTTCACAACAAATAGCGGGTTGAGGTCATATATACCAAGGTTCTTGTTTGTCGTAAACTGTGGGTCGAGGTCTATCATTCAATTCTAATCATAGAATGATATTGGGTTCCTTTTCGTTGGTGGATCTCATTAAGTTTGGCGGGTTTGACATTACATATATAATGAGTTACCAGTAAAATGGTTTCATTATCCAAATCCAAATATGAATAAACCTTCTCTCAGGTTAGATACCATGGTTATGTGCTTCTCGCAATAACGTATTTGGATTTTGGTGTACTTATGTCCAATCCTAATGGTCCCTTGTTATTTATTGTTTTATACATACACTTGTGATTGGATTCATAGAACTATGTGTTTGAAGAATTGATTATCCGTATCTACATAACACATAGTTGTTTGACTGGGTTTGGGGTGCCTAGGTTGGGATCGCCATCTGAGATTGAGTGTTAATCAACTAATTAATAAAATCAATACACTAATCTATATTGGTGTTTTTGGGTTGTTCATGTGAAAAGCGGTTCTCATCATTAATTTGTAAGTTTGATTGAGTTGTGGTAATTGTTGTAGATATAGGTTTAAATTGTTGTGGAATTGCTTTTACTTCCACAATCTATATTATTTCAAGTATTGCCCTGGCCAGGCCATGAGGAGATGCGTACCAGACAATGGACAGCGATATGTCATTTCCTTCTACCATTTTGAAGCATGTGAATTACTTGTTACATTGATCATATTGCCTATAGTACATAGCCTGTAGCACACATCCACAACTATATGTGATACGGAGCATGTTATAAATAATTCCAATTATAAAGAACAAAGCTATCTACTACATCCTAATGCATAGGAAGTGGAAAATATATGTTGAGAGATAAGGATAAGTTACTCTTAACATTTATCTAGAAAAGTAAATGAGGTGAACAATGTGGCTCCGTTTGAGGAGTCCTTGAACTATTTGTGAGTCAATTGAGCATTCTGTTAAGGGGTGCCCGACCATACTGATTTTTATGGAAGTACTCCATGAGAAAGTGAAGGCCTTTAATCAATCGAGGGAAAAATTTACTCCTTATTTGAACACTTATAATCAAGGATTAGTTTTATAAATGACACTTCAGCTACACCTTTTGCCCCCATGGCTTATGCCCCTTCCTCTTAACCAAGAATTGTTTGGTTCCAGTTTGTCTACAAGTACTTTGCCCCTTTTGCATACACTACAAGGTTTTGTTTAGAATCCACCTCAACACGGGTTTGGGTCCCAAGGAAAACCCCCTATACCTCCTTGCTGGCCCCCACAAAAGAGAAGCTTAGAGGACATTATGCATCATTTTATTCGAAGTCAGACCACCATTAACAACTAAAATTTCCAAGCTTTTAATGACATTAGCGCCCAGATGACCAAGGTAACCAATACAATGTGTATGCTTCAGCAAGAAAAAGGAAAGTTCCCACCACAACCCCAAGAAAATCCAAAGGGTCAACATGGCATCAAGGCTTCTAATGTCACTAAAAGCGCTAAAGAGCAACTCATGTCAATCACTACTTTGAGGTGTGGGAAAAAGGTTGAAAAAAATCATTATGCATAAAGTCTCTAATCCTATAGGAAAAGAGATTGAGGGTACCTCTTAGAATAGTGAGACACTTGAGCTGGCAGAGGTTGTTAAGTCTGATGAAATTACATGTCCTATTCTTGCACCCTACCCTCACACGAGGCCAACCAATATATTACTAAACAAACATGCTAGTGGATGAGTAATTGGTGCTTAGAGTATGTCTATTGATACATCACTTAGTATAAATAAGACATACCAATAAAATTATTTAGTTTTAATATATAATGAGTTACCATTAAATGGTCTCATTATCCAAATCCGAATATGAATAAACCTTATCTAAGATTAGATACCATAGTTATGTGCTTCTCACCTAGACTGATAATAACATATTCGGATTTGGGTATACTTATGTCCAATCCTATCGGTCTTGTGTTTATTTATTGCTTTTACACTTGCACTTGTGATTGAATGCATAGCACTATGTGTTTGATGAATTGATTATTTGAATCTACATAAACATAGTTGCTTGATTGGGTTTAGGGTGCATTGGTTAGGATAGCCATGTGAAATTCAATGTTAATCAACTAATTAATAAAATCAATACACTAATCTATATGGTTGTTTTTGGGTTGTTCATGTGAAAATGGGTTCTTATCATTAATTGCTATGTTTGATTGAGTAGTGGGAATTGTTGTAGATATAGGTTTAAAGTGGAGGCCATCCGAGCTTAATTTTCAATTAACATATTCATCCCCTCTACGTCTAGCATGCGATGCCTCGTGTATAATTAAATGAAAAGATCCTACACATGAAGTGTTATAAATGGTTCCCAAGCACATGAATATATTGTTTAGTAACTCAATCGATTACTGAGGTCGTCTTCTCAAGAAAAACGGCTGCAACTCAAGCAATGAAGGATATAAAGAAAAAGAAAATTCTTGAATTTTGAGATTTTTTTAGAAAATAAATAATAAACTAAGCAACAATATTGTAAAGAAACCGTACAATCTTCAAAGCTCTTGTCACCATAAATAGGAACTTTGACCTAATTTATAACTCATTCTAGATTGGAATCAAATGCCCTTGAAAGAAATATATTTAACTTAGAATCAACAAAATAGAAAATTGTGCATTTAAATTGATTGAATTAATTGGTGAAAAAATTATAGTCACGTCGATAAGAGTGTTTCCAAGAATTATTCGTGCCAAACCTAATTGTCTACAGATATGCAAACAGATATACATATTAACCATGTTTCTGAAATCTATTTTCAATCAATAAAATAACTTAAACATTATAAACCCTAGTTAAGTCCAATTCCCTATTTACAGATGACAAACCCCTTATCGGATTATACTTGAAATTAACCACTCACATATTACTGAAGTAAAACTAAAAAGAAGTATTTAAGACATAATCGTAAACAAAAAAGAAATTGAACTTGAATTGAAATAACAAAGTACCTTAAATTGAAATTGAAACTGTAAATGATTATAAGAACTAAAAACCAACGAACTTCTTCTTCCGTAAATTAGAAGACTAAAAAGATACAATAATTTGGGAATTTAAAGAAATAAGAAATGAAGAACATGTAGAAAAGTTGAAAACAAAACCGTAGTTTCTAACATAGAAGAACGGTAGAAAAGTATAAATGAACGATCAATTGATCCTTGCTGATCTCCTTCTGATGTAAACCCGTGGAGATAAAGCTCCTTGAACCGACAAACAAGTTGATTCAATCCCAAGAAAGCCGAAATTCAAGTGGAAAAGGAAAAATTCCCAAGACCCAATTAGAACTTGTCTCAAGAAACCTTGTTTCGAAACACAAGACCCAACAAGAACCTGTCTCGATAAACCTTGGTTGCAAAGAGGCGCCACAAAGGTTGCAACCCTTTGATAAACTGAGTGCTCACAGAAGAACAAGAGGAGAAAACTCTCAACTCACAAAGCGTTTGCTCTCAAAACAATTCCTCCTTTATTCATTGCACTAAAGGGCCTTTTGTAGGCTACAAAACTTGACCACCAAGGAAGGTATGTGATGTGAACCCCAATTGACTTGCTTTGAGACCCAACAACAATATCGGAAAAATAAACCAAGAAAGTCATACTCAGGTCTATGGATGGAGAATCTAAACCCGTTGAGAACTCATTTCAAGAACCTAGATTATATTAAAATCTAGACCCGTTGAAGAACCCATCTCAAGAACCCAGTTTACAAGGAGGAACGCCACAAAAGTTGTGATTTACCTTTGATAAGTTCAAAAGTTCAATCAAGAACAAGAGCAGTAAACTCAACTCAACTCACAATCAAAATTCATTTTATATTATCTCCCCTTTTTCATTGATAGAACACCTATTTATAGGCTGGCCATTACAAGGAAACAAATCCTAATCTAAATAGGAATAAATAAAAACTAAAATTTGTGACCCTTTCTCTCAAAAATGCTCCTGAGTGAATAGTGTCATCGTACTGTAGCATGAACTGCATCATGCTATAGTACTTATTCTAAACCCTAGTTCAAGTAAAATAATAAGACATGTGGGCTAAGCATCCTCAAATCCACTTATTCTAAACTAATAATAAAAATTCATTAAACCAATTGAAAGCCTTAACAATAAAAGGCCCTATCTCTAAATCATGTCTTCATGTCTTCCACAGCTTGGATCAAGTGGAGCAAAATTGGTTCTACTTCTTTCAAGCCCATCTTGAGTGTTGGGCTCTTGCTAGCTTCATCCCAAGTGGATTGCCCCAAATCTTGCATTGCTTCCTTGATCTTCTTGGCTCTTGATCTTGTAATTGGCCCATCTAGACATGCAAAGGATCTTTAAGAGTAGGCCCACCTTGGCTCTCATCAGTATGAACAGTAACTCAAAAAATTTAAAATAAAGGAAAATAGGCTAAAAACTTGGCCTCCAAGGAAAGATTTAATAGTAATTCCGAAAATTTAAAAAAAAATAACATAATTATCGTAGATAATTCTAGAAGGTAATCCTTCCAAGAATAGGAGTATTATTGGTCTCCAAATTCCTTTCATTTAGGTAGTTAAAATGAAATTTGTAGGTATCTTCTCTAAAACATTCACAAGACAAAACTTGTCTATTTTGGGTAACCTAAAGGTTTAACAACTTATTGGGTAGGCTAAATGCAATCGTGATAGCCTACAAAAATGATTTTTTAAAAAAATTCATTTTTATGTTTATTAGGTTGTTTTACTATGCTTTGAATTCCTTTGTATATATGTTTCTAGATATATATATATGTGTTTGTGTTTGTGTGTGTGTACACGCACACACACACACACACACACACACATATATATCTATATATATGTTTGTTGGAAATAAATTGCATTGCATATACTCTAGAATTTGAGGCATATATGAAAAATGATTTAAGGCTTTGATGGGTAAATTTTTTAGGCTTAGTAAGTGTGTAGGATTTAGGGTGTGAGTATTAGTTTTAATTGAAAAAGAAAAAAAAAAAGAAAATTAGGAATTTTTTTAAATTTTTGTTAATATGAACTGATAGGTCGAGGTTGTTTTCTACTAGTTCATTTTTTCTATCCGAAAATTTTAAAAGAGGAACATAAATGGTTTTTCATTTCATTCGCTCAAAATCAAAACCCTCAAACACCTGTCTAGGATTTCTGAAAACCCCTAACCAAGCATCTAAACCTCTCCAATTGACTCAACTTCTTCATTGATCTTGGATTTTCAATAATGGCTTTAAGGAAACCAGCAGTTTCAACAACCCAAGGGTTGGATTTCATGGATAATGGGGCTTATTGTTCTTTATTTCTATGATGAGCTTGGTGGTGATAGTTGTGGCTAGGGTGAGTGTGCTTCATCAGTGGCAGGGCTATCCCAACTGGTTTTTTAGGCCTAAAACCAAGCAAAAAACGTGTTCCATTGAGCAAAAAGGGTGTTTTTAAAGTAGGGTCCGATTATGCCTTAAACTATGTTTTAAAATCATCCTAAGTCTAATAAATTAAACAAACAGCTCTTAGGTCTCTAAGATAATTAACCTTTTCCTAAGCAAGAAGGTACATATAGAGAGTCTCTTGATATTACTAGCAGCATGATCTCCTCCCTTCCATTGAAACTTTCGGATTATCAATTTTATAGCAAGATGACAGTGGAATAGCTTTGACATTTTCAAAAAAACTTCGTGAAATTAGCGAATTACAAATTACAACACATGATCCTAACAAAGTGTAAAATCTTGTTATCTCTACTCGAGAGGTTTCAAGCTAAGGTAATGAAATTAAATACAAGTGTCAAATTTGGAGGTGTCCGTGGAGGACCTAGTTTGGTTTATATTGACTTTCGGTATGAATTTCCTACTGCCTAAAAAAATGAAGGGGCATCATTGTGCTCAACAAAAGAAGGAGGAAATCAATTCTAGTCACCCCCACTTGAGAGAAAAGGACATAGCCTATCTTGCGAGGAAGTTCAAAAAGTACTTCAAGGCTAGAAATCTGAGTCCTCTAGGTAGAAGGGTAATTTGAGCAGACCAAAACCTCCCAAGGAGGGGAGAGAGAAATGGGGATGAAAATATTGACAAGAGGTTGAGAAAAGGAGGTAAGGATTTCAATGCTACAAGTGTCAATGCTTTGGACACGTGGTTGCAAAATGTTCAAGTGCTAAGAAGAAGGACATGTCCAAAGAATAGAGAAGAGCTATGAAAGATAAGTGGAGCAATAGTAGTACTGATTCCACTCCAAGTGAGGATTCTTCTTCTCAAGAAGATGGGGTGACTTTTACATCTTTCAATGGCTCACATTCTTCTCCCCTAGAGAAACTTAAAGAAGTGAAGTACAAGAAGATGAACAAGTCCTACCACAGTGGTAGAAGACTTGGATGTAGAGGTCTCCTCAATTGAGGATGATACTGAGAGCATTGAGGATATTCAAGAAGCATATGATTAACTAGTAGAAGAGTTCCTCAAAGGAAAAAAGACAGTGCATGCATTGAACACGAGACTCAAAATGAGTAAAAATGAAAAGCAACCACTCCAAGTGGGCTTAGTTAAGTCCAAGTCTCATAATTGTGGGCTTGAATAAGAGATTAAATCATTGAAGAAAAGAGTGAGCTTTCTTGAGAGTGAATATTATGGGCTTGTTTTAGTCTAGATTTTAAATTGTTAAAACTTGTTAGAGACCTTCAAGAAATCACAAGAACTCTTTAAGAGACTATCCCTAGGCTTGGAAAAGCTTAACAAAATATTTTTTATAGGGAAGCACTAAAACTTATAACCATCAAGTCCTCTATTACCTAATAAAAAAAATAGAAACATGTACAAATTATGACCCTAGGGTATTTGATGCAATGCATGAGTATACAACTCAGTCCATACTTCTCACCTCACCTACTTTTTAGGTGACGCAACCTTGTCGAAGGCATTTGGGGCATCCAACTTGGTTGAGGTGGTGTGTGAGATCCGGACATGCATTTCATGACATTTGACATAATGTTGGGGGTTAATGAGTAATTTGTTAAAATTAGCTATGGGATAAAATTACAATTAAAAAAAATCATGGGAAGTTAAGAAATATTTTTTCTTTAAAAATTCTATGGTTAATTTATTAGAAGGTACACTTAGGTGTGATTTATTATATGTTGGAATGTTAAAAGGGATATATGTGTAATTGGTCAAAGAATGGGTGAGTCATTGATACATATGCCATTTGTAAAACTCTCTAGCTTAGTATTTATGATGGATGCTTGAGAATTGTGGGGAACTCACCATGCATATACCGATTCTTTAGCTTAGGAAGCTTGGCTATTGGCCTTGATAGTGATCCGACTTTTAGTTTCGAAAATGGCATGGAGTGAATGAAATTCCCTTTCCTTCTTGAAATAAACCAAACACTCTTCTCTACATGTCACCTCATAATTCTTGGCTATCTTGGGTGGTGTTGGGTTGAATTGGGGACTCAAGAACTCTAGGTTCTTCTCACTTGGAATTTTTGGTGTATTTCAGAGAAGTAAGCTTCTTGGTAGGTAAATCTCCTACTTTAAATTATTATGTTTTTTAGCTTCTAAGTCTTTAAGGATGGATTGTTATATGTTTGGGAAAAGTTGTGGATGAGGAAGGATGGTTGTAGGAGTTATAATTAATTAAAAATCTCTGGGTACATGGGAGAACCGATACAAACTATGTTGTACTGGTACAAAGGCATTCTAACTTGGGAAGAACCGGTACAATAGAGTTGTACAAATACATTGATAAACCAGTAGTACTTGTACTAGTACAACCAAATCTATTTTTTTTTTTGTGTTTACCGTGATGCTTTTAATTCTGTATCTGTCCATTTTCAAAGCAGTTCAAATCAATTCCTCATAGATTAATTTGTCTACAACTACAAGATTAAAGTATTAAACTCAAACCTAGCTTAACTGAGATGGATAACTAACGAGCAAAGCTTAAGTGGTTATGTTATAACATTTTGGGAGGGGATTGGTAATGAGTTAGTCAAACATGATTAGGCATTCATACATATGCATTTGCGACATAGTTGATGTACGGAGAATATTCCTGTGAAGTTTGTGACGATGTGTATTAGGCACAGAGGTGAGTGTACTACTTCAAGCAATTGAAAATGCCTAGAGTATGTTTATTTGTTATTTAAAGAATGACTGTGTGGGTTACTTATTTATGATGGCATTCTAATTTTGCTAAATAGCCTTAGTGGCAGATATAACCTTAAAGGAATGTATATATGGCTTTAGTACCATTGGATAAGAGACATCTCGACCAAGAAAGTCCCCTCGTGGTATACCTCAATATTGTCACATGCCTCCTTGGAGGTTTCACAATTTGCTATCTTCCATAACTCATTAGGTTTCGGCATTAAATATCACATTCAAGCCTTTTGTGTTCCACCCCGTTAAGTCGCACTCAACATTAGTCTATGTATTTAGGGATTTTGGTTCAAAAAGCGCTTTACCACTATCAACTAGAGTGGCGGTGGTAAGAGGAGTTCATCCTCTTGCATATAACAACCAAGCTCTTCCATCTATAGATTTTAGAAACACTCTCATTTGAGATTTCCAATATTCATAATTCATGCAATGAAAGAGAGGTGTTCATGCAATCGATCCTCCTCCTTTTTTAGAATCCATTCAAAACTAACTTATAGTCACAATAGATCTAAAAGGCACAATACTAGGTAATTAAGAAAAAACAAGATATACGTACAATGTT
>CAUOFW020000896.1:0-52500 GCA_963454935.2 Ilex paraguariensis
GCATGACATCATGATTTCCAACATTGTATTATATGTTATTGTTGGAGGGAATACTTGTTGTGAAATGTTGCATTTATCATTGCATATGCAATTTTAGGTGATGAGTAGCCTCTGTAGGGATTATTCTACTGGGGTATTGGCTCACCCTATACGGGAAACATTTCAGGTGTGGGTCATGCACCAATGGACGCTCACAATCAGGGTCACATGGTTGAAGAAAAGCCGACTTGTGGCTTCCAACCCATTTTTTTTTTTTTTGTAAAAGTAGATTTGTAATTAAATTTTGGCATGTAATGTGTAAAGGAATTGTAATAGAGTATATATGGACTGTTTTAATATAACCTTGCATATTTTGATATAAATATGATGATTGGACCCGGTGTGGTCAAGTTTTACATATAAAATGGACCCTGTGTGATTATGGTATTATATTGGACCTCGGATGAGTCATGTAAATGTTGATTGCACAGATTGTGTTTTGGGGTAGAGCTTCTCGTACAAAGAGACTCTGCCCGAATTTCGTTAAATTATGGATCCCAGTAAATGGGACACAACGGTACGATATCGAGTTATACGGTATCCACGGGCATTCCGTGGGTTGATGGAAATTAACGGACCCCATGAATTTGGGGTGTCACAGCTTGGTATCAGAGCCTAGGTTATACGATTTACCTAAGGCTTGTTGGGCATTGGGACTAGACCATTGCATGCATTGTGCATCTCATCTTATGTGCTTAAATTGTTACATGTTTTGTGCAACGTGTTATGTGAAACATGATTAATTGCTAAGTGATTATGTGAATGATATGCATGGTAAAAGGCACATGAAAAAAAAAAAAAAACAAACAAACACTAGGGTTAGAAAACATAACCTTGGGTTAAAAAAAAAAGGAATGAATGGTATAGTTTTATGTGTAAATGTCTACTAGTAGGTGGCACACGCACTACTAGTGAAACAAGGAGGAAAATCTCCAAGTTTAAATACTTGACTTCTATCTTGGGATACTAAGTAAATGCTCTGTTTCTATTTGACATGTGTGTAGATGGAAAATAGAGGAAGGGGAAGAGGACGCGGCGAGGCAGAGGTGGTAGGCGGAACAACAACCAACCACCACCGGCCTTTGACCAACAAGCCTTCATGGAGGCTATTGGTGCAGCGGCGGCTACCATTGCACAAGCTAGTGCTACGGCCGCTACTATTGCACAGACGGGTACAAGTGGGGGCCAAGGAGGCTCCAGTCATCTCCAGAAGTTCAAGGCACATCAACCGCCGATCTTTATGGGAGGGGCGGACCCGATGGTAGCTGATCATTGGTTCCGGCAGGTTGACAAGATCTTGAGGGCAATGGAGATCACCTCTGACGCCACCAGGATAACTCTAGCTACATTCCAGTTGGAGGGGGAATCCCAAGTATGGTGGGATTGGGTGAAAGACTCCAAGAACTTGGAGGCCATGACATGGGTAGAGTTCCAGGAACTTTTCATGGGGAAATACTTCCCGGCGACTGCGAGGCATGCAAAGGCCGGGAGTTCCTAGATCTGAGGCAAGGAACGATGTCAGTGATGGAATACGTGGCTAAATTCACTGAGTTAGCACGTTTCGCTGACCAATATGTGGCCACAGATATGGCCAAGGTTAGAAAATTTGAGGATGGGCTGAAGTTATCCATCCGGGGTAAAATCGTCGGTCTTCTACTACAAGACTTCGACTTGATGGTCACCACAGCTTTGGCCATTGAGAGAGAGGTGGATGACGCAAGGAGCATCCGGGAGTCTAGTGCAAAAGACAAGAAGAAGGAAGGCCAATCCTCTTCTTCTAGCTCGAGGAAGAAGCAAAGGACTTCTACTCCACAAGGATTTCAGGTACAGGGCCGCAGTTATCAAGGCCAAGGCCAAAGTCAATCCTCCCAAGGTGGGAGAAATCAGAGACCTTCCTACCAGGTTGGCCAGAGGACTTGCTATCATTGCCACCAACCGGGTCACATGAAGAGGGATTGTCCTTAGAGGCAGGGATCCCAGGGTCATGGGTCGTCGCAATCTCAGACTTCAGTGGGGCAACCACAGACGCAATATGCTCCTCACTACCCTACTACGGGTCAGGGCAGCCAGTACCAGTTTCAGGGTGCAGCACAAGGCCCTACTATTTCTCGTGCAGGGACACCGCAAGCTGGCCAGATGGGCCAAGGAATGGGTCGAGGAAGAGGCCAGGGCTCACAAGCCGGGACTTCAGGGACTCCGGGGCGTGTCTACGCCATGATGCCACAGACTGGGCCGGCAGATCCGTCGGTGATACAGGGTACATTTCTACTTTCCCGCTTATGGGCTAGAGTGTTATTTGATTCTGGTGCATCTCATTCATTTATTGCTGCATCTTGTGTGGATGACTTGGGCTTAGAGGTTGAGACCTTGAAAGAGCCATTGCATGTGAGTTCTCCCCTAGGTGCTAGGGTGAGGGTTGATCAGATATGTCGGGGGTGTGAGTTGGAGATCTCAGGGATTCTACTCACTATGGACCTTCGGGTCATGGACATGTCGGAGTTCGATGTGATCCTTGGGATGGATTGGTTGGCGGCACACCGAGTCGTCATTGATTGTGATCGAAAGCGAATCACTGCTTACACACCGGATGGGGTTGTTTCATGTTTCAAGGGGATAAGCACGATGCTTTACCCCAAGCAGTATACGACTCCAGATGGCACGGGCAGCTGATGGGTTGGCTAGCAAGCCTGACCCTTGAAGACGAGGCGAGGCAGGAGTTAAGTCTACCTCGGGTTGTGTGTGATTATGAGGATATTTTTCCGGATGAACTACCGGGATTACCTCCACATAGGGATGTGGACTTCACTATAGAGTTGCATCCCGATACATCTCCCATCTCTATGACACCACACAGGATGGCGCCTACTGAGTTGCAAGAACTCAAGGTACAATTGCAAGAATTGTTGGACAAGGGGTTTATTAGACCGAGCACTTCACCTTGGGGCGCTCCGGTTCTGTTTGCTAAGAAGAAAGATAAGACTCTTCGGTTGTGTATTGATTACCGAAAGTTGAATAGGGTCACTATCAAGAATAGGTACCCTTTGCCGAGGATTGATGACTTGTTTGATCAGCTGAGGGGGGCACGGGTCTATTCCAAGATAGATCTTCGAACCGGTTACCATCAGTTGAGGGTTAGGGAGGAAGATATTCCTAAGACGGCGTTTAGAACGCGGTATGGGCATTTCGAGTTCACAGTGATGCCATTTGGATTGACCAATGCTCCAGCGGCATTCATGGACCTCATGCACAGGGTGTTCCAACCCTATTTAGATCAATTTGTTGTGGTTTTTGTTGATGACATCTTGATCTACTCCAAGTCTGAGGAGGAGCATGAGAGTCACTTGAGAATTGTTCTCCAGACATTGAGAGATTATCAGTTATATGCCAAGTTCAGCAAGTGTGAATTCTGGCTTACTGAGGTGAAATTTCTGGGACACGTGGTGTCGGCTTCGGGTGTATCCGTGGACCCGGAGAAGGTTGAGGCAGTTATGAATTGGGAGAGACCGAAGTCAGTCTTCGAGATACGTAGTTTCTTGGGATTGGCGGGGTATTACCGGCGGTTTATTGAGGATTTCTCTCGATTGGCTGCACCTATGACGAAGTTGACCCGAAAAGATGTCAAGTTTGTGTGGAATGATTCTTGTGAGAATGCATTCCAAGAGTTGAAGAAGAGGCTTACTTCAGCTCCTATTCTGATAGTTCCAGAACGAGGACAGAGGTACACGGTCTATTGTGATGCCTCGAAGGACGGGCTGGGATGTGTTTTGATGCAGTCTGGGAGGGTAGTAGCTTATGGTTCTCGGCAGCTAAAGAATCACGAGCAGAATTACCCCACACATGACATGGAGTTAGCAGCCATTGTCTTTGCCTTGAAGGCTTGGCGTCACTACCTGTATGGTGAGCAGTTTGAAGTATTTTCGGACCACAAGAGTTTGAAGTATATTTTCACACAGCGGGACCTCAACATGAGGCAACGCCGGTGGATGGAGTATTTAGAGGACTATGACTTCACTTTGCATTACCATCCTGGTAAGGCAAACGTGGTGGCTGATGCACTTAGCCGAAGGTCACGGAGAGTTTTGGCTAGTGTAGCTTCCCGGGAGTGGCAGATGCTCGAGACTGTGGGACAGTTCGGGCTATGTTATATGGGTCAGGCTCAGGGTACTTTGGGGAGTTTGGTGACTACACCGTCTCTACTGAGCAGGGTGATTGAGTCCCAGAGTCAGGACACGGAGCTATTGTCCATCCGGGACCGTGTACAGGCAGGTATGGGTGACGAGGGCTGGGCTACTCACTCAGATGGTAGTCTTCGATATCGAGGAAGGGTTGTGGTTCCTCAATTGGCAGATCTGAGGGAGGAGATCCTTAGGGAGTTTCATTGCTCCCGTTTTGCAGTTCATCCAGGGGGCACGAAGATGTATCATGATCTTCGTCGCCAGTATTACTGGAGTGGAATGAAGAGGCAGGTTGGCGATTTTGTCAGTCGATGTCTCACGTGTCAGCAGGTTAAGGCTGAACACCAGAGACCAGCGGGATTACTCCAGCCTTTGGAGGTAGCTGAGTGGAAGTGGGAGCATATCACGATGGATTTTGTGACCCATTTGCCACGGACATCGCGGGGTCATGACGCGGTGTGGGTGATAGTGGACCGGCTTACTAAGTCGGCACACTTTTTGGCTGTGCGGATGACCTTCACATTGGAGGAATTCTGCAGGTTGTATATACGGGAGATTGTCCGGCTGCATGGAGTACCTGTATCTATTGTATCGGACCGGGATCCCAGGTTTACGGCTCATTTTTGGGAGAGTTTCCAGCGAGCCATGGGGACACAATTAATGATGAGCACTGCTTTTCATCCCCAGACAGACGGTCAGTCTGAGAGGACTATCCAGACTTTAGAGGACATGCTACGGGCATGCGTCCTAGATCTTAAGGGTAGCTGGGAAGATCACTTATCCTTGGTGGAGTTTGCATACAATAACAGTTACCAGGCGAGCATAGAGATGGCACCCTATGAGGCACTATATGGGAGGCCATGTCGTTCTCCGGTTTGTTGGACGGAGGTAGGAGAGAGGTCTTCTACGGGTCCGGAATTGATCAGAGACACCTCGGAGAAGGTGGACTTGATTCGGAAGCGTCTTCTCACGGCTCAAAGCCGGCAAAAGAGTTATGCTGATAGACGGCGGCGACCTCTAGAGTTTGAGGTGGGAGATCATGTCTTCTTGAAGGTTATGCCTAAGAGAGGAGTGGTCCGGTTTGGTAAGCGGGGGAAGCTGTCACCGAGATACATCGGGCCCTTCGAGGTACTTGAGAGAGTGGGTACAGTTGCTTACCGGTTGGCATTACCGCCAAATCTATCGAGTGTTCATGCAGTATTCCATGTCTCTATGCTTCGGAAGTACACCCCACATCCGACTCATGTGGTGGATTGGGGAGAGCTTGTTGTTGATGCTGATGGGACTTTCGAGGAGGGACCGGTGCGCATCATGGATAGCCGGGAACAGGTTTTGCGAGGCAAGACCGTGCGGCTAGTGAAGGTGCTGTGGCAGCATCGAGGAGTAGAGGAGGCGACATGGGAGCGCGAGGACACTGTCCGTACTAGTTATCCTTTCTTGTTCGAGGATGGAGGTACATTCTTCTGGTCATTTAGCATTAATTGACTGTTGTATATGCATGTGATTGTATGTGCATGTGTATGTGAATTTCGGGGACGAAATTCTTTTAAGGGAGGAAGAATGTGAAACCCGGGAAAAATTTTAACTTTTTCTGAAAAAAATGGCAAAATGGTAATTTGCCATTATAGTGCGGGTTAAAAAATTGATATTTTTATAGACCTCGGATGATGAAACGGACCTCACCGTTGGATTCGTCTCACGAAATCTAGTTACCCAGACAAATTTCGTCGAATTCTGAGATAGTCAGATTTTTTACGTTTTTCGAGGTGACGGGTGTTCGATGACCCCTAAAAACGAAATTTTTATAAAAATTTTAAAATTTGAAAAATATTTTAAATAAATTTCATATAAAATATTTTGAGCTTAAATCGGTACGAAATTTAATCGTTTCGGGATGAAAACGGACCCGGACAAAGGACGACACTTGGCGCGACGAGGGCCAAGTGTTTAGAAAGTATAAAAGTGGGCAAATATCTGAAAAATCAGATATTTTCTCTTCATTTGGCCGGCTGGATCAGACCCAAGAGCAAAGAAGAAAAAAATATAATTCTTCAAGCTTTCTTTCGCCGATTCTCGGAGTTCCGTCGGTCGAAATTCGTCGGGCCAAGAATTAAAGTCGATCTACGCGACGAGAGCTACGCGTGGGTACCAAAAACAAAGATTTTCACCGAAGATTCAAAGGGAGGATTTTGGAGAAATCTAAGCTTTGGGCTTCAATCTTGTTCTTGAGGCTTCCTACAAATTCTTTACGCTTCAAGAGGTAGGGTTCCTCCTACTCGGACCTATTTCTAACCTAAGGTGTCCATAGGGTTCATGTGGGCTGTTTTGGGTATTTCTAATATTTTTCATTATGATTGGTGCTATGGAAATGGGTAGGATCAATTCTAGTGTGAATTGGTAGTTAGAAAGTGCTAGTTTGTGATTTCTTGAATGTTTAGATAATTGGTTATATAAAAATCATATATTCTGATTTTTATTTTGTTTGAATGATCCATATAAAATCTTGGCTTGATTTTGGTATATGGAAGTATTTATGTAATCCCTTGGAAATTGGGATCATGTGGGCATGCTTTGTGTTTTATATTATGCCTTGTGAATGAAATGTAATATTAGCATGTATTATGTGTTATCATGTTGATAGAGTGTTGATATATGCTCTTGGATATATTGAACTTGAAATGGTTATGTGATTATATGCAAATGATATTAATTGTCATGGTATACAATGATATTTAAAAATTGTCATTTGGCATGCATTGCAATATGGACATGGAATTAACATCACATTCATGGGCTACATGCATGAGTGTGGGTGTAGGGTTGCATGGGGTGATCAACACCAACATTGATACTTGATGGTAGGCTCGGGAAAGTGGGATAGAACGTCTTACGGAGTCGCACGGTGACATGCATAAGAAAACTTGTGTCGGGTATAGCAAGTAGGGCTAGACACTCCCTCGGGTGAAAAACCCGACCACTTGGTTCATACACTTACCGCGCGGTGAAATTCCAGAAAAGTATAACAGCGTACGGAGCCAGAGGTGCGATTCCTGAATCCGATACCCCATAAAGGCACATGATTTTGATATATAAATTATTCATTTGATGGGAAACATCCAAGAATGAATTAGTTTTATGACATATGGTTGATTTCAAAATGATCTTTGGATGTGTTTCATAAAAGACGTTTGTTTTACACGTAAGTGTTGTATTGTGTTGTGGGAGTCGGTGTGGGCTCGGGATAGCATGCATGAGTGAGTTTTATCTCATTACTTGACATGACATCATGATTTTCCAACATTGTATTATATGTTATTGTTGGAGGGAATACTTGTTGTGAAATGTTGCATTTATACATTGCATATGCATTTTAGGTGATGAATAGCCTCTGTAGGGATTATTCTACTGGGCATTGGCTCACCCTATACGGGAAACATTTCAAGTGTGGGTCATGCACCAATGGACGGCTCACAATCAGGGTCACATGGTTGAAGAAAAGCCGACTTGTGGCTTCCAATCCATTTTTTTTTTTTTGTAAAAATAGATTTGTAATTAAATTTTGGCATGTAATGTGTAAAGGAATTGTAATAGAGTATATATGGACTGTTTTAATATAACCTTGCATATTTTGATATAAATATGATGATTGGACACGGTGTGGTCAAATTTTACATATAAAATGGACCCTATGTGGTTATGGTATTATATTAGACCTCGGATGGGTCATGTAAATGTTGATTGCACAGATTGTGTTTTGGGGTAGAGCTTCTCGTACAAAAGAGACTCTGCCCGGATTTCGTTAAATTATGGATCCCGGTAAATGGGACACAACGGTACGATATCGAGTTATACGGTATCCACGGGCATTCCGTGGGTTGATGGCAAATTAATGGATCCCATGAATTTTGGGTGTCATAGTTTTGCAGAAAAAAAAAATTTTGTGGTGGTAGTAAATAAAAAAATTTATTTACTGCTGCAAATTTTTTTTGAAACTCCACTTATTCAGTTATGGCGAGTGTTAATGTTTGAGAGTCCACTTACATTTTCAAAAAATTTTGTTGCTAATCTCTAACTTCTTAAAACACTTAATGTTTAAGTATTTTACTTAGTTAATTCAAAAAGATCAGTAACTTAATATTTAGTAATCATTTAGGATGTAATCACATAGATGAGTGTCACTTGTATAGACGAAAACACTAGTTAAATTTATTTTATTCCCTGTATTTTCGGTATTTATACTCTCAATTACTTTAACCTTTACAACTCTTCTTGGATGGAGGTTCAGGTAGCCCTTTTCTCCACACACACACACACACACACACACATATATATATATAGACACACACACATACATACACACGAATGACAGCATAGCATATGCTTGTATAGATAGTCTATGGTGGATCATAACTATATACTATGTGATGGTGCTTGGAAAAGTTTAGCCCAAGTCCAGTACAATGTTCGGATGGCCCAGAGAGTGGTGGTGTGGATGCGTGAATCAACAAGGAGTTAAACTTAGAAAATCAGATAGAAATAGTATATAAGTGGTTTATTTTAGCAAAAAGACTAGGGTTACGCCCACTATAATGAAATTTCTTGCTCCTTGAAAAGTACATTTCTTGAAGAATGAGGTTACAATGGGTTTTTCGGCTTGAAGCCTATACATATAACGCTTAACAAATACTAGTATATCAGTGAAGAGATTGACAGTAGTTTGTTGTAGTGTGTCTATGTTTTATTTATGTAAGTAATTCTTTTAGGATTTCTTGCGACTTCTTCTTCATTTTTGCTAATTCTGTGGGTCTCCTCCACTTTTTTGTCCTGTAGCAACCTATGTCATCGGACACCATCGTGCCCATGACCATCAAGCGATTACGCGCACAAATATTCATTTTGGCAGTAAGTGCATGTTGAATAAGTGTTGCAGAAGCTGTCCTCTTGTCCCCCAGGACATGTGGCGTGACGGGAGTGGTTTAGGATCAAAAAAGGTCCGAGCTGCTCGTTCTCAAGTTGAATATCTTCCGAGCTAGATGGAGGCCGAGTTGATCCTCATAAATCAAGGCACCGTTGAACTTTTCTTCTTTTGGGATGGAGGGCCGTTCTCATCTGCAAGGTGGATAAGTTGTGCATAAGCTGTTTGGGTTGTCATGCACGTACAGGTCCATCAGAAGCTCTGGCCCTTGGATGAGCAGCCCACATCAAAATCCCACCATTATCACTGTGACTGTTTTATAATACATTATAGTTGTTGCGAGTGTGTATCAATTGGGCTGTTATTTGGTTGTACAAACGTATTTTTTGGACTCGTGACCACAACTCACATTAGGAATACATATTATATCAGTCGTGGTTGGTTGAGATGTGATATCTCTGCTTGAAGAATAAAGAAAGAAGAGTTGTGTCTTTGGTCCAATGTTACTGTTTATTTTATAAAAACTTTGTCTTCTTGAGATTATGGGTTTAAGTTCCCCTAACTCCCTCTCCCTTAAAAAAAAAAAAGACAAAATAACAAGCTGTATATATTTGACCTGCAAGAGGATGGCCAATAGGTACAACCAAATACCCTTTATATAGGCAATAAGAAAATCCCGCGTGAAACTTTAGTCAACAACCCATTTACTATTATAACGTTTATAGCTTTGAATACCCATAAGATATCTTAAACGTTTGTACCGTTGGTTTCTCATGATAACAAACGAATGCAAGACTGTAAATGATAATTTGAAAACTCAATATTTAAAAATAGGTGAAATTAAAATTTAGTAAAGGGTTTTAAAAATTTTCTTTTAGTTCCAACCTCTTGATTTTAAGAAGAGAAAGTCTTTACAAGACAAATATTTTGTTGAATCAAAGACTCATTGATAATTCAACAAATATTACTAGGGATAAAAGGTAACAAATGTCAACAAATACAATCATCGATAATGAATTATTTAATGCATCATGTATGACAAATTTGTTTATAACAATCAGTTGAATAACACATTGAGTAGAATTGTTCGCGGTGTCATTGTTCGACCCCCTTAAAATTAAATCTTAACACCACCGACCACCGTCGCCGCCACCACCACCACCACCACCACCACCGGAAGACAATCCTCCTGGTATTGGGATACCAAGTCGATTAGCATGATATATGACATCGGGATGATTCCAATTAATTGCAACTATAGATGTAAGATATTTCTCCCACCACCACCACCACAATTGTCGCCGCCACCGCCACCACCACCACCACCACCGTCAGCTCTTGCACTTCCTCCACTCCAGGCACCTCCCTTACTCATTTTCGACACGAATTCGACTGTCCTTACTACAGAAATCCACCCTAGGATCCTAACTTAAGGTAAGCATTATATAAACAAGCGATTTGTAATCGTGAGCGTACACGTGTCACGATTGAATTATCGACGACAATCCTCTAAGCGTGTGGGCTCCATCTCCTATGCGCTTTGTTTCGAAATATGGGTGGCGAAAAAATTCAAAGTTAGGTAAAATGGGGATTTGTACTTTTTTGTTCTGTAATGGATGAAGTTTGATCAAAAGTGTGGTCTGGGGTGGGGGGACCTGGGGGAGGGTGTGGGGGTGGTGCTCATGATAAAGGCCATACAATGTCAATGGGAGAATTTATTATCAATTTACAACTCTTTTCAAATATATTTATCGTCAGTTTTGAACTTATTTATTGATCTACGGTACTTTTTGAAAGCGAAATTCATAAATTTACTTTTAAAAATAAAACAAAATCAGCAACTTTGCTTTTGATGACCAAAAAAAATTAAATTAAAAGCGTACTCAAAAAATACGCTTTCAGTGTTGATATACATGCATACAAATATTGTGTGCAATTCAGTGCTGAGTAGAGATCTAAAACCCAAATTTTTTGAAGCCCGTTTAAAAACAGGTATACATAAAAAATTTGATGCCCGTTTAAAAACAGCGATCTAAGACACAAATTTTTTGAGCAATACTGTTGAGCAGTCCTGGGTCTTATCAACCTTTTGGTCTTCTCTGACTTTCCTTTATAGTATTTCGTTACATGATAGATGAGAGATAGGGGACTAGATGTGGCCGACAGGATTAGACTTAAAAAATTCCCAATAGCACCGGACTAGATGTGGTCGACACGAGATTGGGTATCGTACTACTTGCGCCTTTCTTTTTTTATTTTTAGGGTTAACACTAGTATACCGTCAACCTAATTTTCGATATCATACCGAAAAATACGTTGGCCTATATACATGACACGTAAGTCTTTAAAATCGGTAAAACCAGTTATTTTCAGCAGCTGTAAGACATCTAATTGAGTTGTACGTAGCCTAAAAAAATGTACCTAACAAAAAAAGTTGTAATTAATCAAAAAAGTTTTACCTCATCCAAAAGAATTGTACCATATCCAATATAGTTCTACTCACATCCAAAAAATTGTTACCATTTATTAAAGTTGTACCCCAGTTTTAACCCAATTATTAATATCAGTTATATATTTAAGGGGCAATTATTTTACTTTGCCCTATGTATTTTATCTTCAAAAAAATAATAGATGCTTCTAATTAGGTAATGTGGAATAAAAATATTACTGGATGGTGAAATATAAGGAACAAAATAAAAATATTGTTATACTTCATGGGTGTAAGTGTAATTTCCTAATGATGAATTAAGACCGATCATGGGAATGGGGTACCGATCCTGGTGTAATATTACACTTTAATCTTTTTGATATTACACTTTTATCCTTTAATATTATACTTTTAACCTTTTGATATTATAATTCATCAAATTAACATCTAAAATCATTCAATAAATATTCAATTTATCAAATCAACATCAAACATGCAATTTCATCCAATTAAAACTCAATTCATCAAATTTACACCAAATTAACATTCAATTCTTCAAATCAACATTTAATTTTATCTAATAAACATATAATTCATTAAATTAACATTAAAATTCAACTAATAAACATTTAATTCCTAACGTTCAATCTCATCCAATTTATATTCAAATTCATTCAATTCATAAAATTAACATTGAAAATCCCTAAAAAAAAGATTTTTTTTAACGGAACGATGCATGGTATTAAAAAATCAAATTACACCTAATTACACGAAATAAAATAAATAGAATAATAGAAGTAATGCATGCATGATACAAGAAATAAAGAAATAATAAAATTATAAAGCGTGCTCCTTCTTTAATGCATGTCACCTAAAACTTAGCTCATAATATGGCTGCATTAAAAAACACCCATGAATGCTTGATGAGCTGAGAGTAGGAGTTCGAGATTATATTTAAATTCATAAATTAACACTCAATTTATCAAATTACATCGAAAATCTCCAATAAAGGTTTAATTTAACAAATCAACATCAAAGTAGCATACAATTTCATTCAATAAACATTTAATTCATCAAAACAATACCAAATTAATATTCAATTCAACAAATTAACATTCAATTTCATCTAATAACATTTAATATTCAATTTATCAAATTTATATCAAATAAACATTCAATTCATCATATTAACATCAAATTAAAATTCAATTCATCCAATTAATATTTAATTCAATAAATTAACATTCACTTCATCAAATTAAAATAAAAAATCATCTAATAAAGATTTAATTCTTCAAATCAACACGAAATTAATATTCAATTTAACAAATTAACAATGTCATCTAATAACATTTAATATTCAATTCATCAAATTTAAGCCAAATAAACGTTCAATTTCATCAAATAAACTTTTTGGTAAGGGTTACAACTTTTTTGAATTGAGTTATAACTTTTTAGGATGAGCTCTAACAGTTGGGGTAGGGTTCCAACTTTTATGGTGAGATTTTAACTATTTTGGATAGAGTTATAACTTTTTGGGGTGGTTCTAACTGTTGAGAGAGGGGTTCCAACTTTTTGGGTAGGGGTTCCAACTTTTTTGGATAGAGGTTTGAGGGAAGGTTCCAACTTTTTTTGAGGTTGGGGTAGCGGTTTCAACTTTCTAGCTGATGTTTCAATTTTTTGAATTGAATTATAATCTTTTGGGTGGGTTATAACTGTTGGGGAAGGGGTTCCAAATTTTTCGATATGGTTTCAACTTTTTGATAGGGGTTTCAACTTTTTTGGGGTGAGTTCCAACTTTTTTGGGTAGAGGTTCTAATTTTTTTGGATAAGGGTTCCAACTTTTTTGGGTAAGGGTTCCAACTCTTGAGGGAAGGTTACAACTTTTTTTGAGGTTCTAACTCTTGGTAGCGGTTTCAACTTTTTGGCTGAGGTTTCAATTTTTTGAATTGAATTATAACCTTTTGGGTGAGTTTTGACTGTTAGGAGAGGGGTTCCAACTTTTTCGGTAAGGTTTGAACATTTTTGGTAGGGTTCCAACTCTTTTGGGGTGAGTTCTAACTTTTTTGGGTAGGGTTCTAACTTTTTTGGGTAGAGATTCCAACACTTGGGAGGGTTCCAGCTTTTTTGGAGGTTCCAATTATTGGGGTAGAGGTTTCAATTTTTTGGCTGAGGTTTCAATTTTTTGAATTGAATTATAACCTTTTGGGTGAGTTTTAACTATTGGGGAAGGGTTCTAACGTTTTCGGTAGGGTTCGAACTTTTTTGGTAGGTTCCAATTTTTTTTTGGGGTGCGTTCCAAAAAAAATATGTTAGGGATTCCAACTTTTTTGTAGAGGTTTCAATTCATTAAATTAACATTTAAATTAACTATTTAACATTAAATTTATCAAATTAACACCAAATTAACATTCAATTCTTCAAATTAACGCTAAACTAACATTCAACTCATCAAATTAACAAAAAATTAATATTCAATTCATTAAATTCGCATTCAATCCTATCTAATAAACATTTAATTCATCAAATTAACCTAACATTCAATTTCATCCAATAAAATTTTAATTTTTCAAATTAATGCTAAAGTAACATTCAATTTATCCAATATATATTCAAATTCTTCTAATTTACACTCCAAAATCATCTAATAAAAATTAAATTTATCAAACCAACTCCAATGTAATATAAAAATTCATTCAATAAATATTTAATTCATCAAATCAACAATAATAAACATTCAATTCATTAAATTAACATTTAAATTAACTATTTAAAATTAAATTCATCAAATTAAGATTCAATTTCATCCAATTAACACCAAATTAATATTCAATTCTTCAAATTAACAATAAATTAACTTTCAATTCATTAAATTAACACAACATTAATATTCAATTCATCAAATTCACATTCAATCCCATCTAATAAATAATTAATTCATCAAATTAACTTAACATTCAATTTCATCAAATAAATATTCAATTCATCAAATTAATACTAAACTAACATTCAATTCATCCAATTTATATTCAAAATCATCCAATTAACATTCAATTCATCAAATTAACATCCAAAATCATCTAATAAAATTCAATTTATCAAACCAACACCAATGTAATATAGAAATTTATTGAATAAACATTTAATTCACCAAATCAACACCAAATTAACATTTCGTTTCGTATAATTAACATTCAATTCACCAAACTAACACCAAATTAATATAAATTGTATGAATTGAATATATATATCTGGTATTGAACATAAATTTGGTGTTAATTTGACAAATAAATATGTATGGGATGAATTTAATGTTAATAGTTGAATTTAAATGTTAATTTTATTAATTGAATGTTTATTAGATGAAATGTAATGTTATTTTTATTTGATTAATTTTCATATTACTTTGGTTGATTTGATAAATTAAATTTTTATTGGATTATTTTGGATATTAATTTTGATAAATTGAGTGTTAATTGGATGAATTGAATGTCGATTTAGTGTTAATTTGATGAATTAAATGTTAATTTGGTATGAATTTGATGAAATTGAATGTTAATTTAATCAATTGATTGTTAGTTTATAGTATTTTGGGTTGGGTTAGGAAAAAATAAAATTATTGTTATAGTTTAGGGGTATAAGTGTAATTTAAAATTAGAGTGGACCTAGGAATGGTGGACCGATCCTGTGTATCATATTACACTTTATCCCTTTCATATTACACTTTGGCACTTTTATCTTACTCTTAAAGAAGAAGTCGATCGTCCATTCCATACGTAGGAGCTGCGTGTCTCAGGCAGATTAGGAAGGGACCTGCGAGTGTGTCTCAACCAAATCATTCCACCATTCACGCCTTCAGCCAAATCGACTCAAGCATTGAACCTAACCCTAGATCGATTTCAAGCATTCGAAATCGATCGATTTCAAGAAGAACAAGTGAGTGAACCCTAACTCCAAAGCCCCAACCCTAACTCCAAAAAGCCTCCAACACGCCTTTGATTTCAAGCATTTGAAATCCCTTTGTTTGAAGAAGAACAAGTGATCGATTTAAAGAAGAACAAGTGATCAATTTCAAGCATTAGAAATCCATTTGATTTCAAGAAGAACAAGTCAGCCAATCGATCATTACCAAACCCTAACTCCAAAATGCTTCAAATCTCACTACAAGTAAGTATTCTATAACATATGAATGTGTGTCGTCAGCGTGTGTATGTGTGTGAGGATGTCAATTGTTCCATATTTATTTTCTCCTATGATAGATTTATTATGTTTGATTGGGTATGTACCTATTTTCTAGTAATGTATCAAAACAACGTTTGAGCTTGGAGAATTCAACAAAAATTTTGATGGAAATAAAGAAGAAGAGGAAGGCTGAGGGAAAGTATTGGCCAAAAGTGGATACAGGTGGCAAATGAAGAATAAACAGGTTGGTGATCACTCCAATTGTCCAAAACCTCCAATTATGGTCCATTCCTCCAGTTGTCCGAAGTCAGTTGATCCATCTCATCCAAAACAAAATAAAAATGTTGATCACTCTTCCTCTCTTCCAAATTTGGTAAGTTCATCCATTCCAGTAAAAAATTTCTTCAACAGAATTAGTGAAGAGGTTTATCATAATAGGTTTTGTCATAGGCCTGTGTTACTAGAGCGTGGTGCTCAGTTGGATAAGATGACAAATTTGGACTGTGCTGTTATTTTTGGTTTGCGACATTGGAATTCTATAGTTGAAATAGATATGAACGATAGAGCTTATGATGGATTAGTGAGGATATTTTATGCAAATATGCATGATGTTGAGAAGGAAGAATTGAAGTTTAAATCTTATATGAGGAATGTACATTTTGAAGTGAACCTGGATTTGATTTCAAAGATATTGAATGTTCCCTCACCCTTTATTGTTGAAAATATTGTGACATACCCATTCAAGAATCTTGGTGATCAACCTACCCTCGAGGATGTTGCAACAGAACTTTATGGTATACCTTTTAATCTGAACATAGACACATTTTATCAAAAATATCTCACTAACAATTATAGGGTTTTAATCGTATAGTGGGATGTAATATTAATCCGAGAGGACACAGTGCTAATTTTGGACTTGACAGAGCTCATCTACTCTATGTCATTGGGAAGGGGATAAGTATAGATCTCCCTTGTCTAATATTTAATGAAATTGTTTCGGTGTTTGACCTTGAAGATAAGCTAAAAAGTCTCCCATTCCCCATCTTAATTTCAAAGATCATGATGCATTATGGAGTTGTCATTCACCCAACCGACACTTATAAGTCCCCTATCAGTCCATTTGCTGAATGCACATTAAAAAAGAGTTTGGGGGCAAACCAATTCATATAATCCAGATGATTATGATACCGGGGCAAGTACTTCAGGGGATATTGTACAAATGCTTAAACAGATTTTGGTAAATCAAGAGGAGTTGCAGCAAGAAATGAAGGAGTCTCTCGAGCAAATATGTGAAGACACAAAAAAGTCTCTCAAGCAGCTCCGTGACGACACCAAGGAGTCTCTCAGGTAGCTTCGGGAAGACACCAAAGAGTCTCTGAAATAGTTGGAGAATCAATTGTTAACTCAAAGCAAAAATGAGTATTACTCTTTTTTAGTTGTTGGATTGTAGAAAACATTTAGTTGTTCAATTGTAAATTTTACTATGTAATTTTGTTGATGGTATGTAAATTGAAAGTGCATGTTATGGTATTTTGTTGATGGTATGTAAATGCAAAGTGGATTTCATGGTATTTTGCTGATTCTATGTAATTTCAAAGTGTATGTCATGATATTTGGCGATGCTATGTTTGTAATATAATCCTAGGAATACACAATACAGTTGGTTTCTTGATACATGTTGAAATGCTAGGAATGCACAATACAATCGGTTTCTTGATGCTTGAAATGCTAGGAATGCATAATACAGTTGGTTTCTTGAAGCATGTTGATGCACAGAACATGTTGAGTAGGGACATACTTTTGCCATTCAAAAAGGAGTCTAATGGTCTTCATCTTCATATGTTGGCAAGGGTTGTTGTGATCCACCAGGCTGTGAGATGGAATCTTGAGCACTGGTTCTTGTGATGCATGAGGAATATAATGGAGATTGTGTGGTTGGTGCGATTCATCCAAATGTGAAAACGGCATGTTCTCATATGGATCATTCAAATGGGGCGTAAGTAGTGGACATTTTCTAACAGTATCTCCGATACTCCTACATTTACTGCACCTTCGTGGGGTAATTGAAATGTTCTTTCGCACAAGTCCTGGATTTCCCTTAGTCTTCACAAATTTTGGGTCATCCAGGCCAAATTTGCCATTTTTCACATTCATGTTGAAATAGGATATTTGAGACTCATCATAACCTCTAGCTGTTGACTCGTGATGGGCTTGTAGAGCAAACGTTTGCTAATGCATCATATTTCTCACGTCGTTTGATTTTGACATTGACTGTGAAGCATAGTAGCACATTCTACTGCACATAGACATGAGTCCAACATATCTTCTAGAAATTGATGGGAAACTCAATGTATGCAACACATCATTTGTTTGATAATCGAATTTTACAGTAATTGTCCACCTTTTCATCACAATGGTAGGAGGAAACTCTTTGAGGTGCTCACACTTCATGATGGCAATCGTATGAGAGCAGGGAATTCCAATAGATTCAAATTTCATGCAATTACATTTAAACATATGAATGTTAGGATAATATTGAACAATCTACCTAGATTCAGGTTGTGCGAATCGGGACAAGTAGTAACTCTGATGTGTTATGCTCTCAATTTTATCCACTACACAAAATAGAGCTTCATCTTCAATTAATCACAAACTTTGAAGAACATTTTTCTAGTATATATCTTGGAAGCTTTCTCCTCTAAGCATTTAAGTGCTGTTGTGAGCACTGGCTCGGAGTGTTCTGACTCGTAATCCTTATTGGCCTCGGCCTCTCTGATTCTTGCCAAGCCCCTATCATACTGCCTAACAAACTCAAACAGTCTTTGACATATTTTTCGGAAGCGATTTAGGTATGCATTCAAACTTTCAGACCGTTGCGTACTTGTTTGTCCCGCAAAATATATCCCCCATAAGTATACTTCGGCCCATTTGAATCTCTTTACATAAACTTCAGCAATTCAATTATTAGACTCTAGGCTAAATGATTCAACCATTGATTTCCATAAATCTTCAAATTCTTCCGGTGTACATCGTGTGCACATACATCTCTTGAATGCTTGGACAAAATTTTCGGAATTTATATTTGTGAAAGCATTTCGGGCCAAATGCCACCTACATAAGCGGTGTGTTGCTTGTGGAAATATTATTTCTATTGCAGCAACCATTGCTTTATCCCCATTTGTAATAACGGAGATCGGCATCTTATTATCCATTGCATGAAGAAAAGTAGATATCACCCACACATATGTTTCCACAATCTCATCTGAAAGCAATGCACAACCAAACATACTTATAGCAATTTGGTGATTGACACCTGCAAATATCACAAATGGCTTCTTATAAACATTTGTTCGATATGTAGTATCAAACGTTAGTACGTCACCAAAACACTTGTAGTCTATTCGGGAAGTCGAATCCGTCCAAAACAAACAATGTATCGAATTGTCTTTAGTGACGTTATACTTGAAATAGAATAGCGGGTCCAACTCTTCCTTGGCGTTCAAGTATGTCAATGCGCTCTCGGCATCACCATCCCTCATTTCTTCTCGACGTTGGGACGCTACATCATTGTACAAATTCTTTGTGGTAAATCCAATATTTTGATATCCTCCTGATTGTTGCAACATAAAATCTCTAATCTGACTTGTTTGTATACCAACATTACTGGATGATGTAGCTTGTGCTCTATCAGGACTCTTAACACCCCTATGTGATCGGAGAAATGGCACGCTACTTGGTGGAACCAATGGATGGTTATGCTCCTTAACAAAATCCTTTACAACCCATTTTCCTGTCTTCCTATCATACTTCACACGCAAATTTGCAAGGCATCCAACCCTTGTTAAACCTCGTGGTTCCCTTACTCGTTCGTCGTGGTCCGCATTCTTTGTGGACCGAGACCCTTCTCTTGAACAAGCCCACCTTCTTGAAATTTCCATGTGGTTCTTATCAGACTTTAGGTCATCTTTTCGAATGCTAAACCCCGCATATCTTCCATATGTATTATAAAATTCTCCAGCCTCCTCATATGAATCAAACGTCATTTCAAAAACTTCTTCATATTTTAACTCATCCATCATTTTTTTTTCATGTTCTCATTTTCATAATTTTCAACATCATGTAACATGTCCTCCGTTACATCTTCATTTAGGTCTATAATAGAGTGTTTTCCTTTTTGTAAATAAGTCGAAGACATTTGTGTTGATTATACCTACAGAAAAATAATTAACAATAGATGCATGTTATATGTCAAATGTTTGTCAAATTGTAGAAATTTTGTACATAATGCAAAAAAAAAAAAAACCTAATGTTATGACAATATTAGTTTATGTAGTGCTCTCCTTTCCCATATTGCCTATCAAAATTAGAAAACATTCATAAAGAAAATTATGCAGTTAACATCAAACACATAATAGTTACCTCGCCCACGTAATTGGATGGATGATGATGGAATGGGGGTTGTAAACATTCCAATTAAATTGTATGGAGGATGAAGGAATAAAGAGTGAAATTGTTCGGAGGATGAAGGAATAAAGAGTGACATTGTAGGGGGATGAAGAATGTTCAGCCAACATAACCACGTTAGGTGGAAGACATTAATATCATTTATTTCATAATTACCAACTATATTTTGACTGACAAATTTAATTAGCTTGCATTTATTATGTGATGTGATTTTGGAAAGAAATGGGATAGATTGTGGTTGTTGCGTGTATTACAACCTTTTGGGGATGATTTACTACTTTATTGGGTTGTGTTACAATATTTTGGGTTGGAGTTTCAACTTTTTTGGACTGACTTTATTAAGCATTGGTAAATCCACTTTGAACCCACCCAAAAAGTTATAACCCTATCTAACAAAGTTGAAACGTCACCAAAATAATTTACCCCAAAATATTATAACACTAATTCATAAATGTTGGAAGCCACTTCAAAAAGGAACTATTTTGGGAGGGTTCCAACTGTTGAGGATGGTGTTCCAAAAGGTTACTACTTTTGTATGGATTTGGTTATAATATTTGGGTTAGGTCCAACTTTTATGGATTTGGTTACAATTTTGTAGGGTGAGGTTTCAATTTTTTGGGTTGCTTTAACCTTTAGTAATAGTGGATCCCTAAATGTGGGATATGATGGAAGAAACTGAATTTTTTTCAAAAAATTCAACTATGTTTTAGGCGGAAACATATTCCCCCCCATTTTTTGTTAATAAAAACAGTTTGTATCCCAAATGTTTTTGTATTCTTATTATATTTCGTCAAAAATTATAATTCTTATAATACTATCAATTACACAAAAGTATTAGTAATCTAAAGAATTGCGTACAACATATTTTAATCTTAAGTTGCAATATGAAAATATTTATATTTTAGGGTGTAAAGTGAAAAAAAATCAATTGACACATACACCCCCAAAAGACCCAATTTCTCTGGCCCCTTCCGCTTTCACACACAAATTTCCTTCCTCCTCTCCCTTTCCTCCTTCGATCTGTCTCCCTCTACCTATCTCCGTGTCTTCCTTCGATCTGTCTCCCTCTACCCATTCTTCAAAGAATTCATTACCAGGTATGGAAGTCTGTCGCTATATGTGTGTGTATGTATTTCCCATCTCCTCTCTCTATCGGCTCCCATTGAAACCCTAACAAAAACCCATCTCTTTGTCTCGGCTCTCATTGAAACCCCAACGAAAACTCATCTCTCTGTCTCGGCTCCCATTGAAACCCCACCGAAAACCCATCTCTCTCTTTCCAAAATATGTGTGTTATATTTTCTGATTTTGTGTTCTCTTTGAATTTTTGGTCAATGATTAGGGTTGTTTTTCGTAACCCATTTATCTTTTTTTTCCATATATAATAAATTACACATTTGATTTACTGAACTTCAACTAATGACGCTTTGGTTGTTTTTGTATGGATGGATGGATTTGGGACATCGTCTACAACATCTACCACATCTACCATGAAGACTCGACCTAAATCAACGAGCAAATTGAAGACTTGGTCGCTTCACCCCTCTTTATCTGCCCGTTAATTCCTCAAGTGAGACACAACACACAACGGGTAAATATACATCCCCCTCTCTCTATTTAGATATTACTTGAAGACCCAAAATTCTTTAATTTTATATGTCCTAACTTACAAATACTTTTCGTGGGTTACAAGTTGTCTGGGTGGTTGGTTACAAGTTTTCTAAGTGGTTGATTATTTTCGGAGTGGTGGGTTACAACTTTTTGGTGGAATTTGATATGGTTTAGATTGTGTTACAAGCTTTGTGGATTAGTTTCTAACCTGTGTGGATTAGGTTACAACCATTATGCCTGCTTATGTTTGATTAAGAGCAGATTTCTTATGGCTGCTTATGGTCTAATTTTATTGTTTATGACTTCTTACTTATTAGATATGTCGATAAGTTACTAAGTAAATGATTGCATTATGTTTTTGTTATGTGTATTGTTTACTAACCATGAGAAAGGTAAATTTGGCAGGCTATTTTTTTGTCGCATACAATTACAACAATGTAAGTACTTCTTGTTGAAATTTTGGGGATACTCAGATTTTGTTGTATTAGGTTAACAACATAGTGCATTGAACAGGACAAAGAAGAGGCAAATTGAAGCTGGACATCAAGTGGAGCATCAAACATGCAAAAGGATTTCATCGCCAAGGAGTGCAACCTCTAGTACTTCAGTTAAAAAAGTTAATAGCAAACTCACATTTCTTTTAAGCATTACATTCAACAATTTTAGTATTTAATTGTCATACTGTTGCACACTTTTGTAGAATATACTTGGAACCTGATACTCACCCCAAAAGGTAATAACCTTAATTGAAACATTAACGGCTAAACAGAAACGCGGGGTGGCAGAAATTGGATTGGGGGGCTTGTTAAGTTTGAAAATCCACAATCTTAAGAGGGGGCTTTGCTAGTGGTTACTTGAATAATTTGATCCAAATACTTGCTTGTTGAACGTATTCAACAAATCCATAAAATTTTGTCCTGAAGATGTGGAGTACATTGTGGGGTTGCATTGTGGAGGGGATGATTTGGAAACCAACAGTTCTACATCGAGAATAACTGATTTTACGAAGAAAACTTTTGAAGGAAAAGTTCTCTTGTCAACGATTGATAGAGAGAACAAAATAAAGAAAATGAAAGAAGATTTTCAACAATTTCGGCGATACTTGTGTTGTATATTATTGAAGTTTTCCTGTGCCCATCGATGAAAATTAAAATTAGTAAGCACTTTCTTCCCATTGTTGAAGACTTGACATCTTTGAAGTGTAAGAACTGAGCAAAGTTTGTATTTAACTACATGATTCAGGCGGTACATGACTACAAGATGGCTCCCTGCAACAGTATCAGGCGTTGCATTATTCTCCTCATGGTGACGTATTATACTCATTGATTATTTCATTCTAATTTTGGTTTTACTTACCCATAATTAGTTATTTGTTGTCTTCTAACTAGATTTTCTTGTTTGAACGCGTCACACCTATAGGGGAGAATCTGGTTGATTTGGCATCACGACCATGCCCCCGCATTGGAGAATGGGATGACATAAAAATAGGTGCGTGCCTTGTGCGGCTAAAGGAGTTTGGTGGATATAAAAATGACAAGGTAAGTCATTTGTATCATATCATTACAACACACATCATGGATTATTTAGTATATTAATGAGATCTAACATTGTTTTCAAATGTATATTGTATGGTTGATGTAGATTAAGGTGACCGTTAATGATGTGTGTCAGCATCCGCTATCAACTAATGCATGCGTCAATGTAGAAGCAGATGTATGTTTATTACTCAACACCTTACCATTGCTACCATATGTTTTACGCAACACCCAATGTAGATTGTTCATTTGTTCACATATTGTTCATTTTTTTTGTTCAGGATTTGATTCAAGATTGTCCAAATTAGAGGTGACACAGACTACAATGAAATTAGGTTTTCAGGATTTGTCTCTCAAGGTTGATGTCAAGCTTTCGACTATAAAGGACTTATTAAGGAATTTATCCAACCGAGTCAACGCCATAGATAACAAATCAGAAGGTGTTGAGGAATTGAATAAGAATGAAAGAGGTGATGAGGATTTGAATATAAAAAATGTTGATGATGATGAAGGTGATGGTGACGGCAACGTACGTGAATCATGATATATTTTTTTAATTGTTTGGATATTAGAATACTGAATGCCTTAACTGGTAATATTGGATAATTGTGTTCATAACATTGCAGGATGAAGATGATATTGATATGCCAGAGGGGGGGTACCCTCACATAACAAGAGTCCTCCGAAGCCACGAGGAGTCAATATGGGAGTACATACTTGACAATTCCTTAGAAAAATCGTAAGTGAATCCATAATTTATCAAACATTATTCTTTCAGCATAATTGGTACGCTGCATTGACAAATTGGTACCATTTCAATAGATGCAGAGAGGTTCTTGTAGATTTTGAAGACACCATTTTTATGGCGACTCGGAAGTCAATGTAGTCCTTATATGGAACGGAGTGGATAGCTGATGATGTAACTGGATTGCTTTTGGATGCATTATTACCATCAATTATTCTGCCAAAGTAATATACAATACTCAATATTTTATTTTTTTTCCTAATTAACAAGTGATAAATATGGTTCATTGTGTTATGTCACCCGATACCAAGATCAACCGCACTAACCAAAATGCCAGATGGTACTTCCCAACAATGTTTTCGGTAAAGTATCCATACTCCTCATTGTTGGGTTGTGTGATACTCATGATATATGTTTGTTAATCGTGTATACTTAATGAATGATTTTGGCAGCAAGCAGCAATTGCGATGAAGAATAAAGGAAAAAATGTCTTAAATTCCGTTATTAGGCAAACTTTTTCTCGTTTCATTGGTGACATTAAAAATTGCGATAAGGTTTGACATTCTCATTTTAGTTTATATAGGTCCTTCTCATTAATTATGGTGCACATATATGTGTGTGCTCATTTATCATTGTATTATATTCGTGTTGTTGTATATATATTTACGCATAAATGATGCAAATTGCCATTGGTACCTCACCGTAGTAGATATCCTAAAAAAAGAAATCATGCTTCTCGATACTTTGCCTACTGCTCAAAGGAATCTAAGACGAGTTCAGCAGGCAAAGAAAACAGTAACATTTGTACAACCTAAATTATTTAGGGCTTGTGTAATGAAGTACTTGTCATCTCACATATTAAAATAATATATTTGTTTCCTTAAATAGGTGATAGTGTTATGTCATCTAATACGTGAGGTGACCACCAATGTGGAAGAAATGCATGAATGACCGATTATTCGGCCAAATTGGGTGTCCCCGTACAGAAGAATGGCTATGATTGCGGTATGTATGTTATATTGATAATCCAAGAGCTGGAGTTGGGTCCAGATTTCCCTATCAAGGTGTTAATTTATTGCATACATGATATTACAATGTTACTATTAACTTCAAGATAGGATTGTATTTTGCGTGGTTGAGTGGAATTAATGTTGTTTTGCAAATGCTCTTGTAGGAACCTATGACAGAAATGCGAAGGGAATTAGGCCTGAAATTGGTCACACACAACAATAACATTAAGAGAGATGCAACAGTATATAAGGCAGTAATTCGTTCATAAATGAAGAACTAATTAATTCAGTCATTGTGGTAAGCTATACTAATTTGTGGAAGTTGGAGGTTTTTTCATACTTTTTTATTTTATACATATAAGTGTTAAATGGAGGAAATATGACACTCTTCATAACTATTGTTGAAGCTTGTTCGCACATTTGGAATTCCAAATTTTATGGATTATGTTCCAACAATTTGTGCAGACATACAACTAGATTGGATTACAATTTGTTTGTGTGGGTTAAAAATCGTGTATTAATGTGTTATTATTTTTTTGTTACCCATTGCAACTTTTTTGGTAGGGGTTACAACTTTTTTAGGTAGGGATTACAATTTTTTGGGTAGAGGTAACAACTTTTTTGGGTAGGGGTTACAACTTCTTTAATTTATGATTGTTGTTGGCTTCTGTAATCTAGATTGGATTAAATCCCGATGGGTAGATTCTGCATGCCTGCTTTCTTGAGAAAGTAAACCCTTAATGGAATATATCCGAAATCTATGATCACAGCTTGATGGGGCACCTGTCACCCTGATATGTTGCAATAAGATGTTGCATATATGCTGTATGTAGCGAGTAGTGACAATCACAGTCTATTCTGCTAAATATATTCTCTTTTAAATTTTCATAGGGATTTTCAAGTGCTTCCCTTGATTTTGATAGCTGTATTGTTGCCCCAAACTTCAAGTGGGTCTGTCTTCTAAAATGCCAAACTGCGTTATTTTTAATTTTTTAAGTTGATTCTCTCCCTATATCTTCATCTGTATAGGTTGTGTTGAACAATGTCACTGTGGAGATGGACAATCCAGATTTGCGAGATCGTGCATACATATATTGGCATCTTCTTTCCATTGATCCTGAGGTGTGTATTAGCTGAATTCTTGCAATTTCTATTTCTGTTGCTTTGATACTCCATATGATTGTCATGTTTTCCTTTGACATTGAAGTACTTACTGAGGTGTGCCACCCATGGTGTTATTGCAGTTCTTGGACCTATGTCATACTAGGCAAACATTGTGGATCCATCTTCTCAAAGAAATGATTAAAACTTGTATCATGTTTTTTTTTTTTTCGCGGAAGGCATGGAGTCACTGAATCCTATTTCACTTTTCCTCATTTCAAGAGATTTTTTCTACGACAAAGCCACTTTTATCGGTGGAGAAAAGAGGATTGTGTTATTTATTTACGCAGCTTATATCTTTAGGTTATTATGGACTCCTGCATTATTGGTTGTTCAAGTATGATGGCTTGCCTACTCTCTCTCAGGCAGCTAAGGATGTTGTGTTAGCTGAAAAGCCTGTAATCAGTGATGATTTGAACAACTTGATCCTTCTGTCCTTGATGAGCTTCTTGCCAACATTGGGACTTTGTCCTCAGTCTATCGCAAGCCTCCAGAGGCATTTGTAATCCGTGTGAAGACAACCCAGAGAACTGAAGAAGTAGAATATCCTGATGGAAGTGAAAGAGGGTATTCTGATACACCAGGTCATGCAGCTGAGAGTGGTGTATCATCACCAGCTACTGAAAGTAATTCCTATTACGCTGAAGCCAGGCAACGGGCTGCACCTGCACCTGTGCCCTATTAGCTTGATCTAGGCCTGGATAGTAATAGCAATAGCAATAATGTTCTTGTTACTGTTGATCAATCTGCAGCCCCTGCTGGGTATGTATAATGGAAGCCACGTTACTGATATTAGAGATTGTTGTGATTTGTCTAAAATTGTTTGGGAGTTTTCCAATTCTTGATATTGGCAGAAACAAACAGTATGATTGGCACTAAGAGTTCCGAATTTGATTGCAGCCCCCTCTGCCTATTTTGTTAACAGCAGCAACTGGTCAAGGTTTACAAATCAGTGCACAGCTGATACGAAGAGATGGTCAAATATTTTACAGCATGTTGTTAAACAGGTCCCACAATTGCAAAATATTTCCTCTGGTCCCCCCAAGCACACTTCTACAGGTTGCCTTAAAAAATAATGAACAGCCTGTGGTACTTCAATGATAAAATCTCATTGGTGGTATTCTTTACCGAGAATGGCAAAATGGAGCGTTCTACCTTTCTTTAGGTAAAGAAAATTTGTTTTCTTTTATTTTCCTGTACTCAATGTGTCCAAGTTGATGTTCTCATCGATTATGCTATACTGCTTTACTATTTCCCCTTGACTGTATACCATCGGGACAAGTTGGCAATGCATGATGAGGAAAATGTTTAGGACAATTAATATATAACTCTGAATTTCATAAATTGCATAGTCGTGTAGATAGTGATAAGGTTATTCCATTTGTTAATTGGGTATCACAGTTCGAGTCATAATAGATTCAGTCTTCTTGCGCACGGAGAAAGGCTGCATACATTTGTCCTGCATTGACAGAAGCTTCCATGCACTGAGCTGCATTTTTGGTTGGGAGGCTGTTGGTATTTTTGTATAATTTTTCGGCCACCAAGGTTCCGGTTGATTATAGTTTATGTTTTGTGGCTGAAGACAAAGAAGGATAGGACAAGAGGTGCAGGGTTGGAATTTGAAGTTGAAGCAATAACAGGGTATAATGGTTTGGAGTTGACTCGATTATTCTTGACAGTTGAATTAAAAAAAAAAATCTCGTGTCAAAAAATAATTTTTTATTAGCATAACAAAAATGGTTTTTAAATATTAGTTTTGATTTAATTTATTTGTAGTTCTTAATTATAAATTTAAATAATAAAATAAAATAAAATGTTTTATGTGTTACTGTCTAAAGCAAAGATATGGTTTTACCAAAAAAAAAGAAAGAAAAGATATGGTCACTGATATAAAAATTTTCGGCAACAAGAAAAAAAAAAGTTTAAAAATGATCTGATAAATAGAAAAGTTGAATTTAGGCCATCTAATATAACCAACGATAAATTGTATATGATCCGTTAAACTATCTAATGTGGACTAATTAAAATTCAATGCAAGCCGATTAAAATTTGATATGAGTCGATTAAAAATAATTTTTAATTGGATCAAATAAAATTTTAATTACCCCAAATTTTAATAAAAATTTAATTTTTAATCGGCTCAAAATTTAACATGTAAACAAATAAATTTTAATTAGCTTGAATCAAATTTTAATCAGTTGAATTTTAATGCGTAAAAATAATTAGAAAATAGAGGGTCTCAAAGATATGCTTGTGGATAAAAATAATTTGGATTTACTTGCTAAATTTATTGCTCTTGACTTTATCCTTCAAAATTTGAGTCAGATGCTCGTCTATTATTTTTTTTTTTTCCAAAGTATTTTTTTTTTAATATTTTTCATAGAGCTTCTCCTACAAGTTACCCCGCTCAAGTACTACTCTCTCCTTCCCCTCCCTCTCCCCTATCTCACTCACTCTCATTCTCTGTCTTTCAAAAAAGGGCTCCAAAGCGTCATCACCACCGCCACATCGCCACTGCCGCAACTCCAGGTATGATTTCTCTAATTGGCTCCCATATTTCTCTCTCTCTCTCTCGCTCTTTATTTGTGCTCCCACTGAAACTCCACCAAAACCCCCCTAAAACTAGACCGAAATCCCCGAAAATCTCATTGAAATCAAAGGCACACACAATCGTACATACAGAAACCCACACACACACATACATTGCACATATAGATACACACCCACACATACATCGCACTCACCCACCCACCCACCCACCTATACACACAAAGCAGTAGCAACAACAACAGACACACAAACACATAGAAGCACACACAACACATTCGTTTGATATTTTGGGTGTTTGGTATTGGTTTGATATTTTTGGATGTTTTGTATTGGTTTGATATTCTTGGGTATTTTGTAACTTTTCTATGAATTTTCTCATATTAGGTGATATGGTTACTTTGTTGGAATTGGTGTTAATTATAAATAATTTATGAAATTAACTGCATATCCTAACCGCACAACCATTGAAAAATGGATGATATTACTAATTTTTGCTCCTTAGTTCTAAAGAATTTGAAATTTGATTAATTCGTCGACCTGGAGTTCCACAGACCAAAACCAAATGCAAGTATTCCCTGGGCTAAAGCAGAATGTCTACTTTCTCACTTATTTAAAATTTGGTCAACGTAGCATTACTGTTCTATTAATTCTAATTCCTAAGGCTAAAAGCAAATGTGTGCTTTTCCACTCATTTAAAATGTTTACTTTTGACCTTTGTAATCTCTTGTGAAATGTAAGAGGGAACTTTAGTTTTTTTTTTTTTTTTATTACAGAGTGTTTAGACTTGTGTCGACTATTCTCTCGAACTCAGCGATTGACCACCATGACTGGAGTTGGATTAGAGTATGTCCCTAAGGATGGATTTGAACTTGGGACCTCTAGGTTATCAAAGATCATACTCAACTAGTGAACAAACACTAAAAATGTGTGCTTTCGGTGCACCTTGGTTGGGATCTCTAGGTTATCAAAGATCATGCTCAACTAGTGAACCACCACTAAAAATTGAGTAGGGATGTAACTTGGGCAGGTTGGTGTGAGTTGAGAGATTAACCTTAGCTCAATCCGAGATATAAAATCTTCAACTCTAACCATAATCCTAACCCTACCTCAACTCGAGTATTGCTCGATTTGATTTCAAGCAGGTTGAAATCGAGTTACTCAATTTGGGCTTAATTCGGGTTCAACAAACAATAATCTTAAACTAAGTGTGAGTTTTTGTATAATGTTGGACTATTACATAGGCCTACATGACTCACTAAGATGAAAGACATCAAGACAATTTATTAATGGTGCAAGAGTGAGCCTTCTTTATATATGTACTATGGTAATGCTCTCTTCTTCTAAGAGTGCATTCAATTTCTTATAAAATGCTATTATTTTTGTGTTTACTTTGCTAGATATGATGAATAGTGATAATTTCAGGACAAAAATTGCAATGAAAGTTGTATTGATGAAAATAATTGGGATAAAAGGCATATGCTTGATCGTTGAGTGGAGGAGATTAAAATTAAGATATTTTGATTTGAGTTCTGATTTGATTTTATTTGATGTTACATTGCTTGGTTTTCTTCAAACTCGCAATTGAATTTGAGGTTTATACCAATTCAATTGGATTTTAGTTTGGATTTTTTTGTTTTTGTTACTTTTTTTGGGATTGTTTAATTATTTGTGATTGTTCAATTTTGTAGCCACACGAAATTGGATACAAAAAATTGTGTAGAGGGTGAAACTGCTATGTTAACTACGAGGAATTTTGTGTTATCCCTTTAAGGTACTTGATTTAACATTTGTTCTTGGCATATGAAAGAAGTTTATGCATGTAATTGGGTTTAGACTTTAGGCAATTTTTTGGGTGCTACAGAGAGTTTTGAAAATTTCTTTGCTTTTAACATACATCTTTTTGGAGATATGATTAGTGGCTTCATGGCTTCATGTGATTATTATTATATATGATTTTGATGGTTATATGTTTTGTTTGAATTTATATATGATTGCGAACTGTGAATTTTAGTTTTTTGATTGATTTGGATTATGTAGTGAGCTGTGAACATACAAAAAATATATATTTTATGAATCAAAAGTACTATTAACCTATCCATTAAATGCGATGGAACTACATGTTGGACCATGTACTATCAGTCTTATATCATGACCACAAACTTTGAATTTCTAAGGCCACCCAGAGGGATTCCATTATCTTCGACCAGATTAGGAGAACACTACTATACCGCTAACTTGCTTTTTGGTACCATACCGAAAAGTAAGTTGGCCTATGTGTTTTACACGCGGCTCTTTAAAACCGGTTTCACCGGTATATAGTGAACCATAAAAGTTGTTACCAAAAAGAGGTAACTAGCCCAAAAAGTTGTATCTCATCCCAAAACTTGTACCCCTAAAAAATATTGTAATCTACCACACAAAATTGTAACATACCAAAAAAATTGAAATCAAATCCATGAAAGTTATAACTCCAAAAAAGTTGTAACCCACCATTAAACTTATACAACATCGAAAATAGTTGTTGTCTTACCATAAAAGGTAGAATCCCAGAAAAGTTGTATCCCATCATTAAAGTTGTACCCCCACCCCCAAAAAGTTATAATCATACCATTAAAGTTGTTACCAACCAAAAATTTTGAAACCAAATCTACAAAAGTTATAACCCAAGAAAAGTAGTAACCCTCCATTAAAATTGTACCACGAGTTGTACCAGATCCAAAAAAGTTGTACGCACATCCAAAAAAATTGTAATCGTTGTACCAGATCCAATAGAGTTGTACCCCTATCCATTGAAGGTGTACCCTCATCCAAAAGAGTTGTAATCCTACCTTTAAAGTTGTACCTACATCCTAGTTTGTGATGTTGACTTCATTATTTTCAAATTTGATGTTAATTTTATAACATGGAGTTTTGATGATTAATTTTTGTGGAGTTGGAATATGGGCTTGCAATTGACCGTTGGAGCTTTAAAATTGAATGTTAGGGTTATTTTGATTGGAATGAGTGTTATTTCGATTGAAATTCCAGAAAATTTTATTATTTTAATAAAATACTATATTTAGTGTTTTGATTGAGATTTTCAATCAATTTCATTAAATAGGGTTTGTTGGATTTTTAGATGTTAGGGTTTTTGTAAGTCTAATGAGTTATTGGTGGTATTTTATTGAATGTTATGGTTTTGAAATTCAATGTTAGGTTTTTTTTTGTTTGCGCTTAGGTTTTGATTTCATTTTTTTTTAAATAACATTGTATTTTTAGGGTTTTACAATTGAATGTATTGTATTTTGTTGGAATTGGTGTTAATTATACATATTTTATGAAATTAATTGTGTAGTCACAGCCGTTGTAACAGCACAACAATTGAAAAATGGATGATATTACTAATTTTTGCTCCCCAGGGTCTCAAAGAATTTGAATTTGATTAATTCGTCGACTCTTTTTTTTTATGTACTATGTTAATGCTCTCTTCTTCTAAGAGTGCATTCAATTTCTTATAAAATGCTATTCTTTTTGTGTTTACTTTGGTAGACGAGATGAATAGTGATAATTTCAGGACAATAATTGCAATGAAAGTTTTATTCATGAAAATAATTGGGATAAAAGGCACATCCTTGATCGTTGAGGTCGAGGATATTAAAATTAATATATTTTGATTTGAGTTCTTATTTGATTTTATTTGATGTTAGATTGCTTGGTTTCCTTGAAACTCGCAATTGAATTTTAGGTTTTTACCAATTCAATTGAATTTTAGTTTAGGGTTATTTTGTTTTTATTACTTTTCTTGGGATTGTTTAATTATTTGGGATTCTTCAATTTTGTAGCCACACGAAATTGGATACCAAAAATTGTGTACAGAGTGAAGCTACTTGGCCCACCACATTTGTTGAAAGCTCCTCTCATAGCTTGCAATTTTATGTGCTTCTCTTAGTTTGTTTATTTATAAACCATCTATTTTTTGAGGAATTTTTTGTTGTCCTTTAATGTACTTGATTTAACATTTGTTCTTAGCATTTGAAAGAAGTTTATGCTTGCAATTGGGTTTAGACTTTAGATAATTTTTTTCTATTACATCTTATGAACATTCTTTTTTTACCAAGAAGATGATGTGTGGTACAGGGGAACGAAGATGGTAAGCAATACAAAGAAAAAACCAGAGCTTCGTAAGCGCCAAAGAATTGATACTTCCAAATATGCATCCGGAAAGGTTAATGCTTAAATTGTAGTGTCTTTAATGCCATTACATTCACCCATTTCAATATTTTTAATTCATTGATTTAAAGTTGTAAAACATCTTGCAGCATCTTCTTGGTACTCGTTGCTCTCCTTCTTTGCTAGTTAAAGTAGTTCAATCATGCAATGATCAACAAAAGCGAGGCATTGTGGTAATGGGATTGGGGGGTTTACTTAGTTTGAATATCCATAGCATTAAAAGAGGTTTATTTGAGTGGATCTTGAATAGATTTGACCCTAATACATATACTCTTAACGTGCACAACAAATCTATGGTGTTTACTCTAGTGGATGTTGAATGGATCTTGGGGTTAAAGTTTGGTGGGGATGAATTGAAGACGAACGGCTCCCCATCATTAATTACAGATCTTCAACAATCATTATTTGAAAACAAAAAGGAGTTGTCATTGCGTGAAATAAAATACAAACTACTAAAATTGAAAGAGGATTCCGAAAAATTTTGGTGTTACTTTGTTCTATTTGCTTTTGGGCATTTCCTGTGCCCCACAATGAAGTGCACAGTGAATGACACACTATTGCACATGGTATTGGACGACATTACAAGACGACAAAACAACAAAGTGTCAATGGTTGCATTCTTGTTCTCACGGTAACATATTTTTATTTGATTAATGTTGATCGGAAGGCTTCTATGCACTTTGATTTTTATTAATCATATTACATTTGTGTCATATAGATTTGGTACTTTGAGTGTTTCACCCTAGAAACAGAGACGGTGGTGCCATTGGTTTCTCGACCGTGCCCACACATTGTATCATGGGGGGACAACGAAATAAGTAAGCGCCTACATCTTCTAAACAAGTTAGGAGGCTACAAAAGTGACAAGGTAAATCGGTGTGATATAATCCTTTTTGTATCGTTTATTCATGGTATCTTAGAATTATATGGTACTAATAACATAATATATTTTGCATTCTTGAATTAGGTTAAATTCTCAGTTGATGCAATTGATGTGGTGTGCCGTGACCCTCCAGTTGTCAAGGAAGGCATCCACTCAGAAGCGGGAGTTCCAATGCAGTCACATAAACAAGTATTGTTGCACACCTACTACTAATGTTTGGATTTCCGATGTTGTTTCTTTGTTTAAACGGAAATTTTCTATTTACTTAGGATTTTGAAGCAAGGCTCTTAAGATTAGAGGTGGATCATGCCACCACCAAGAAAGCCATGCATGAGGATTCAATAAAGGTGTATAACGAGCTTGCCGCAATGAAGAGTTGGATACAAGAGTTGTCCGACAAATTGAACGACTTTTGCAACAAATCTAAAGCACAAGTTGATAGTGGTGATAAAGGCGAGGAGATAAAGCTAGTAAAAATTTTTTGTTTTTGGTGTATTATTTTCTGCATCTTTTTTTTTTTTAATTGATAAGTCTTGGAATGTTGTACTCATAACATTGGCTAAAATTCACAGGATGAAGTCAGTACAATTGATGATGATGACTACCCTCCCGAACCTGAAGGTGGGTACCCTCATATATAGAACCTCCATGATTCGGATAAGAGAAATATATGGGCCTACATAGTGGACACTTCATTGAAGGATGTGTAAGTAATCTGAGAACTTCCCTTCTTATTATAATATGTATGCGTTATTGGTAAATGATTCATTAATGTATGGTGTGATTGTAATAAGCAGGGAAGTTCTTATTTCTTTTGATGAATCCCTGCATTTCTTGAGTCTTGCAGATTTGCAATCATTACTTGTACCCAATTGGGTGCGCGATTCTGTAAGTGCGTTGCCTATAACTATATTTTTGTATTCAACTATTGTGAAGAATGCAAATCAGTCCCAAAATAACACTAACTTGTCACTTCTTGTCCACTTAACAGGTAATAAGTGCAGTGCCTTGTATTATGTCGACCAATGAAAAGATAGACGCCACCACAAAAAAGGAGAGATGGTACTTGCCAACTTGATTCTCGGTAATGTGTTTCTACACATACGTTGTGTACTCACTAACTGTCAATATCAACAACACGAATCTAATTTATGATTGTTGTTGGTAGCAACAAGCAATTCCATTACAGTGGACAAATAATGATTGTTTGGATGAGAAATTTCAAAAAGGTTTGACTATGCCTATTTAATTCATGACATTATCAAATGCGATAAGGTTTGACACCCTTCTTTAAACTGTTCTCTTCTGTCCTATTCATCTTGTTGGATATTTATGTCTTAGTTTATTCATGGTTTACCTTTGTGCTCTAATGTAGATATATATACCTATTAATGATGACAACAGTCATTGGTATTTAACGGTAGTAGATGTAAATAATAAGGCGGTGATGATTCTAGATATCTTGCGTGATCCTCGCAGGAAGCATATCCGACTCTCCCAGTCTGTTAAAATAGTAAGTTTATGCATACCACATAAATTTTGTGAAAGGTGTTCCCACAATAGGTTTCATCTAAATTTATTGAAAACATGAACAGGTGAAGGTACTACATCGTCTACTTGCTGAGGTAGCAGATGATGTTGAACACATAGAGAAATGGCCTATCAATACACCAAGATGGATGTCGGTTCAGAGCAATGGATTTGATTGCAGAATGTACGTAATAGAGTTGATCCGAGTGCCGTATTTGGGTCAAAAAAACCATATAAGAGTATTATACTTTGCTGAATTTTGTAGTATGTCATATAGTGTTGCTTTATAACCGGTACAGAATGAGGATTTTAACTAGATAATGCAATATTTTCCTACTCTTGTAGGAACCTACTACAGATACAAGGAAAGATTTAGCACTCAGTCTTGTCACAGATGTTGACAACAACCACAGGGACATGACAGTTTTTAGGGCGTCAAATGGTTAAGAGGTTTTTTGTGGTTGCAAGATTGTTGGTTCTAACTTTTTGAGGTTGGATTCCAATTTTCGGGTGGGGTCTAACTTTTTGAGGTTGGATTTGAATTTTTTTTGCTGATTCTAACTTTTTTGGTTGTGTATCAAATTTTGTAGTATAGGTTATGACCTTCGGTCGATTCCAGTTTTGATGGATTAGGTGACAACCTTTTGCAAAAGCTTCCAACTTTTAGGTTAATTGGATTATGTTACTACTTTTTTTGAGTTATGTTACTACTTTTTTACATTGATATTAGTTGATTTTTTTTTGATGAAACCATGATTACACTAGGCCATGTTCTGCATCATCCATTCTTACGGTGAAGTGGACAGTACAACTCGCAAATTAAGGTCAAGATACAGTTTCGCTTGTGAGACTGCTACTATGGATTTTCTATTCCCTTCACTGTTGATGGATTTTTAGTCTTTTTAGCAGGTTTTTTTTTGGCAGAGAAGAAGAGAAGGAGTTACTGGATGAGTGTGAGCACATCCGCGACAGGATGCACATGTTGGTTGAGAGGATGCAAGTTCTCGATGAATTTGGTTATAGTGGAAGGAGGGCTTGTTCCTGGTCAGCAGTTGTTTAAACCTCACAAGTGGCTGGGAGTATAAAATATTTTTTAATTAAAATGTTGAGGACATTAGATTGGAGTGCATAGACTGGTTGGTGAGAATGGTTGTTGATTAAGTATTGGTTGGTAGAAATAGACAAATATAGTAGATATTTTGCGTACATGAATACTGTTTTGAGTACATTGGTAGTCCTTGGATTGCAGTTGGCATGTCATGGCATAAGTACATAAATGCCCTTATTGTTTATTTAAACCATTATTTAAGGAGACTTAAATTTTGTATGCCTTGACCAGTGGATCTACATCTTTTTCTACTCTCCTCTACATTTTCATCCCTTCCTTTCTAGTTCTACATCTCCTTCCTTTTATACTCTCATTCAAGATCTTCAACTTTTTTACTCTGATTTTGAACCAGGGAATGACCAAACAACATAAATGGTATGTTGTTTTTAAGGGTAGGGTTGTTGGCATTTACCCATCATGGGAGGAATGCCATCAACATGTTTGTAGGATATAGTGAGGCATTGTACAAGAGTTTTGCCTCTTGGGAGGATGCAGAAGTGGCACTTTCCAACTATATTGCGTGTAAGTATGATAATCCTCACAAAACTGGTGGACAGATGACACATGAAGAACTGATTAACAGTGCACATGTCAACTGCAATGCGAATGAATTTGTATGGTGCATTGTAGGATTGGTAATAGGTATCATACTCACTCATTTTATATGCCACTTTGTCGCACAATTATGAACTAGTTTATGTTTTATCCAACTCAAAAGGGCCTACAAAATTCTAATTTTTTTTAAGAAGAAAGAAATAATCAAAGATTTATAAGCATCAAAATACAATTTTACCCTTTTTTGGCTTTAATCCATCAAGATGCTTTGAAGGAATTTACATTACCACCAAGGTGCCCAGACGCTTCAAACGAACGTTGAATCCACCCCTCCTGCTATCAACCTAGCCACAGCAGTGCCTACCTCCTCTGATCCTTTAAGACCACCGTTCTTCTCAGGCTTGGCAAAGAATACATACTAGCAAAATCAAAAGAGCACCCAACATCAAATCCAGACCTTGTAAAGCCTCCAAAATTTGAGACAAAATGCACCATAAAAAATTATAATTGTTTGGTTCCAAAAAATGTATTGTTTTGTTCCACAAAATATATTATCAGCCCTTTCAAGACTATAGGAAAATAGACTACAAAACCTCTACTATATTTCATATAGTTGGGAAAGGGCAAACCCTCCTCTTTGGGAACCTAAAACTATATCCCAGTCCACACTATATACAAAAAAAGTCGGTGTAAATTTTGAAATTTTACAGTCCGTGTGATTTACTAAAAAGAATATTTATCATACCGTAATCTTGAATGATGAACCCAAAATTGGAGCTCCCACTGCACTAATATCCTTAGTGTAACTTTTGGATTTGCCCAATCCAAACTAATATCTCCACAGGTTTATCATTTTCTGACAGCCATCCTTGTAACGCTCCCGTGCCTTCGTTATAATCATGTCTCTTGGTTCATTGTATACATGGGGTAACTAGATTAATTGCTAAGTCCATGTGCATTTGATTTGATTGCTCCTACAGACAACAGTATATTAAGTGAGTTCACAAATTAAAGTGTTAAAACAAATTTAGTTCACTAAAAAGAAAATGTATTATACTGTAATCCTAAATGATAGACCCAAAATTGGAGCACACATCGTCTTGATAACAAAAATTCCACAATCATGACTATTAGGCTATCAAGGAGCCCACTACACTTGAGTTATGGGCCAGTGGATCAATGTTGGCCTGTGGTTCAGTCCAACAAGTTCAAGGATTCTGTCTAGTTCTTTAACCACATTCTTGACGGCAATGTATCGGTGCTCGTTGGGCCACATTGGTAGTGAATCGAGTAGCAGAACTTGTTGCTCCACTACATCAACCAAGCATAGATACCAATGTATATTGTTGTCGTTGATGGGTTTATATATCTACATTTATACATAAAATAGATTGATGATTATCTATGTGCAGATATTATTGTAGAAATGATCCATCAAAAATAGAGGAAAAAATAGTTCAAAGAATGGAGCAACTACATACCTTTTCACAGTCCTTGAATTGTGAAATAAAGTACCTTTGGAATTCAAGCAACTCAAACGTTTTTTCTTTGTATGTTCCACCGAGTGCTTTTTTCTGGGTATTGGAGAGAACTATGAGTAGACATTGAGAGTTTAAAATATTTTTTAAATTTATAAATATGAAATGGATCATTACCAAAAACCATATTGGTAGGTACCACCGGGACTTTTTTGTAAATGGATTAATCTTGACGGACTCAGGAATTAGATATGGTGCCAAATTTAATATCTTCAAGAGGTCAAACAATACAAAATCAAACTCACAATAGTATCATGTTAGCTACAATATTTTCATATTAGTCAATATTAAAATTATACTAAATAAATGTCTATCTAACTCACGACATCCAGTAGCCATTTTGTTGGTTTTAAGGCTTCAATCATTGCTCCTCTCGACGCATAACAAGTTTCAATGCTCACCAATACCTCACTGTATCATTAAAAAATTGGATTAGTACTTTATAATGCTCCAATAATAGAGTGTTCAGGAAACAAAATATAGTAGATACCTCATTTCAAGAGACGTGTCAAATATGTAATTGAAGACAAACAATTTGTCATCAACAGTTATTTCGTTGATTGGTGGATACTCCACACCTAATGATGGGTTCCACGCAGTACTAGAATCTGAAATCTGCTTATAAAATACAAAGAGTCTGAAGTCTAGTTATAAAATATAAAGAGTCAATAATAATTGGACAATTGTGTTATGTTAAATATGGAATACAAACCTCATGGATGACCACCGTGGGGGTGTGGTGATTTTGCAAGCCTTGTGTAATTTTGTTAACCTTACTTGCATTTACACTCGGGGTGAGGTGATCCTACAAGCCTTGCACAATTTTGTTAAACCTTACTTGTTGTCACTCTCCTTGTCGACATCCAATAATCCCCTTGATGCAATTGTTCCTTTATTCTTATTTTCATTTATTTCCTCCTCCTCCTCTTCATTATTCATTCCCTTCTTATCCTCATTATCCTTATCCACATCCTCTTCATTATTTTCATTCAAGTTCACATCCTCATTCTGAACATTCTCTTCTGTAGATCTATCCATATTCATTAATATCTGATTTTTTAGATACTTCCTCCTTTGAACATTCTGCTTAACAAAATAAAACATAGATTTACAACCAAATAATGGGAATTAATAATAATATGGATGATATAATGTTGTCATACCTTCAAAATATAGAACGGTGATTTCAAGTATCTCAAAGGCTTCCTCTTCGAAATTCTTCGCAAAATCTTTGGGGTGTATTTTTGTTGAGTGCAAGAGTGGGAGCATGAACCCTGTGGAAGGTCATGTCTGCATACCAACTTGTTTGAAGTTTGTCTGGGTGTATCTTTTAGGTCTTTATGTCTAGTGTTTGAACCATTTGAAGTGAGACCCATGCCCGATTTTCATGGTCGGATTCATTCGGTGCTTTTTCATCTTCATTGGTTCCTTTATTATTCTCAAATTTATGTTGGCAGTTAGGACATTTAAGTTCTGTCATGGCATCCAAGATTTTCTACATCATGCATGCCATTGAGGCGACTTTGGTAGATAAATTTTCTTGATCCGCCATAATTTTCTTCAGTGACTTTTCCATGACAAAACATCTTTGCTCGAATGACTGAAAATAATATCAAATTATATTCTTCAACACAAAATTATAAATATTGTTTCATATATAACATCTGTAACACATACATTTGATTTTTTTTTCGGTCTGGGCATGAGATGACACTATGTTTGGTTCAGGTGCGCCTGCATGAGATGGCACTATGTTTGGTTCAGGTGGGCCTGCACGAGCATGAGGTGGCACTATGTTTTGTTCAGGTGGGCATGCAGTGATAGGAAGTACTCCAACAATTGGAACCTAAAATAACAATTTTCATCATACAAAATTTATATTCAAATTGAAATACATACATATCTTTTAAGTGTTGTAACATGATATCTCTACTTGTTTCAGACTTTTCAATTTTTTAAAGAGTGCCACACCCTTTTTGATTTCCACATCACTCCATGACGCAATATACGGAATTGTTTGACACTTTTTAATTGGCACAAGGGAAACCCCTTGGGGAGTGACGTGCTGCAAATAAAAACCTACAACAAACAACTATTCTCAATTACAAAAACAATTACCATCACAATGTATAAATTTGTTAATATGCCAATTAATCATTTCATTACCTTCAGAATCAATAAACAACCACTAAGATTATTTTGTTCATTTGTCTTATATCGTTGCACTCCCTTGGGAGGGCATCAAATACCAACTTCTACCACAGAATAGAGGAATGAACTATTAATGGAGTTTTTTGTTGAAGGGCACAGTAGACATCCAAGTGAAAATAACACAAAGACACGGAGAAAATCATCTGAATCTTCTTTCATTTCTTGTAATTTTTCGTTCAAATATTTCAAAGAAATATTCTTCATTCCAGTGAACATTGACTTACACAGTCTATTTATTTTTTGGGTTGGGCCACTCGTTTCCACCTCTATCCCTCCATATCTCAATCCCAATATATATTTCACATTCATGGGAGACAACTTAAGGAATTTTTCGTGAATGTTCAAAACACATGATATTGGGTCGAACTGTTCAACCAACCAAGCGCACAAATCTCTTCTCAGTACTTTACATTTGAGCCCAAACAAGCCTCCAAATCCAATATCTTCAACGGCTTTTTTTGTGCTTCACTTAACCTTTGTATTAGTTTCACAATTATTCCCGGAGAACATCTTGTTCCGTGCTGTAATTTCATACAGTTGTATAAGAAAAAAAAACACATAAAAATAGATAAACCATTTAATATTATGGTTTTGAACCTTTTCTTTTTTGTTAGAGTTGTCTTTACAACTATAATACTCATCTTTTGACGACTTGGCCATTTCTAAATATTTTTCTTTCTTTCCATGTTTCAAATTCTTCCATTGGATGCCAAGTTCTTTCACGGCCTGATGATTGAGTAGCGAAAGGTTGTACATGAGATGAAGACAAACAGTCCTTGGTAAATTAGAAACAAGCATTAATAAGATCATTGGAATAAAAAATAAAGATCAACATAATATCATTTATACCTCATGGTCCAATTTTTTTATTTCCTTCCCTTTGATTGTCTTCAGACAATCCTTGCTATAATGAAAACATGCATCGATTAAATCATTTGAATAAAAAAATAAGATCAACACAAATAATTTAGCCTTATGATTAAAAAAAATCTCCCACTAGTAAAAAAGTCAGGAGGTTGTTGGGCGAGATGGCTTAATATCTTCAGCTTCAGCTTCATGTTCCTTCTTCACCCTAATAGCTTCAGCTTCATGTTCCTTCTTCACCCTAAACATAAAATAAACCATTAACCACAAAAATGGCTTCACCATATAAATTATGCTATTAACTAAAAAAAATGTTCACTTACATTATATCTAAACGAGTGAATCACCAATGGAGGATTATCAAAGACAATGTTCACCCAAAAAAAAAAAGTAATGGAGTTTCACAGTACTCGTTCTCCAGACTCAACAAAACTTAAACCAAACAAACAAATACTTTTTTTACCTTGAAAGAGATAGAGGGAAGGCAAGAGCGGTAACAGTTGTTTAGGCAAGAAAGTGAGTGGAGGGAGAGATACAGTTTTTTTGATTTGTGGACCACAATATTCGGTTAGAAAATAAAAAAATAATGTATTGTAATATGTGGGGTGTAAGTGTAATTTACAATGTGAAGATTTAGGACTGGTCCAAGAAATGGGAGACCGATCCTGGATAAATATCACACTTTTATCCCCATTATTCCTTAACTATCACACTTTTATCCCTTTTATCCCTTAACTATCACACTTTTATCCCTTAAATAATCCAAAACATCCCCAAATATATTCAATTTTTTATAAATAGTCCCATTTTTTATTAACAACAAATAAATAATGAATAAAATCAAATAATTAAAAGATTTGTAAATAATGCTTCCAAGGGTCAACTTATAATATTTTTGGATTGGGTTCCAATTTTTTGAGTGATTTCCATTCGCTAGATCAAAAAAAATCCTATTGTCCAAAAATATTCAATATTTTCTAAACAGTCCCATTTTTTATTAACAATAATTAAATAATGAATAAAATCAAATAAATAAAAGAATTGTAAATAATGCTTCCAACTATTTGGGTCAGGTTCTAATATTTTTGAATTGGGTTCCAATTTTTGGGTGACTCTCGTTCGCTAGATCAAAAAAATTCTATTGTCCAAAAATATTCAATATTTTTTAAATAGTCTCATTTTTATTAACAACAAATAAATAATGAATAAAATCAAATAATTAAAATAATTGTAAATAAAAGAATTATAAATAATGTTTCCAACTATTTAGGTCAGGTTATAACTTTTTTTGGATTGGTTTCAATTTTTTGGGTGACTCCGATTAACTAGATCAAAAAAATCCTACTGTACAAAAATATACAATATTTTATAAATACATTTTTGGGAGGTTCCAACTCTTGGGCAGGGGTTCCAACTTTTTTTTTTTGATGGGTTTCAACTTTTTTAGTTAATGGTTCCAATTTTTTTGGGTAGGGATTCCAATTTTTTTGAATAGAGGTTCCAACTCTTGGGGCAGGGGTTCCAACTTTTTTGGAGTGTGTTCCAACTATTTTGGTTAGGGTTCCAACTTTTTTGGATAGAGCTTCCAACTTTTTGGTAGAGGTTCCAACTTTTTTGGAGAGGTTTCAACTCTTGGGTGGGTTCTAACAGTTGGGGGAGGGTTCCAACTTGTTCCAACTTTTTGGGTAAAGGTTCCAACTCTTCGGTAAGGGTTCCAACTTTTTTGGGTGGGTTCCAACTTTTTTGGTTAGGTGTTCCAACTTTTTGGTAGCGGTTCCAACTCTTGTGAGGAAGGTTCCAACATTTTGGAGGTTCCAACTCTTGGGGTTGGGTTCTAACAGTTGGGGGAAGGTTTCAACTTTTTTGGGTAGAGTTCCAACTTTTTTGGTTAGGGGTTCCAACTTTTTGGATAGAGGTTCCAACTCTTGGGGTAGGGGTTCTAACTCTTGGAGTAGGGGTTCAAACTTTTCTGGTTAGGGGTTCCAACTTTTTTTGGGTGGGTTTCAACTTTTTTGGTTAAGGTCCAACTTTTTGTGTAGAGGTTCTAACTTTTGGGGTAAGAGTTCCAAGTTTTTTAGGTAGGGGTTCTAACTTTTTTGGGGTGAGTTCCAACTTTTTTGGTTAGGGGTTCCAACTCTTGTGGGGAGGGTTCTAATGTTTTTGGAGGTTCCAACTCTTGGGAGTGGGTTCTAACAGTTGGTAGATTCTAACAATTGGGGGAGGGTTCCAACTTATTTGGGTAGGAGTTCCAACTCTTGGGGTAGGGGTTCCAACTTTTTGGGTAAGGGTTCCAACTTTTTTGGGGTAATTCCAACTTTTTTTGTTAAGGGTTCCAACTTTTTTTGTTAGGGGTTCCAACTTTTTTTGGTAGGGTTTCCAACTTTTTCAGTAAGTGTTCCAACTTTTTCAGTACGGGTTCCAACTTTTTGGGTTGATGTTCCAACTCTTAAGGGGAGGGGTTCCAACTTTTTTCAGGTAGGGGTTCCAACTTTTTTCAGGTAGGGGTTCCAACTTTTTGATAGCGGTTCCAACTTTTGTGGGGAGGGTTCCAACGTTTTTTGAGGTTCCAACTCTTGGGGGTGGGTTTTAATAGTTTGGGGGAGGGTTCCAACTTTTTTAGGTAAGGGTTTTAACTTTTTTAGGTAGAGATTTCAATTCTTGGGATAGGGGTTCTAACTTTTTTTAGGGGTTCCAACTTTTTTGGGGTGGGTTCCTACTTTTTTAAGTAAGGGTTCCAACTTTTTCAGTTGGTGTTCCAATTTTTTTGGGTACGGGTTCAATTATTGGGTAAATGTTTCAACTCTTAGGGGAGGGGTTCCAACTTTTTTTGGGTATGGTTCCAACTTTTTTTGGGGTGGGTTTCAACTTTTTTGAGTTGGGATTTCAACTCTTAGGGGAGATGTTCCAACATTTTTTGTAGGGGTTTCAACTTTTTTGGAGTGGGTTCCAAACTTTTTGATAGGGGTTCCAACTTTTTTGGGTTTAACGGTTGGAGGAGTTCAACTTTTTTGGTAGTGGTTCCAACATTTTTGGGTGAGGTTATTTGTCAAATTCTACTATTTTCCATTATTGGTTTAGCAGGTAACCGGTATCCCACTTCTCAAATTGATCAACGGTTACAAAAATAGATAAATTACATCAATGACCCCAATGAAATGTCGGTAGCGTACCGAAAGGAAAAATTCGGTATTGTAGTCTGACCCCTTTTTTTAGTAGCTATTCTATGATTTTCATCTTTTGAGTGAATTTAGTAACTTTAGGGTCCACTTATTTTTTGAGTTTACTTGTCTTTTTTCTTTTTGGTTTACTCATCATTTTTTGGATAAAATTTATCACTTTTAAGGGTAGAATTTGGTATATTTTGAGTTTTTTTTTTTACTTTTTGATGCAATACCAAAAAAATAAATTTCAGTACCATAATGTTTTCTTGATTTCAGTCCACTGAAGAAAAAGATCGAGCACATTAGCTGCATAGCAGATCGTATAATAGGGACAAAGCTAAAAATTTTATTTAGGACGAACACTTTAATTAAATACTCACAGTTAATTAAATACTCGTTAAAGGAGTCTAGCTACACCACCATTGAAGCAGAAAAGACCATACTCCTACTATGACTGTGACCATGACCGTTCATTTAAACTGCTTCTGACGTATGGGATTGTTTGTTGAGTAATGTTATACTTATTAAAAAATTTTATTTTAAATGCTGTAATATATTTTTTTATTATTAGATGAATGCCGTCTATTAATATTTAATGACAAAAATTATATCACATTATTTAAGATAAAAAAATATAGTAAACATACAGCATTTTCCTTGCTTGTCCCATCCGCGACCTTTTTCTTCGAAAAGACATTAAACTCGTTGGAATTCACTTTCATCCACTTTTCTGATTCTTCTCTCTCTCTCTCTCTCTCGGCTTGCTTACCAAGTAGTTTCTCTGCATTTTCTTCTAGAAGACATTGAATTTTTGGCTTACTTAGACCACGGTATATAAAAAAATTCGATATTATACCTCTGAATTTTGTTACTTTAATAAATATTTTTTTGATTTTGTTTTATAATAAAAAATTATAATTTTTATAGATAATTTACCACTTTTGTGGTATATACAATCAATCCTAACATTTTTTGGATCAATCACAAATACTAAAAAATTGGTAAAAATATTTACTATAATATTGACAAAAAGTACCAACAAAAATGATAAGATTATCCACAAAAGGGATAAATAATAATACGGTACCCCAAAAACAAAAAGCACTTCAATTGTGTTGTGTCAAATTTTGTAGAATGTAGAGTACCTCTTTAATATATTTTCACTTCAATTTCTTTTTAAATGGATTATTTATTATTTCAAGTGAAATACTTTATATACAAGTAAATTTATTACTCAATGAATAGTTTGTTAAAGAAAATTGAATAAAAAATATACTATAGGGAATCTTGATCCGTATAATTCATATAGTGTCACACCCATTAACTATATGAGCAATGCTTAGCGAGTTCTCGTTGCATCTATCAAATTTGAGTAATATTTAGCAGAATTCATGTTGGTCTATTTATTTAGTGAATTAAACGCGTCCTCCCACTAATTAACTACCACTCTGTTTATTTTTTCTTAAAAAATATTTACATCACCCAATAAGTCCCTATAATTTTTATGTGGAAGAATTTGAGTGTCATAAATTTTGTGAATCGCACGAGTTGACCACTATTATTATATGTGCAAATCCAGTGTAGATTTTTGACTCGATAAGAATAATATTTAAATTTAGTGAAAATTTGTATTGGAAAAAAAATCTAAATCTCATCACATATTGATGAAATTAGAAATCCTAGTTAACTCATTTTAGCCCCCAAATAGAGTATTTTCAACAAAAAATTATATTGACACTCCCGGTGGTATCTAATAATCAACCATGTCCTTATTTTTTTCAAAAATTACACTTCATGCCTCTTGATGTTTGATAATTTAAATGTTATATAGAAGAATCTATAATGAATATAAACCTACACCCTGGCTACCATATTAAAATTAATGGATATGCATAAATTTTAATTTAATTAATTTGTAACTATTGATTGTGAAAATAATAAAATAAAAAATTTAACAAAGGACGATAATATATATATATTTTACCATAGTTGAATCCATTGAAAACATAGGAACAAGTAATAAATTTATTTTCCATTTAATTACTTTATCTTCACCTCAGGCTCAAAAGACCCATAAAATATTCAATGTAACGGTGATCTCATACGTCAAGATTGTCACGTGATATCACAAATTAATAATGTGTAAACAAATAAAAAATGAATCTCACACAAATCAATGAATACCCATCCATGTTAAGTCAATAATTATTCAAATTGGGTTCATCTTGCCTATTTAGTATTTTTTATTGATTATTGATATCATATAACAATATTGATATGATATTATCTTTTTGTTGTTACAGGATATCCAGGCTTTCGCCGACTACTCCCTCAAGCTCAACGGCTGACTACTGTAGCTTGAGTTGTGTTAGAGTATGTCCTTAAAAGAATAATGGTGGCTAGTCCTTGGGGTTATGCGAAGGGATTAAACTTGAGACCTTTGGGTTACCAAATATCTTTAGTTTATTATTATTTAGCGACAACCTACGCTTAGGTTCTGAATTATTTGAGTTGTAGCACACTACTTACTCCTTTTTAAGCAGTTATTTTATGATTTTCATCTTTTGAGTGAATTTAATAACTTTAGGGTGCACTTATTTTTTCAGTTTACTTATTTTTTTCGTTTATTTATTATTTTTTGGATAAAATTGATTACTTTTAAGGGTAGAATTTAGAATTTAGTGATTGTTATAATACAAGATGCATTAAATAATTCATGATCGATGATAGTATTTGTTGACATTAATTTGTTACCTTTTATCCCGAGTAATAAATGTTGAATTACATGTCATTCCATTTTATTTGAAATACAGACGTAATCCAACTTTGGTTACTTGAAATACAGACATAACGCTTGACATTATATTTACTAAGACAGTCACTTATTCAGATGTTTTGTTTATGTCCAATATATTCGTTGTAGACCTCTGTTAAGGGATCAAACTCTGTATTATTTTTTTATTCCAAATTTGATGCTTTGTTGATCTTTTTTCCTTGGGTTTCATGTGTTGATTTCTTGTTAGGTGGTGTGAGATTTTGCTCATCGCTCTAGCTATGTGCATTTCTATTTCAATATGAAACTCCCATCTATGTATAGTTCTTACATAAATGTCCTAATGTACTCTTTTCATGAATCTTCTATGTCTTAATTCTTCTATGTTCGAGTGATCTTCTTGGGATGTCCATTAACACTCGCAAACCGCACACATTGGATGAACTAGGATTCTCTTGCAAGAAAATAACTTAAATCGTGAACTCCTAACTCGTGAAATCTTATCATAACGTGTCTTACCCAACTCACCACAATCGTCTGAGTCAACCTGAGTTACCAATTTGGTTAATACTATTTTAGGAATGTCATGATATTTGTTTGAATTTCTAGCCATCTTCAACTTCTTCTTTTATCTAGTATTTTGTACGCATCACCTGTAATTAGTTCACTACGTTGCGACCATTATGCCTCGATGCTTTCCTAGTTGTTGCCGATACGGCGAATCATACTTGGAAGAGTTGGAACAAGTAAACACTTAAACAAAAGTATCTTTATGCTCCGTGACATTCCCGTGAGTGTGTCTATGTTTTTCTTGTTGACAAATATTTTTCAGATATCTTACCATTAGACTACGGGTGTAACTTAGGTGGACAAACCTGAACCCAGTTTCAAAAAATCAGTGTTTGGTTTGAGTTTTCTAGAATATGAGTTGAGATTTGGCCAAATATTATTAACCCAAATTGAATGCGGGTTGGACTTGGGGTTCACGAGGTTCAACATGAACCCGGACCAAACTATTAAAAATCTGTTCGACCCGAGTTCTTATTTAAGCATTAAAAAATAATGGGTGGCATTTAAACATTTAAAATATATATCTACTAGGGATAATCCGTGCTTGAAGACACAATACAATTCAAAAAATATCAAGCACTGAATTTGGGCACAAAATAATCAAACACTAAACTCAGACATGTAATAAGTTGAAAGCTTAAAATGCTCTTGAAAACGAACAATCAAACACTGAACATAGACACGCACAAAATGAACAAACATTGAATATTAATTGTGAACACGAAATAATCAAGCAATAAACTTAGACGGGCACTAAGTTGAAAGCATAAAATGCATCCTTTAATACATCCGCATTTTACATAAATGATTAACAAAATGTTATCTATATGAAAAATAAAAATTCTAATAATAAATCACGACAACCATTTTTTTAAAAGAAAATAGACAAAACTCGATATCATTCATGAAATGACCATTTTTTTTCAAAGGAAATTTTTTTCTTTCTTCTATGCACCAAGCAGTTGTTATTGGTTATTAAAATCAAATAAAAAAACCGGACATGAATTTCAAAAATGTTTATCGCTTTTATTTCTCTTCTTTCATGGCAACCAAAAAGATTGAATTAAACCTTATCGCTGCCTAACTTGAAGCCAACTATGATAACAAAGGAAACGAAAAATGAAAGAACTTGAATTGAAGCAAATAAACACCAAATTAATACTAAATTTTGGTAATCAAAAAATGGAGCCACGATAATCATCTAGTATGTATACTTTCCAAAAAAAAAAAACTCGGAGTTGATATATCAAAAAGAAATCAACAAATTTAAACAAAACACCTTACACGGAAGGTTTCCTGAAAGTTTCCAAGTCTCACGACTCTAATAGAAACAAACGGTAAGCTCTCTGTAGGCTTGTGCTCTTCTTTGATTTCCTGAAAATTCTTGTACGAAGCTGCAAATTACAAATGAATGTGAAGAGCAAAATAAACAAAGAAGAGTATTCATGCAACATAAATGGAGCAAATGTTTCCAAAAATGAATTCCTATGATAAAAGGATGTGAAGCTCGATCTATTGCCATAAGTAAACAGGCAGTAAAAACGTCATTGATCACCTAGTCAAGCTCAAATATCACAATGGGATCAGTTTTGGACAGAGAGAAAGGCATCAACAACAACCTATAGTTCCAATTAATTCAAATATATCGCAACCAGCAACAACCTAAAGAACCAACTTACTAATGGCTTCGCAACCAAATTTGTTTGAATGAATGGGGGGATTACGTTGTGAATGAATGGGGGGATTACGTGGCATTTGAAACCAAAAGCAACCATATGATAAAATTTTCAAACACCAATATTTGGATAGCTTAAGAAGTTCCTGCAATAGTATTATCAAAAAGTCTCAGCCCTAAATCTGTAGCCTTCCCACACAGTTTCAATAGGAAAGCAAAGCTAACACTATACATTGAATTTCAAACACACTGAACAGAAAGACCATAGAAAAGGATGGACAACTATATGAAGAACTTTTACAACTGAATTGTGTAGGTTTCACCTAAAGGACATCTGATTAGAGAACAAATATAATAAAACCACAACCATATTCTCAAACTACAAAAATCCTAGAACAACACCATATTTCATACAACATAAACCGAAAACAATCCACTTCCCTAAGTACCTTTTAAAGAAAAAACAGACCTAGTCGACAGAATCAATTACCATAACCAAAGATTACATACACATTCCTAGAACCCTCATTCCAAAGCCAGGCACATTGCTATCACATCAAATGAATCAAAACACCAAAAAGGTTAAGCAACCAACAATTTAATGCTTCATGAAGACAATAAAAATTAAAGCAAGAAAAATGGAGGAACTTTGTCAAAACATACTAATTTATTGATAATTTTTTTATCTTTAACAACTGAAAAATCAGCTCCACCAACGGAGAGTATAAGGAATAACGCTTAGCAACCATAATGGAGAGTATATGAAAAATCAGCCCTAAGCTTTCAAGTTCCATAATGTTTTCTCTCATCCTTTTCTTGGCAACCAGTAGAAACCCATAGAAAGAAACTAGTAGAAACCCACAGAAAGAAATCAAAGAAAAACCCATCAAAATCAAAGCTCACTTCGCCACAGATGGATCAAAAATTAGAAAATCAACAAAAGGCATCAAACCCACATACTATCAAAGAAAAGTACCAAAAATGGTGAAGCCACAAAGCTATCGAAGAAGAAATACCTTGCACTGAGCAACTCTTCTATTTGTTTGTACTTCATGGGACGTAAAGTTCCAAAATCAAAACCGAACTTTTCATGTTCAGTACCTATTCTACAAAACCACCATCATTAAGCCAAAGATGAGTTAAAAAGAAAAAGGAAAAGGTAACTCCATACCAAACTGACAAACCCACAACCACTGCCAAATCCACTCTCTTCTTCTACCAGAGCACCGCTAACCAGAGAACCACCACAACATCTCCAACGCCATAACCACCACCACAGTATGGACAGAAAAATAAAAATTAAAGAGTTGAGCAATTATTAAAAAATCAAACAAATAGAAAAATCCACCTCATTGAAACAATACTACAAACATCTAGAGTTGGAATCACCAATACCCAGACCAAATTTCGCTTTCTTCTCTCCAAATTCAGAGTCAACAACAAAGTCAGAGACGAAAATGGTGAGATGGGACTTGTAACTGAGGCCGTTTTGGAGGTGGACCATGGTGGGGTCGATGAATTGGGCAAAGAGAGAGAGAGGAAGTGTTCGAAATGAGCAAAGGCCAAGAATTACCCATATTGCTATGTAGGTTTGTGAAGGGTTCAGTGGCGATGGAGATCGAGATCAAGTGTTCTTTTGAGCTAAGGTTTTAGCTAGGGTCTTGGATGCCCATATCGAGGGTTCAGTGGCGATGAAGATCAAGGGTTCAGTGGCGATTACATCTTCTTGTTTGCTCGTAGGCTGGAATTAAGAGGAATTTGATACATCATGCGATTAGGAAGAACCAGAGGAGCTCTGTGAAGGGTTTGTAATTTGGGTTTGGTTGTTCTTTGGGTCTTTCGTTTTGAGGCGTTGTGAATGTGGCTGGGTGCAGGTGAGGGGTAGAGGAAAAGAAGGGAGGTGATGGGTGCAGGTGAGGGGTAGTGATGGGTGCGTGTGTCAGGCGGCTATGTACAGGTGAGAGACAGTGTAACGTTAAGATGGAGGTGATGGGTGAGAAGTGATGGTTTTAGGGGAAAAAATATATGGGGTATAAGATTCAAATGCCCTTCTGCTTTATTATATAGATATCTATACTACTTATAAATGTAGCATAGGTGAAAAAAATGTGATTTTCTATTTTATCTCTATTTAATAATGTTAAGTTAATCGTACATCAAATATTCTTATTAATATGTTATCATTTTTCCTTCTAGTCTTTCGCTCTACTTATTCTTATAACTTTAAGACTTTAATTAAAATAATAACTCTAACAATTCAAATTACTGTATAATACATGTATACATTAATAATGAAGTTAAGTAAAAATTAAAATACGAATTAATTCTTTGGCACATAATTTATTTATTTATTCAATTCAATTATACATAAAATCTATATTTGTTATAAGTTTAACAAAAATATATTATTTAAATATGTTCACGTGCGTCGCACAGTATTAGCCTAATTTTTATAAAATTAATTATATCATTATACCTTCATAAATTTTTTGTTTTTATACCTAATTTGACTTTCAAGTTCTTTTGAACTCTTTTATAATTAGTATTTGACTTATAAATTCTTTTGGACTAAGTAGTACATTTGCATAAAAATTTTCATATCTTTGTT
>CAUOFW020000896.1:60000-171658 GCA_963454935.2 Ilex paraguariensis
TGTAACTATAACTATTAAACATTACAAACAGGGGATGACGCCAAAAAGTCTCTCTCTCTCTCTCTTCCTTTTCTTTACCGCTAGAAGCCATGAGCCAATCTCCTCCCTATGCCACGTATTCTTTTCTAGGTGTATGAATGAGTTCCCTGGAAGTTTAAGTTGATTTGTAAAGTTCCCTGTGAGGCGTAAACTTCACTTCACACAGTCACGCCACACACACACACTCTTCATACATCACAGGCACACACTCTTCCAACACACACATATGCACACACACACACACACTTCGCAAACTAACACACAATGCACACTCTTCACACACACACACACACTGCCACATAAAGAATTTATGTATTTTGATTTTGTTTTTGGAATTGGTTTCTTTGATTCATTGTTATAATTTGTGGTTGGTTTTGGGTGTGAATACTTAGATGGAATATAATATATTTGGGGTTTGTTTTGGATGTCTATATGTATGATCGAATATATATTTTTTTGGTTTTGGTTGGCTTTAATTAATATGTGTGTAACTGATTTTAATATACTTGAAATTTCCTGTGAGTCAAAAAACTAGTTATTTCATGCTTGAATTAATTAAGAGAATTTTCATAATATAATTTATTTATTATTTTCAATAGATTTAGGGTTTATTTTGCTAGAGAACTGGATTTATTGTAAACTCCGGACATGGTGAATGATTGTAATCTATATGTGAATTCCTAGATTTATTCGGATAATTTATGGGTTATAACTTTTGATATTTTCATATTATCACCGATAAAAATTCTGATTGAAATCGCTCTTCGGTTGATTTCCAATTGAGTTCGAAAACTGAATCATTAATAATTACTATGTGGAATTGAAAGGATATCCCCGATACTTTAGTATTTCAAATTATTATTTTCATTCAATCAATTGTTGTTCTTTTGAACAATCACTTTTCTCTGACAAACTTTTAAAGCGATTTTTCTTGCATTCCAAGTCTTCTCAATTCTCTGTGGATCGATATCGGACTTCTTTAGTTTATTATTATTTCGCAATAACCTATGCTTGGGTTCTGAATTTTTTGAGTTGTAGTATACAACTTACTCCTTTTTAAGCAATTATTTTATGATTTTCATCTTTTGAGTGAATTTAATAACTTTAGGGTGCACGCATTTTTTGAGTTTACTTATTTTTTTTGGATAAAATTGATTACTTTTAAGGGTAGAATTTTAGAATTTAGTGATTGTTATAATACATGATGCATTAAATAATTCATGATCGATGATAGTATTTGTTGACATTAATTTGTTACCTTTTATCCCTAGTAATAACTTTTGAATTACATGTCATTCCATTTTATTTGAAATATAGACATAATCCAACTTTGATTACTTGAAATACAGACATAATGCTTGACATTATATTACTAAAACAGTTACTTTGTATATGTAAATTCAGATGTTATGTTTATGTCCAATATATTCATTGTAGACCTCCGTTAAGGGATGAAATTGAGTATTATTTTTGTATTCCAAATTTGATGCTTTTTCGATCTTTTTCCTAAGGTTTCATGTGTTGATTTCTTGTTAAGTCGTGTGAGATTTTGCTCATAGCTCTGGCTATGTGCATTCTGTTTCAATATGAAACTCCCATCTATGTATGGTTCTTACATAAATGTCCTAATGTACGCTTCTCATGACTTCTATGTCTTAATTCTTCTGTGTCAAAGTGATCTTCTCGGGACGTCCGTTAACACTCGCAAACCGCGCGCATTGGGTGAACTAGGATTCTCTTGCAAGACAATAACTTAAATCGTGAACTCCTAAGTCGTGAAATCTTACTAACGTATCTTATCCAACTCACCACAATCGTCTTCGAGTCAACTTGAGTTATTTGAGCCATAGTTATCAGATTGGTTAATATTGTTTTAGGAACGTCATGATATTTGTCTGAATTTCTAGTCATGTTCAACTTCATCTTTTATCTAATATTTTGTACGTATCACCTGTAATTAGTTCACTACGTTGCGACCATAACACCTCAATGCTCTCCTAATCGTTGGCGATACGATGAATCATACTTGGAAGAGTTGGAACAAGTAAACACTTAACCAAAAGTATCTTTATGCTCCATGACATTGAGTGTGTCTGTGTTTTACTTTTTGACAAATATTTTTTAGATATCTCACGATTAGACTACAGGTGTAACTTAGGTGGGCAAACTCAAACTCAATTCGAAAAAATCAGTGTTTGGGTTGAGTTTTCTAGAACATGAGTTGAGATTTTGCCAAATATTATTAACCCAAATTGAATGGGGGCTGGACTTGGGGTTCACGGGGATCAACTTGAACATGGACCAAATTACTAAAAATCAGTTTGACCCGAGTTCTTATTTAAGCATTAAAAAATAATGGGTGCCATTTAAACATTTAAAATATATATTTATATCTATACTACTTATAAATGTAGCCTATGTGAAAAAATTTTGATTTTCTATTTCATCTCTATTTAATAATGTTAAGTTAATCATACCTCACATATCCTTATTAATATGTCATCATTTTTCCTTCTATGTCATATCAAAACTCTTCTTATTTTATAACATTAGATCTCTAGTCATTCGCTCTACTTATTGTTATAACTTTAAGTCTTTAATTAAAATAATAACTATAACAATTCAAATTACTATATAATACATGTATAAATTAATAATTAAGTTGAGTAAAAATTAAAAAATTAATTATTTCTTCAGCACATAATTTATTTATTCAATTCAATTATACATAAAATCGATATTTGTTATAAGTTTAAGAAAAATATATTATTTAAATATGTTCATGTGCGTCATACATTATTAGCCTAATTTTTATAAAATTAATTATATCCTTTTACCTTCATATATATATATATATATTTTTTTTTTAATACCTAATTTGACTTTCGAGTTCTTTTGAACTCTTTTATAATTAGTATTTAACTTCTAAATTCTTTTGGACTAAGTAGTACATTTGCATAAAAAATTTCATATTTTTGTTTATATCTGTATAAATAAGCAAAGACGAATCTATATTATATTATTATATACATATAGTTATCAAATTAGATTCTAAGATCAAATATATGTTATATATATATATATATATATATTTTTTTTTCAATAATTAGGTTTAACAACAAATAAAATGTAGATTATTTTTTTGACACCAAATTTATCATTTAATTTAATTACACATAAAATTTATATTTTCATAGATTCAACAAAAAAATTATTATTTAAATTGTTCATATGCAACATGCGTCATGCATTGGAAGTATATAAAGGACTACATAGCAAAATAATGTCTGTTTGTCACAATCATCAAAAACCTTTTATGGCACTAATGGGAGTGCAAACTCCCTTATTGAACCTATGTGGGATGTTGAATAAAGAACAAAAAGATGATGTCCAAATTAAAATTCCACATCAGTTGCAAACAAAAAATGTCTCTCCCTCCTCTTGCATATAGAAAAAGGGAAATTTAGAGGCTGGTCCCCCTATATGGACTTATTGGAAGATAAGTCCGTCAATAAAACTTATTTGGTTTTTAAGTTCATTTTTTGTCAATTTTACTATTGTAACCCTTACCTATAGAAATATTATAAACGATGTTTGAGAAACTTCTCCTGCACATATGGACACAATAACCAGCCATATACATCTCCCTCATAATTGCCTTTAAATCTGGCTATAATCTTCCAAGCCACAATGTTTCCTTATCCGAAAAATAAGAAACCGTCATTTACCAAAAACCGTTCATATTCAAATTTTAAACACATTACATTATATAAAATACAATTTCAATACATTATTCCAGTTTACTTTGGACTCCATTGACAAAATATTAAATATTGAATATTAATATTTAAAAAATAACAATACTAACATACTCAACAAAGACAGTAAAATGATCACTAAAAAAATAATAACATGGTAAAAAAGTAATAATAATTAGTGATTTAATTCTGTCAAAGTAGGCATTAACCTTGTAACCAAGATTCAACAGAACTCATACATTAGTAGTAAAAGTTGTGTGTGCATGTGCGTGAGAAAATTGATTGATGTGTTACCAGAACAGTCGTATTTTCACTATAATCTTTCAAAAATTGATGTTACTGTGAAAATCCTATTATCTTGTATTTTGTAAAAGTTGATGTGTTACACACAAAACCTTTGATGTTACTGTGACATTCGTACAGTAACATTCGTGTCACTATATAATATTAGTGTCAGTATAGTAACACGACTGTACTGGTAACATGATCCTACTTATAACTTCAATCGTATAGTAACATGAATGTTACTAAATTCTATTGGTATTGTTTAACCTTCCTATATTATGCATTACTATTGTTAAGGAAATTTTGTGATCTGATTTTGACTTAATAGATCAACAATTTATTCGTACATCAAGCTTTTCATATATATCTATCAGAACATATAACTTCTACATAAAACTTCTGTTAATTATCATAATTTTTAATAAACGGTTTACATATATAACTCAATCAAGAGTTTCCATATATATCTCAATGATCTAACCTATGTGACTTTTCATAACTAGATAAAACTAACACCGTTAAGGGTAATTTTGAGATTTAAAAAATTAATGGACTTGAGTACCTAAATATAAGTTTAAACATGAACTTACCCCTTAATAAGTTTTCTTCTTGGACTCAAGTCATTATAAGTCCATTTAGTAGACTCACCTTCAATTTTCACTTTTTAAAAAAACTTCATTCAGCTTGTGTTTTTAATGAGCGCAATTTTCATTGGGCTATTTGAGTTTAATAAAAGAGTTAAAAGTATTTAAATTTAACAACCCGAATTTAACTCAAAAATAGAACCCTATTTAATAATTTGGGCTTGTGTTGAGCCCAAGCAAGCTATACGAGTTGAGGTCAGGTTCATATTGAGTGCTTTATAATTTGACTTGGACTTAGATTGACCATTCAACCTGTCTAACTTACCGCCTTATATTAGACAGACCCGAAGTTAGAGTGGATCATGCAGTTTGAAGTCTTGAACCAAACTTCTCCACTGTAAAGACCTCTGGTTACGACTGGGCCGAAGGCAGAATTCCTAATTATAAAAGGTCAATCAAGAATTTAGCATCATCTCAAAGTACCCCCTCTCCTTTTCTCCAACCCAAAAAAATACAAAACTTTGATACAGCAATGTAGAGTCGATTATCAGATTGTTGGGTTCAACTACTTCGTGTGTGTGGAGAATGTTTGAGAACGGCTTTGGGTCGTGACGAGTTTTAAACATATTATTCAACAATTTGTTCAATAAAACAAACCAAGCTCAAGATTATGTTGGAACCCGGCTCATTTCATTTCTGAAATGAACTAACTTAGAATTTTCAAATCGGAATATATTGGGGACATGTGGGGTTGTAGCTATATCTGTCACTGTACATCCTATTTAATGACCCAAAAGTGATCCCACAGTTTTCAATTATTAAGGCATCGAATATTATGAGTGGCCCCCTTTTAATGCTTTTTGAGGAAACACAGAGGGCAGGTGAGTACATTTTGTCTATAGGGAGGGACATTGAAAATGGATGTATCTTAGTTTTGTTGTACGTCTAATCCTTACATGGCCTCACTGATTCTATATGTGATGAAGACCAACACATTGCAGAGCATCGAAATTGATCAATCAAAATAAAAATAATTATAAAATCATATCCCTGAGCATGTACGAATAAAACGGATTAGGCTCCTCTTCAATGTTTAAATAATTGGAGGTTGCTCCAATTTTCTTTAAATGGTGAAGATGTTTCTCCGACAAAACTATGAGTAGGCTATGGGGGCCATGGCTTTCCTTAAATTTTAAGAATTTTCATTGTCCTCATATTTTTAGAAAATTTAATTACTAACGTCTAATTTTTTAAAACACTTGATGTTTGAGTATTTCACTTAGTTAATTTAAAAATATCAATAACTTAATGTTAGTAACTATTTTAATATAATCATATGGATGAGTGTCACTTACACTGACGAAAACACTTGTTGAATTATTTTGATGATCGTAGACAAAAAGTAAGTGACTTTTTTTATAAAAAAAAAAAAATAGAGATACAAATATGATTTATATCAAAGTAGTTTTATTATGGTATCATATGAAACTTTTATTTGTGACCATAATTTATTTATAGACATAAGGTTACATTATAAACAAGAAAAAAAAGAGGATAATAATATTGTCATAACTGAATTTTTATGATGACATGATTCAATTTTTGAGTTTTGTGTTCAAAATTAATTTTTTCGATGATATTGCATAAAAATTAAATTTATTAGATTTTTTATAAAAAAGAATTTATTATTAACAATGACCGTTGAATAATCTCATTGAACTAAACTTTTTTCGATGTCATTATTGGTCCCCCTCAAGATAAAATCCTAATTCTGTCTGTATCTGTGAGCAAATCTTTTCTTATTTAAAACAAGTTTAAAATTTTAAACTATCAAATGAATTCGATATACTGATGTGGATGAATCCTTATTATTAAAACAGAATTGTAGGATCGTCTAATTATTTGAGAATTGGAGGAGAGCCTTCGGGTTCGAGTCCTCCACAATGGGCTAATTTTGGGGTTTATATATGTCCGTTGCACAAGTGCCTTTAAATTTGTAATGATAATAAATATATAACATGCTTTTAAGTTTATGAATCTTTGTTTTATTCCCTGTATTTTCAATATTTATACGCTCTATTACTTTGACCTTTACAACTCATCTTGGATGGAGATTCAGGTAGCCCTTTTCTCCACATATTGCCCTACATCTACATGGAACGAATCAAAGAAATAATATATATATATATATATATACACACACACACACATGTATGACAGCATAGCTTATACATGTGTAGATAGTCTATGGTGGATCATAACTATATACTATGATTGTTTTATAATACATTATAGTTGTTGCGAGTGTGTATCATTCAGTGTGTTATTTGGTGTACAAATGTATTTTTTGGACTCTTGACCGCAACTCACAGTTGGAATACACATTATCATATAAAAACACAGACACATGATGGTTAAGGAGAATTTTGAAGTTTGTCACTTAATTACTCAGATTCCTAATATTTGAAATATTATACACAGACCCCTTAAAGTTTATACATGTGTAACACTTAGATCTCTGTCATCGATGTCTCATTATTAAATTACACTTAGATCCCCTAAAATTTGAAGGCATATAATACTTAGACCTCTTAAGTTTAAAATATTATACTTAGACTAAAAATACTCCAATCAAAGATAGAATATCAAATATTTTAAATTTTACAACTAAAATTCATGTCTATTGTTTCATTTATTATAAAATTAAAAATAAAAATCTAATTTTTCTTAAAAAATTTTAGTTAGTATATAATTATACTATTTATTGGAATAAAACTGAAAAATAAAATAAGGAGTCTAAGTCATTCATAATAGAACATGAATTTTATAACCAAAATTCATGTTTTATTATGTCATTTATTGACATAAAATTAAAAAAAAATCAATTTTTTTCTTAAAAAATTATAATTAATATACAATTATACTATCTATTGGAATAAGACTAAAAAATTAAATAACAAGTCAAACTGTAATAAACACAATATCTTATAGCTTTAATTGAGGTAATTTGGTAGTTTAATTTGATCGTTTAAACAGTCAAATTAAATTCCAATAAATAACATAATTGTATACTAATTATAATTTTTTAAGAAAAAAATTAGATTTTTATTTTGATTTTATTTTAATAAATGAAATAATAGAACATGAATTCGGATTATAAAATTTAAAATATTTGATATTATATCTTTAATATGATTATTTTTTGTCTAAGTATAGCATTTTAAATTTGTGGGGTCTAAGTATTGCATACCTACAAACTTTAGGTGGTCTGGATATAATTTACTAACGGACATTGACGGCAAGGATCGAAGTGTGATGCACATACAAACTTTAAGGGATTTGTGTGTAATATTTTAAATATCAGGGGATCTCAGTAATTATGTGACAAACTTCAAGAAGTCTGAATGTAATTCTCCCAATGGTTAAGTATGAGTTATTTGCAGGTAAGAGAACCCGACTTCCAGAAATAAAATTTATGGGTTATATCACATAATTTATTGTTGATATATATACATACAAATATTGTGTGCAATTCAGTGTTTCTTTTTCAAGTTAAGCAATTCATAATTGACTTTGTGCATGTGTAGGAAAAATGACCATAACCAAAGTTAATTAATGAACATTCGAGAAGCAGTTCCCCAAGGTCTCTTGACTGGACATTTAAAAACTCTATCTTGCTTTGAATTTTGCTATTGAATGACCTCGTCTTTGAAATTCTCAGTGTACATGTTATCAACTTCATCATAAAATTATAATGTTTCTTGAGGAGGTTCAGATACCAATATTAAATATATGAAATTATTTTTAATTAGATTTGTGGTGTGAATTTGACTCACCAAACACAACTTTGAAAATGAATGGTTAATTGCTTTTTATCTTATATTGTTTCGGTTAGAAGTATCTTGCCTATTTTACATTTAAAATTATGCACATTATTCCGTTGTAGTTATTTATCAAAGTGAAATAATTATTTTTATCATCAAAATTAATGGGTAGTGTGTTCCACATGCCCAAAACATGTTGTGAGCTTTGTTTTCATTGTTTTCTTCCAAAAGAACAATGTCTAAGTGCGTAAAATACCAATTATAAGTATGGTATAATGACCAAATAGGTAGGACATCGGTTCCAGATCAAAAAACATGTAAGAAAAATATAAGTAATTTTCGGTCCTGGATCAAAATTAAAATGTGTTAGCTTGTTATTATGTTCTATTAGTTTTATGGTCAAGAGTAAATTAGATGAAAATCTGATTTTAAAATGTGAATATTATGGTAATTTTTTTAACTTTGTTAATGGCGTCAATTACTTCACTTTGGCATATAACTATAAAAAAGTAATTTGCATAATTTTAAACATCAAGGAGGTAAAGTGCTTCTAACCAAAATGATGAGGAGGTAAAAACAATTAATCCTAAAAATTAAAGATACCAACTTGGAAAATCTGGAGTTGAATAGTACATATCTTCTCCACTTTTCACCTTTTAGCCTCGAAGGGTTATGATTAGTCAAAAGTAAATAATTATGTAACATAATTCCAAGGATTAATTCAATGGCAAGAAATGTCTTAAACAAGAATATTTTATAATCACATTAGACTAAACTTTTTGACTATTCTCTAGGGGCTCATGCTTGTGTTGCGTGATAAATGTGAAACATGAAACTTCCACGGGCAATCCGAGAAATTTTGGGGCCTAAAGCAGAAATGATAAATGGGATTTTTTTATTAATAATATTAATAATAAATTTATTTTTTAATTTTTTTAAATACAAAAATACTAGTTAAACTTTTATATTCTAACTTTTGTTATCATATTTGAACTTGATAGTAAGTTTAAACTTGAATTTTTTAGGGGTTAAGACTAAATTTTTTAATAGCTTTAGTTTTACTATTATTTTTTTTCTTTTTTTCAAAAATAAATAAATTTATGGCCTTTTAATTTTATGACTGAATTAATAGGTTCAATCTACTTAAAGTTAAAATCTTTTGTTTGGGCATGGATTTAAACTTTTTATTTGAACTATTATTGCACACCTAAAAATTATGGGGTCTTTCTTGAAGTGAAGCCTTAAATTTTTTTTTCTTGGATTTCCGGTTTTATAAAACCTTTTTTTAAGAATGAAAGTATTTATGGCTTAATTTTTTTTTACATAGACTATTTATGATATCTAAAAATTTGAATGATTGAATGATGATTTTTGTAAATGATGGTTCAAAAGTAATGCAATCCTACTTCCTCATATCTCTGTCAATTGTTATTGGTCAAAAGTAATAGATAATTTGCCATTTTATTCCTCTCTTTTTTGACTAGATTTTTTTCTTGTTACAACTAGACCAAATAACAGTAAAGTGACCGGACGTGGCAGAAAGAAGTGTAGGCCATTTGTGGATAGCGGTAGGGAAAAAATGAAGAGGAAGAAGAATCGTAATCATCCTCCCTCCATTGATCCCTCCTCCAATGCAGTTGATCTCACCTCCAATCCAGTTGATCCCTCATTCAATGAAGCAAGTTCATCGCCATTTGTGAATAACAGTAGGGAAAAAATGAAGAGGAAGAAGAACTGTAATCATCCTCCCTCCATTGATCCCTCCTCCAATGCAGTTGATCCCACCTCCAATCTAGTTGATGCCTCCTTCAATGCAACAAGTTCATCCAACCCTATACCCAATCCAACAAGTTCATCCAACCCCATATCCAATGCAGACATATCTTTCTTCAACAAAAATTGCAAATATTGGTATGATAACTACTTTTATTATTGGCCTTTGTTATTGGAGAGGGGTGCTTTATTGGATCAACTAAAAGATGTGGGATGTGATGTCATTTTTGCTCTTCATCAATGCAATTTTGTAGTTTATATCAAGAAGCCAGATAAAGCATATAATACTTGGGGAAGATATTTTATGCAAACATGCATGATATTGATAGAGGAAATCACAAGTTTAAGTCCCTTGTTAGAAATGTAAGTTTTGAAGAAACCCCAAATTTTGTTTAAAAAATATTGGGAGTTCGCCGACCTTTCGTTCCTAACGATACACTTACCTACCCATTCAAGAATTCTAAGGACATACCTAATTTGGAAGATGTTTATGCGAAAATTGAGGGTATACCAAATAGTTTTGATGAAAGTGTTGACAATCCAATATTTTATCAGCAATACCTTACTCCCAAATATAGGATGTTAAACATAATAGTGCGGTACAATATTATTCCAAGAGGACATACTACTGATTTTGGAATTGATTAAACATATCTCCTTTATGCCATTGGAAAGGGTATATTATAGATCTACCATGTTTCATAGATGATGAAATTATTTCGGTACAAAATATCAAGGATAGGCGGCGAAGTCTCCCATCCCAATTTTGATTTCAAAGATTATGGAGGATTTGTGGACTTGTGATTCACTCAAGCGATGCTTATTCCACTCCCATGAATCCTAGTTATGGTGGGATAATAAAAAAGAGTTTGGGGCATGGGAAGAAGAAGAAAACTTAACAGTCACAAGTTGAAATCGAGAATGAAGTTGAAGCAGAGGATGAAGTTGAAGGCCAAGATGACCCAAATTCTTCCTCAGGTTGTGTTCCTCCATTGATTATAGTCGGACAATTGTTTGTACAAATGCTTGGAAAGATGGAGCAATTTCAAAAGATTCAAGATGAGATAGAGGAGTCTCTGAAGGTGATCGATAGTAGGATAAATAGAATTGAGTCTTTTTTTATGAAATGCAAAGAAATAGCTAGGAAGTGCCAATTATATGTAATTGTAGTTGTTGGTTGTTGATACAATAGTTGAACCAGCACTAGTGAAATGTAATGAAACAAATTAATGGAATATGATAATGTTTTGTCAAAAATCTAAAATATATTTGTTCTTTATATATAAAATGAGCTTGGTAATGGTTGTGATGAGCAAATGGTTGTGATGAGCGTGGTTGTGGTAATTTAGTAGTAAGATTATAAATTCTTACCCAATCGGTAGTAATTTTACCTCTAAGGTGTTAATTATACCCAAATAGTTGTGGTCTTACCCAATCAGTGGTAACGTTAGGGCAAAAATTGATAATATGGTGGTAATTTTATTAAAAATGTGGTAACTTGCTCCCAAAAGTGGTATTATTACCAATAGTTGTAATCTATTATCAGTAGCATAGCCAAATAAGTGTTTAACCTTAGCTACGAAGAGTGGTAATCTCACTAACATAAATAGTAACCTTATTCCAAAAATTGGTATTCTTACAAAATAAAAGTGATAATGTTACACCGAAAAAGTTGTATTCTTCCACCCAAAAAAGTTGTATTCTAAGCCCATACAAGTTGTATTCTAACCCAAAAAAATGGTAATGTTAACCAAAAAAGTGGTAATGTTTCACTCAAAAGTGGTAATCTTCACTAAAAAATGGTAATCTTATCCAAAATGGTGATAATCTTGCCTGAAATAAATGGTAACCTTATTCAAAAAAGTGGTATTCTTACAAAATAAAAGTGATAATGCTACACCCAAAAAGTTGTATTCTTACACCCAAAAAAGTTGTATTCTAAGCCCAAGCAAGTTGTATTCTAACCCAAAAAATGATAATGTTAACCAAAAAAGTGGTAATCTTCCCTAAAAATGGTAAGCTTACCCAAAAAAGTGATAATCTTGACTCAAATAATTGGTAATCTTACCAAAAAAATGTATGTTTACCAAATAAAATTGATAATGTTACACCCAAAAAAGTTGTATTCTAACAAAAAAAAGTGGCAATGTTAACCAAAAAGGTGGTGCTCTTACCTCAGTGGTAATCTTTCCCTCAAAAAGTGATAATCTTCCCTAAAAATTGGTAATCTAATCCAAAAAAAAAAGTGATAATATTGCCTCAAAAAATTGGTAATCTTACCAAAAAAAGTGGTATTCTTACCAAATGAAAGTGATAATGTTACACACAAAAAGTTACATTCTTACGCCCAAAAAAGTTGTATTCTAACAAAAAAAGTGGCACTCTTACCTCCACGGTGGTAATCTAGTCCTCAACAAATGATAACCTTACCCAAAAAAATAGTGATAATCTTGCCTCAAAAAGTGGTATTCTTACCAAATAACTCAAGTGACACTTATTCCACTCATATGAATCTGACAATAAAAAAGAGTTTGGGGCAAGGTAAGAAGAAGAAAACTTAGCAGCCACAAGTTAAAATCAAGAATGAAGTTGAAGCTGAGGATAAAGTTGAAGCCGAGGATGACCCAAATTCTTCCTCAAGTTGTGTTCCTCCATTGATTGTGGTCGGACAAATGTTTGTACAAATGCTCAAAAAGATGGGGCAATTTCAAAAGATTCAAGGTGAAATGAAGGAGTCTCTGAAGGTGATCAATACTAGGATGAATAAAATTGATTCTTTTTTTATGAAAAACAAAGAAATAGCTAGGAAGTAATAATTATATCACTAGAAGAAAAGGGGATTTTTGCATCAGCAATTTTCCGACTCAAAAGATCACATTGCCGTCGCAAAAAGTATTTGCGACGGCAATGTGATCTTTTGAGTCGGCAAATTGGGGGTGGTAAGCAATAGGCGATGCAAAAGATTTTACATCGGCAATTAACCGTCACAAAAGATTTTGAATCGGCAAAACCCGATGCAAATGCGCAATCGCAAAAACATCTTAGATCCGACAGTTGGAGACCGTTGCAAAAAACCCCATTTGCAACGGTTAAAATTTGTCACAAAAGATACTATTAGCCACAGTAGGAGACCGTCACAGCAAACCCATTTACAACGGTTTTAATCCGTTGCAAAAGATATTATTAGCCACAGCAAGGGACAGTCTCAACAAACCCATTAATGATAGTTTTTAACCGTCGCAAAGGATATTATTTGCCACGGTAGAAGGCCGACACAAAAACAATGATAGTACTCTTTTGATGTTATTTGCGTCAACAACTTGCTTTCATAAATATATTTTTAAAAAAAAACCTAATTCTCTCTTTCACATTTTTCTATACACCTGTTTACATATCTAATACATTACCCATAACATCATTTGATTAAAATAATAAGGCACATCTCTCAAAACAATAGCATCTAAATTTAAAAATAAAAATATATTTAGCATAAGTAAATAACATCCAAAATTTTAAAAACAAAATATTCCAAACTACGTAATGAAAGTGTCAATGCATAATAAAAAAATTTAGTCTCCCAATACACCATTTGCTCATTAATTATGCACAATGTGTACTCTCTACCCATGCATCATCTTCTCTCTACGCTATCTACTCATTTGATAACACCTACAAAAGATACAATTTGCGTTATTTTTGTCAATAATATGTTTGGTTGCTAATTATATACATATTAATTAAGATAAAACATACATCACTACATGGCCAAGCAACATTTTTTTCCACTGCCTGCCCAATAGTAATTACACAAGGAAAAAGTCTTATCAAATAAGTATTAGGAACTATTACTTCCTCAATATATACGTTCAAAAATTCAGGTCCCAATGGTACTCTCTCTACTTCTTTCGATGGGTCCACACTAACAAGGATCCCCTTCGCCACTACTTGCCTTGGTAAATGGGAACTAAGCAGGTCTACTTTTGTATGAACCTATAACCACAAGTGTTAACAATTTTTAGAAGCCAAAACAAATACAATTGAAAAAAAAATTATAATTGTAAATCTATGTATCACACATTGTCATACATTATGTTTACCATTCACATGCACTTATCTCAGTGTTGTTCAAACCTAGTGCATGTTTTCTTTTTTTTGTCCTAACAACATATGTCTACAAAAAAAAAAAAACAGGCAACACTACATTAGTCAGTATAAATAGCAATGTCAAAACTACATTAATTAGTATTCTAGTTTTTAGTTGAATTCTCTCGCCGGGGATCGTATCGAGATCACGTATTTTTCTACATTTTTTATAACCAAAGAGTAGGTATATGCCCGTGTTGCAAATTGAAAAACTAAGATGTTTTTTACAAACCTCTTCAAAAGACCATAGACATGGTGAGGGTGTTGGTAACTCTTGTTACATCTGTGTAGATGGTGTACATCCATCTTCGTGTGGCTCTCTGAGTGGCCTATGAGTACTAGATGCATCTGTCGTGTAAACTTACTTGAATATAATGTTTTTTTGATTATATTTCGTAATTTCTTTATAAATGTTCTTTCATTTATAATGACTCTGTCAGTCTTCAACCACCTGGGTCAGTTAATTCAAATAAATAGTCTATGATGACATGTTTTTGTGGTTGATATATTTGATTCCTGCCTCCCCCTTCTCCTTTTACAATTTTGATGCATTGTTAATATAAAAACTGATCTTGCAGTATATTTGTATCGAGTATCCAATGTTGTTTGAGCTTCGGAAAGTTGCTGCTGAGCGGGCTTCTCATTTTGGAGTTCTAGAGTTCATTGCAGCATAAGGCGTGATATATATGGATAAGAATCCAGAAGCATTTGTGTGTGGCTTTTGGTTCGTTAGATTGGTTATGTTGTCAGGAATTAGAAAATCATCTAGGATTGTATTGTATGTGTATTTTTAGATTATTGATTTATAATCTTCACAATCTCAAGGATGTTATCACTTGGAACTTATGGTTTTTTGCCAAATTAAAATATTTAGTCCTTTTTGTATGATAGGAACTGTGTAGGAGGCGTTAAGAAACTAAAGCAAAATGAACAAAATAGAAGAGCAATCATGCGAAGAGACAAAGTAAACCAGATAGCAAGGTTCATACATAAACAAATACACAACATGGCAGATGCATGGTACTGTATTTTATTTTCTTAAATTAGTGTATCATGTATCGTAACGCATACATGTATCTGTATAAGTGTCTAGTGTTTGTATATATATAGTTCCAAAATGATATAGATATTTCAACTTAAATTCCATACTAGATTAAAAAAGACCACCAACTTTCAAAACAAAATTTAACAATTCAAGTTTTCAATGTAATTGATCAATATCCGAATTTAAACAATAGAAAAATTCAAAATAATCAATTCTTATAGTCCTATGAACCACATTTTCATCTTGATCCTCAATTTCAATGGCTTCGATATCTTCATAATCGGATGCTAACAAGTCATCTATCTTTTTCAACATTTTATGTCTCCTTCCGCTTCATTATTTTTTTCAACTACTTGCTTTCCTTTCTTTTCTTATTTGACAAAATATTTATAGGCCCAGAAAGAGAATATAAATTATATAAAATATTAATATGATTTAAAGAGTCAATAAGTTAAAAACTCTATATAAAAATCATATAGGACATTTATCTTTCCTTCTCTTTTTGTTATTTTCTCCTTTTTGAACCTATACGGGTGTATCGATCAGCATCATGTATTGCAAAATAAAATGATACACTTATATGAAATGTACCATTCTATTTCTATATTAACATGTATCGTATGTATCAAATCGTGTATCTTAATATTCTATCAAGTAACAACCATGCTGAAAGTGCCAAGAAGGATTATAAAAATAAAATAGGTCTGAACCAAGGAGATAAAGACTTACCTGTAGCCCCTAATCTAGTTCATCTGGCAGAACAGTAAAGAACCTCACGACCTGCTCCAGTAAAGAGTGAAATTACCCAAGTGATGCTTTCTAATCAAAAACAAAACAGTTCTCGATAACTTAGTAAGTTTACAGATACCAGCTAGCTTGCTAATAAGCCATGTTTATAGTAATACCAATTTCATTAGATTCAGAACGGACTAGGGTTTCAACGTTTTCTTCACCTTGTGCCCCACTAATAACTACCTATTACCCCCTGCCTACCATAAAAATTACATATGCCCAAATGAAAGCCAGCCACATACGTGCATGCATGTTCCAATGAATTGTCTCCCCAAAATCAAATTTTAAACATCATCATCTTTCCCCAGGGTTCAAAAAAAAGTTGACATTTTGATTTGGTCTCTCTAAGGTGATTTGAGAATCTCCATTAGTCCAGTTTAACAAACTCTTTGTTGGAATTTTAACAGGCTGTTTTCAACTGAATGAAAGACCAACGTTTTTCAAGCAAAGAACAACCAAAAAGTTCTTTTCAGAATCATCGAGGTGAGTGAAAAAAAAAATAGAGAAGTAGCAGGACACAGAATATGTTCAGTTTATAGAGTATACATAAATAGTAATGCTAAACTGACAATAGAAGCCAAAAGTTCTTACAGTTCAAGACAATACTGAAACAACAAAAATGTATTTAAAGTATACCCTCTGGAAACAAACATCATCCAATTGATATATGGCTGGCTGGTTGACCTTTAGATGTATAAAGTGAGCAATGGTCTGCAAAGAAAATATATATCATTCATTTAAAATTGCTTATTGTGAGTCTACTGCCAAACAAATTATATATTTTGGGTAGCAATTTAAAAACATCTACTAGATGGTCGACACAAAAGTGATGTCCAGCAATTCTGAAATAACTTGTACATTGATGGTGATGATTATTCCTGTAGTTAAGCATAACAAATAGAATTTAAGAAAAACAATAGATAAACTCCACGAAACACAGAGCAAGCAGAGAGTCAAGCCAGTCTGACCTACCTGCAAATATAATGCAGCTATGTTTATTTCTTTAACTCTTTGCGTTGAAGATCTGCTTCAGTCATCAACCAGTGGTAGAACAATGCATTCCATCACCAATTATCTCCACAACTACAGTTTCCATCCTGGAATAGAAAAACTGAATAATTGAACTTTTTTAATCTCAAGGACAATTTAACAAACACTTGGAGGCACAATATACATTACCCACTGAATTGGGTATTCAGATATATAGTTTGCCTAAACTCATCAAGAAATTGAGAGGAATCAGAAAATCAATACAAAGCATGCATGCCCACAAACAAGGGCCTTCTCTGCATCGAAAAGAGAAACAAGAAGGGGATTGCAAAGCTCCTGTTGTTCAACTTTATTGTCATTGCCTTGAAAATTAATAAATTCCATAAAACAGATCATGGATATAAATAAACAACGTTTTCTATCTATTTTTAATACTTTGACCTTATTTCAGTAAATGAAATTACTGGGTGTGGGACTGTGGATTTAAGAGCTCGGATTTTGGGATGATAAATCTAAGTGTTTAACCTAAATAAATAAGTCAAAATTTTATCAATAGCAATGAAATACATCGAATCAAACCTCATTGCCATAAGCATAATTTTGGCTAAAGCATGCAAACCTCATGTGTCTTTATATATACATATTTGTAAAGAATGAAGAACAAAACCTACCCCGAGTGGCTGCTTTGACTTTGAGTTCTTGGACTTGCTTGATTTTAGAGAGACAGAGGAAGAGAGAACCAGAGGGAGCAAGGGAGAGTGGAAAGTTGTAGCTGGAGAAAAAGAAGGAGACGTGCGAAGAGAGAAGAGGCATGCGACTGATAATTGAATGAAAAATAAAGCAGGGTTTTCAATAGGGTAAATTATATCTAGACCCCTAAATTTTGTCACTAAAACACACAGACCCCTCAAGTATGACATATTATATTGACACCCCCTGTTAGTAACAGTCGACTAACACACATGACAAAATTAAGTGGGTTGGTTTTAATTATTTCTATAAGGGTATTTCGGAAATTAAATTCTTAAAATACGATAACATAATCAAAGTTTGACAATGTTTCAAATTATTTTTAAAGGTAGGGATATATGTGTTTCACACGTACAAACTTTAGAGGGTGTTAGTGTAATGTGTTTTAGTGACAAAGTTTAAGGGGTGTTAATGTAATGTATCCTTTTTAATAATCAACTGTTTAAATACGACGTCATTTTGGTAATTATAATTAATAAAACATCATTTTAGTTTAGACATTTACAACCAAAAAAAAACCAACGCAAAAAGAGAGAAATAAAATTAAAAAATTTACTTTTTGCCACGGCAACAATTTCCTATTGCAAAAAAAATTTACTTTTTGCCACGACAATGATTTCCTATTGCAAATATACCAATTTAAACATCATCATCAAGAACCATTGCAAAAAAAAATATTTTTGCCACTGTAAATATTCCGTTGCAAAAAAAAAGTGACGCAAAAACCCTAAATTCTTGTAGTGTATGTAATTGTAGTTGTTGGTTGTTGATACAATAGTTGAACCAACACTAGTGAAGTGTTTTTGTCAAAAATCTAAAATATCTTTTTTCTTTATATATAAAATGTGCTTGGTAATGGTTGTGATAAGCATGGTATTTGTTTTTTTTTTTTGCTTCCAATAAAGGTCAAGCTAGGTATATCGAAGTAAAAAAAAACTTGGAATGGAGAATGTAAAACATTTTCATTCAAAGTTGCGAAAAAGGAGAATTTCATCAACCCATCTTGCTCCATGATCTTGGTGCCCACTATGATAGCATAAATTGATGGTTAGATGACAATGGTGAAAAAACAAAATTTGAAGGATAAAATTTGTAATTTTTGTAATTACCTTCATATTACTGAAACTAGTGTTGATGTACTGTGATTGAATGTTAGAATCAAAGCTTGACATTGCATCCTAAAATAACAAGGAATGAGTTCATAGGGAAAAAAAAATATAAACATCCAAAGAGTATTATATGAACCTGATAGTTGAGGATACCCTCATTGACAAAGGGAGTGCAACGGTCATCCTTTTTCAATGATAGCATAGATTGTTACGATCCACCATGCTATGAAAAAGACATGTGGGATGGCTGTTCCAATCCACTAAGTTGTGAAAAAGGCATGTCCTGTGGTGGCTATGATCCAACTAGTTGTAAAAAAGGCATGTACTCGAATGGATCATTGGATTGAGACATCAAGAGTGGACATTTTTTAACAGTATATTCGGTGCCCCTGCATTTACTCAATCTTTGCGGGTTGATTGGAATATTCTTATGTGCACGACCTGGATTTTCCTTGGTTGTCATGATCTTTGGATCATTCACACCGAATTGTGTATTAGTCACATTCGCATCGTGTTTGCCAAGTGACTCATGACGGACTTTTAGAAGAGAAGTTCTTTGCTGCACCATACTCCTCAGGTCATTTAAGTCTGACAGTGACTATGAAGCGTAATAACATATTTGGCTACACATTGACATAAGTCTAGCATAACGCGTAGGAATTGACACATTCAGCTGCACATTACCATATTCGGGTGCACATTTATACCCAAATTTTGCTTTAATGATTCACCTGTTCATCACACTGGTATGGGAAAACTCTTGTATGTGCTCATACTTCATGACCGCGATCATGTGAGAGCATGGAATCCCAAAAGACTCAAGTTTCATGCAATTGCATTTGAACACATGAATTTTAGGATAATATTGCACAATCCACCTTGAATCTAGTTTTGTGAATCGAGACAAATAGTAACTCAGATGACTTTCATTCTCGATCTTATCCACTACAAAAAATACAACTTCTTTTTGCATCTTATCACGGACCTTGAAGAAAATTTTTCTGGTATATAGTGCAGCAGCATGCTCCTCTAAGCATCTTAGTGCTATCAGCATCATTGGCCTAGAATGTTCCGACTCAAAGTTATCATTGAACTCACACTCCCTGATCCTTGCCAAGCTCCTATCATAGTGCCTAACAAACTCGAATAATTCTTCAAATCATTCAATGGTCGAATCATTTGAACTCACACTCTCTGATCGTTGCATGCTTTTTAATCCGACAAAAAATTTTCCTCGCAAGTACGCTTCGGCCCATTTGAATCACTTTGCATACATTTCACTATCCAATTATTTGTCTCCAGTCTAAATGATTCGACCATTGATTTTCACTCATTTTCAAATTCTTCCAGAGTACATCGAGTACACATGCTTCTCTTGAATGCATTTACAAAATTTTCAGCATTTATATTTGTGAAAACATTTCTTGACAAATGCCATTTACATAAGCGATGCGTCACTTGAGAAAATACTCTTTCATTTGCATCGGCCATTGCTTTATCTCCATCAATAATAACAGATACAGGCTTCTTGTTTTCCATTGCATGAAGAAAGGTATTCAATACCCACACATATGTATCAATCGTCTTGTCTGAAAGTAATGATCACCCAAGTATAGTTGTTGTGTTGTGGTGGTTGACACCGGCAAATATCACAAAAGGCTTCTTATATGCATTCGTTTGATATGTAGTATCAAACGTCATCACCTCACCAAAGCACTTGTAATCTAGTCGAGATGTTGAATCAGCCCAAAACAAGCAATTCAACGAATTATCTTCGGTGATTGAATACTTGAAATCGAATTGCGGGTCCAACTCTGCCTTCACGCTCAGGTAGGCTAATACGCCCTCTACACCACCATCTCTCAACTCTTCTCTACAGTAGGACGTCATGTCATTGTAGAGATCCTTTATGGTAAACCCAACATTTTGATATCCTCCAAGTTGTTGCTACATGAAATCTCTAATATGACTTGTACGCATACCAACATTGAGCAATGACATAGCTTGTGCTCTATCAGGGCTCTTAACATGCCTGTGTGATCGGAGAAATGGAAGACCACGTTGTGGAACCAATTTATGGTTGTGGTCCATAACAAACTCTTTTATAACCCATTCTTGTGTCTTCCTATCAAACTTCACTTGGAATGTTGCCTTGCATCCAAGTCGCGTTAACCTTCATGGTTCCCTTGATCGCTCTACGTGTTCTGCATTCTTTGCAGACCGATACCCTTCTCTCGAACAAACCCACCGTCTTGAAATTGGCATGTTATTCTTGTCATACTTTAGGTCATCCTTATGAATGCTAAAACCCACATATCTACCATATGTGTTATAAAATTGTCCGGCATCTTCATGTGATATAAATGTCATTGCAAGAACTTCTATAGATGTTATATCTTCCCTCATTGCAATGGTTTCATTGGACGTTAACTCATCCTTGATTTCAATGGCTTCATTAGATGTTAAGTCATCCTTTCTTTTCTGATGGAAGTTCATGTTCTGATATTCATCATTTTCAAAACTATGCAATATGCCATCTATTATATCAGTATTTAAGTCTACAAGAACCTGCTTTCTTTTTTCCAACTGTGTCGATTATGTCTAAGCACAAATAATTAACAATCTCATCTTTCAAAAATGACTACTATTTCTACCTATCAAAATAAGAAGATAATAGTTGTGGATGTAATACAATTAATAACAAACATCTATGGAGAAAAGATCGTTAAATACTTACCTTGTTTAATAGGAATCTTCCAAAACCTTGCATTCCACTTAATTGCATGGATGATCAAGAAAATATTGTTAAATATGTTGGATTGAAGTTTGTTGGGTGATGAAAGAATGGAGGTTGTAAGAGTGAATTTGATGAAGAAATGCAGGCTCTAATTCAAATTTGACTTCACTTTGTCCAAGGTTGAGAAAATCATAGTAGTTGGAATAGTGGTGGTACATTTACTTCACAATTAAATGCCATTTATTACACAACAATTATATTACCTACTTCAAAACATTTTTTTTTTACAACTGTTACGTTAGAATTAGAGCGGATTGCAAATGTTTGGTGATGTTCAAAGATGTGCAGTATATTATTATCATTATATTCTTATGTTCATAACTTGTTAATTTTAAAATTATGTCATGCATAACTTTTTAATTTATTATGGATTTTTTTAATTTAATGGGCTTTAATAAGTTTAAAAGTTAAACGAATTAAACTTTAGTATTCTATTTAATATAACTAAATTTTAATTGGATATAATATAATCTAAAATTACTCTTGATTCGATTAAATTAAACAGTAATTTAGTGTTAAATTAAATAAATATTATTTAAATTTTAAGAAATTAAATCTCATTTTGTATACTTATAGTCCATTAATTTAAATAGCAATTTAATGAATGTGTTGAAGTTGAATGTTGATGGAGCTTCTAAGGGTTTGAGTGGTTTCTCTGGTGGAGGAATGGTTCTAAGGAATCAAGAGGGACATGTGGTTCTTGCTGCTGGTTTTTTTCTATGGAGTAGGGTCTAATATGCAGGCAGAATGTAGAGCCCTGTTGGATGGTCTAAGTTGATACTGCAGTATGGGTTGGAGGGATATCAGTTCCTTATTGAATCTGATTCCAAGGTTTTGGTAGAAATGGTTTTGAGGAGAGCTGGCTTGGAAACACTAGGCTATTTTGGAGCACATATGGGGAATTATTGGTAATCTTAATGCCAAAATTTCTCATGTATTTAGGGAGGTCAATAGTATTGTTGATTTTTTGTCTTCATTTGCAGTACAGTCTGGGCTCTGTTCTGATTTTTCGGTAACTGGTTTGCTTCCAGTTGCTGGGAGACTGCTGCTACAACAAGATCAAAGTTTTCCGCCTGCCTGTTTTGGGATAGGAAAGTCCTGATTTTTGGGAAGTGAGGTCTGATTCCCTAAAAGCAATGTAGATGGTTTTAAGGCCTTTTGAAGGATTAAAGCCATATTTGTATTTTTTTAGAATTTTAGTATACCAAATAGCATATTTTTATTTCTTCATTTATCATAATGTATTATTTAAAATTAATTTCTACCTATTATTTTCTTAAAAATAGCATCAATTTTCTCGAAATGAATAACCTGATAAAATTTTTCTATGTATATATGGACAAAATGAAATAAAAAATTTGTGAAACTATAAATTAATCAAATATTAAATAATTAAACATGTGATAAATTTGGATGATGTGATGTTTTGTGTGGGGGAGGGGGAGAATATGTAGAGATAAAATTTAACATCCTATGTGTTTTATTATATAAATTTGATATGATCGAATATTAATTTATTTGTATTTTTTTGGGTAAAGTTACCACTTTTTGTGAGTAATGTTACTAACACTTAGGGGTAAGGTTACCACTCTGTTGGTGAGATACAACTTTTTTGTGGATAAGGATACCAATATTTTTTAACATTACCACTTGTTTGCCTGAGGTTACCATATTTTAGGAGTAAGGTTACCTAATTTTGGGGTAAGTTTAACATGTTTTGGTTAATATTAGGAATTTTTTGGGGTAATGTTACCACTTTTTGGTGGTAATGTTTCCAAAGATGTCAATTATTTTTTTGGGGTAAGGAAACCAATATTTTTGTAAGATTACCACTTGTTTGGCCGAGTTTACCATATTTTAGGGGTAAGGTTACCTTATTTTGGGAGTAAGTTTAACACAGTATGGTAAATATTTAGAATTTTTAGAGGTAATGTTACCACTTTTGGGGGTACAATTACCACTTGTGGGTGTTGTAATTTTTGGGGGTAATGTTACCACTTTTGGGGTAGAATTACCTCTTGTGGGCGTAAGGTTCTTGAAGCAATGTTGATGGTTTTAAGGCCTTTTGAAGGATTAAAGTCATCTTTGTATTTTTTAGAATTGTATTATACCAAAAAGCATATTTTTATTTCTTCATTTATCTGGTTATATTATTTAAAATTAATTTCTACCTATTATTTTCTTTAAAATAGCATCAATTTTCTCAAAATGTATAACCCGATAAAATTTTTCCGTGTATATATGGACATAATGAAATAAAAAATTTGTGAAACAACAAATTAATAAAATATTAAATAATTAAACATGTGATAAAATTGGATGATGTGATATTTTGTGTGGGGGGAATATGTAGGGATAAAATTCAATTTCCTATGTGTTTTGTTATATAGATTTGATGCGTTCAAATATTAAATTTATTTTTATTTTTTTGGGTAAAGTTACCACTTTTTGTGAGTAAGGTTACCAATTCTTAGGGGTAAGATTATCACTCTGTTGGTGTGATACAACTTTTTCTTGGTTAAGGATACCAATATTTTTTAACATTTCACTTGTTTGGTTGAGGTTACCATATTTTAGGAGTACGGTTACCTTATTTTGGGGGTAAGTTTAACACATTTTGGTTAATATTAGGAATTTTTTGGGGGTGCAGTTACCACTTGTGGGGCGTAAAGTTACCACTTTTTGGTGGTAATGTTTCCAAAGATGTCAACTTTTTTTTGGGGGTAATGGATACCAATATTTTTGTAATGTTACCACTTGTTTGGCCGAGTTTACCATATTTTAGGGTTAAGGTTACCTAATTTTGTTAGTAAGTTTACCACTTTTAGGGATAAGGATATCACTATTTGGGATATGTACCAGATTTTTGGGTAAGGTTACTTACTACCTTTTGTCTAAAATTACAACTTTTTAAAAAAAGATTACCAGTATTTTAGAAAAGGATACCACAAATTGGGGTTAAGTTTAGCAGATTTTGGGGGTAAGATTACCATTTTTTGGTTAATATTACAATTATTAAGGTAACCACTATTTGGGTAAGGTCACCAATTTTTGGATAATATTACAACTATGGGTACGTTTACCACTTATTTGGTAAAGAGAAAATCAAACTTCATTTACCCGAGTAATTTTTATTTTCGGTTAGGTAGGATTTAAATTTATTTGTTTTATGCTAGGATTTTTTTAGATATTTTTTTTAGTTAAGTATCATCTTCCAGAATTTGTCTATTTTACTGTTTATTTTTTTACTAATACGATTAATTCAAAATTTTCAAATAATTATTTTTTTGGGATATTTTTTCGGATAGACTTCCCCAACACGCTATATTCGCAACCCAAGAAACCAACCACTAGACTACTCTTCTCACTTCTTAGACCCCTTCCCCTCCCTTTTCTCGAGACTCTCTCTCTGTCTTATGTCCTCTATCTTTCTCTCACTCTGTCTTCTATCCTCTCTCTCACACACGACTCCACAGCGCAACAACGCCACTGCCACAGTGCCTTAATTTCTTCTGTCCAAGCCTTAATTTCTCATTACCATCGTCCAGCAAACCGCCCCAACCCAAGTATTTATCCCTTTTCTCTGCACACTCACACCCATCGAGTGCGCACAATAAGACATCTAAACACACAATCACGTAGTCACACACAAATTGGTTTTTTTTTTCTAGTGTTTTTGTTGAATTGATGATTATTTAGTAACAAATCGAATCTTATGGTTTCAAATTGAGATTTTCATGAAATAAATTTGTGTTAATTGCTTGAGATTGTATGTTGTTTCACTAGGGTTTTGATTGAATGTATGTAAAGGCTTTTATGAAAGACATTTGTATGGTTTTTATTTTATTTATGTTAAGTTTGTTGAGTTGATGATTATTTAGTAAGAAATTAGATTTTAGGGTTATTATGATTGAGACATTGTGTTAATTGCTTGAGATTGTATGCTATTGTTATTAGGATTTTGATTGAGTGTATGTAAAGGTTTTTATGAAAGACTTTTGTATGGTTTTTATTTAATTTATGTTCAGGTGGTTGAGTTGATGATTAATTTAGTAAGAAATTAGATGTTAGGGTTTGTATGGTTTTGATTGAATGTATTTTATGGTTATTTATTCAAATTTTGTGTTAACTGCTCGAGTTTTGTTGTTATTATGGTTTTGTAAAATTTCATATTGCGTTTTTTAATGAAAGAGGTTTGTATGGTTTTGATTCGAATTTTAGGTCTGATTACTTTATTGGAATCTCGAATTGGGGATTGTGGGTCCCTATTTGATTTTATTTTATGTGATATTTCTTGGTTTTCTTGAATTGAATTGTTCAAACTAATGTTTATAGAGGTTTTAATTTAGTGACTACATACATTTGTGTTTTGGGATACTCTTTTTCATATTCTATGGTGTACTTCTTTATTTGCATTTTGATTATTATAGTGCATGTTTGAAATTGGGAATTAGTTTTTCTTTTATATGAATTGCTAAAGTGTATTCAAAAATTGGGTAATTTTATTTAAGTTAAACTTTAATGGCCTCGACTTTCCTGAGTTAACACATAGGTTTTGCAGTTGATTGGGTATAAGAAGTGAACTTTGTTGTGGGATTGGGTAGCTAAGGTTCTATGCTTTTTCAATGCGCTGCCAAGCATAGCTATTTAAGGTTTAATGCTTTTTCAATCTATGATCTGGGTACACTTTATGATTGTTGATCAATTGAATGGTATTTATTTGTTTATGTGTGTGTTGACACTTGGATAGTTTGACAAGGTTCGATAATTTGGTAATTTCTTACTAAATGTTGTGTTACTTTGTGGATATCTATAATAATAAGATAGTCGTGTATAGACTTTGCCTTTGGTATTTTTTTATTCGCCATAAAAGAAAGAGTCAATCAAAATACCTCTAACTGGTGAGCTTGGTATGTTTGAAATTGGGTTGTAATAACTTTGGGGGAAAATTGATAATTTGCTAAAATTTTGGAGTTAAATTTGATATATTTAGTTAAATTTGATATTAAGTTGATATAATTGGTTGAATTTTCAATAGGTTTATTTTAATTGGTGGAATGAGTTTTTTTGGTGCTTGAAATTGAAATTTCTTTGGTGATTCATTTGTGGTAAAATTTGATATTAAGTTGATTTAGTGAGGCTTTTGGTAGCCTTTTTTGGGTATGAAAATAAATTGTTTATAGGTTAAAATTTTGTTGGGGTCCCATTTTTAGGGGAAACTTTAGCCAATTTTTTTAAAATATATTGAGGGTTTAACTTTTTGTCCAACAAATTTTTAATTTTAGCTAATTTCTGTTTTATTTTTGGTTATGCAACGTCTTCAATTGCACCTATCATCTGGACTTATTTCAGTTTTTCTGTTGTATCAATTTTTATATGGAACTGATATGGATGTTAATTAAATGCATGCATTTGAAATTGTGGTTTGAATTTGACATATGCAGATCTATATGGATAAAGTTGAACTAAATTGCAACTTGAAATTATTTGTATGCAATTGAAATTATTTGTATTACATGATTAGTGCTCGATTTTTGTGTTGCACAATGTCTTCGTGTATGAGTTTTGTCCAAGTTTTTTTTTTTTAAAAAATGGTTGTCGTGATTTGATATAGTGGGCTCGAGTTATGTCTCAATGGTGCCATATCACATTTTCTTTTCAGTTATTTCTTATTTTTGTGTTTATAGGTTTTGTGTTATTTTTTTCCCTGGTCATGTACATTGGTCATTATTTTTTTTTCCATAACATACATTGTTCTTTTGTTATTGGTTTGTAGAATAATACACTAATTTTTTTAGCATGTAACCAAAGTGTAAAGGAAATGTCTCGAATATGCTGTGAGGAGATATTCATTTATAGACAGAAGATACATGGTAGCTGTACAATTACAAATATGGAAACAAATATACAAGGAAAACAAACTGCTACAATTTTGGAGAATCACTAATATCTTGGTCATAATCATTGGAGTCAGACTGTCCTCTAATATCCCCCCTCAAAGTTGGCATGGTAGAAATAGGAAAAATGCACAACTTGCCACGATGCAATAAAAACTATAATTTGGCCACCACTTTTGTGAAATCATTACCCAGCTAATGGTGTGAGGGGACAAAGCCGAGACTAATAACCCTTCGAGCAACAAGTTCCCGAACAAAATGATAATCAATATCAATATGTTTGGAGTGAGATTTGGTGACTGGGTTGGAAGCAATGAATATGGCAGTATTGTTGTCGCATAAGAGTCTCGGAGGAAAGGGAAGGGTGATCTGGAGTTCTCGAAGAAGTTGAAGTGTCCATGAAAGTTCTGCAGCAACAGAGGCAAGAGCACGATACTCAGCCTCAGCATTAGAGCATGCAACGGTAGTTTGGTTTTTAGAGCACCATGATTATGTCACTTTTACTGATACTTGTGACAGTTTTCTTCCTAGTGACAGTTCTTTCCCCATAGGTGTGACTCTCGCTTCTAGTTCGGCCCCCACTCCTTGTGTTCCTTGTGCTAACTCAAGTCCCATTCTCATGCGTCCCATCACACTCTTTGATACCATGAAAAGGAAATGCCTCACCCCAATATGTTGAGAGGAGATATTCATTTATAGACAGAAGATACATGGTAGATGTACAATTACAAATATGGAAACAAATATACAAGGAAAACAAACTACCACAATTGTGGAGAATCACTGATATATTGGTCATAATCATTGGAGTCAAATTGTCCTCTAATACAAAGTATGTGTTTGTAGTTTAGGGGTAAAGCTTAGTGCGCATCTGTGTTCAATAACGCACAATTATAATAGCACGTTTTAGTGTGATATTACAACATTTTTAGGGGTTATCATGCTTTAGGGTATGGCAACCACTAATTGTTTAACACAAAATAAGGTTAAAATTATTTTGGTTTGCAGTTTGCACTTTTTGTGGTTACCATTTCTTCCTATGCTAACTTACTATGGAGCTTTTTCTTTTTTCTTTTTTAAATTGTATTAATGTTTTTTGCTCACCAGCTACATTTGCATTTCGATTTAGTCAAGGCAATAATATATAATGCCATGAGACCTCTACATTTTAGTAAATGTTTATGCATTTGAAAACTAATGTATAAACCCACAACATTTGGCAGGTCATCAAGTGAGTACACAATCAATTGAATTATTACAATGTAAGTATCGCTTCATCGTAATTTTTTTAAAAATTCATTTATATTTTATTGTGTTAACATCTGTAAGTGCACGTTACAGGGTGAATAAGAGGGAAGGAAAACCACAAGAAAAGCCAGAGCTCATAAAGCACCAAAAAATTGAAAAGGTTACTTCCAAGCTTAAACTTTCAACCATTTCAATACTTTTTTATTCACTAACTTAAACTTGTAAAACATCTTTCAGGATCTTCTTCGAACACGATGCTCTCCTTCAAATACTAGTTAAAGCAATTGGAGCGCCTAGTGATATACAAAAGGAAGGTGTTAAGGAAATGGGATTGGTGTTTTTTTTAAGTCTGCATATCCACTGGTTTAAAAAAGGGGTTTATGTTAATAGATATTGAGTAGATTTGATCCCAATACATGTATTTTGAACATGTACAACCAATCTTTGATTTTTACTCCATTGGTGTCGAATGAATCTTGGGGTTACATTATGGAGGGTCGGAATTGTAGACGACCGGCTCCCCATAATTAATCGAGGATCTTAAAAAATTAATTTTTGATGGAAAAAAATGAGTTGTTGTTGCATGAGATAGGGTCTAGGCTAGAGAAATTGAAAGAAGATTTCAAAGAATTTCAGTGTTTGTTTGTTCTATTTGTTGTGGGACGATTCCTGTGCCCCACAATGAAGGCCACAGTCAATGCCTCCCACCTCTACATGCTTTTGGACATCTCATCTTTAGGGCATGGGAATTGGGCAAAATATGTGTTTGATTCCATCATCGCGGGGGTACAAGATTCCAAGGTGACACAACATCACAGTGTCAATGGTTTCATTTTTGTCCTCATGGTAACATATTTATATTTGGTTAATGTTGATTACCCAAGTCTTTTATGCACTTTTATTTTTATTAATCGTATGTTGTGTGTCATATAGATTTTCTACATTGAGAGTGTGACACCAATAGGGAAGACTATGGTCCCATTGGTGTCTCAACCAACCCCTCGCATTGGATAATGGGGTGATGAAGAAATAAGAAATTACCTACAGCGACTAAAGAAGTTAGGAGGATACAAAAATGACAAGGTAAATCAATGTAATTCCCGCACAACAATCTAATTTTTTCTAATTTTATTCATGAAATGGAATTATATGTTACTTATCACATATGATATTTAGCATGCTTGAATTAGATTGAAGTCACAGTTGCTAAGGTGCGTTGTGATCCACCAGAAGTCAATGAAGCCATCAGAGATCCAAGGGTGTTTCATCAACAAGTAGGTGTATTATTCAACAACTACTCCTAACAGTTGTATTTCTAATGGTGTTTGTTCAGTTAAACAAACATTTTCCATTTGCTTAAGAAATTGAAGCAAGGCATACCAGATTAGAGGTGCATCAGGCCTCCATCAAGCAAGCCATGTGTGAGGAGTCGACGAATGTATACAGAGCTTGATGCAATTAAGAATTTTATACAAGAGCTATCCGACCGATTGGACAATTTTTGCAACAAGTCGAAAGGAAAAGTCATCTTAGTTGACAATGATTGGGGAGAGACGAGTGTACTGGGAGTATGTTTGTTCTACTGTTTTAGGAATTTTCTACTATTTTATACACTTTTAATGTTAATATTGAAATTTTGTGCACATAACATTGGCAGGACGAAGATGTTGATTACTCTGATCCTCCTCCTCCTGAAGGTGGGTACCCTCACATTGAGACCTATCAAGATTTCCACAAGCGGAATTTATGAGCGTATATACTGAACACTCAGTTGAGCAAAGAGTAAGTGAATTGCAAAATTTTTCGAACCAAGTACATATATGTCATAATTTGTATGTGACACATGTGAATTATGATGTGACTTTAATAACTAGGGAGGATTTTGTGTGGTTCGATGACAACCACTATTTTCTCAGCTGCGCATATTTGCAATCCTTGGGTGAAGAAGAATGGATGCGCGATTATGTAAGTGCATTTCCTCTCATGCCCATATTTTCTTCAATTATTATGTGGGATTTAAAGAATTTCCTAAATGACATTTAACTTCTTGTTCACTTAATGGTAATAAGTGTAGTGCTTTTGATTATTTCAGTGATGAAAAGCCCGATAACATCACAAAAAAGGAGTGATGGTACTTACCGACATGGTTCATGGTAAAGTACCAACTCATCTATGTTGTGCATTGCTTGTACAAACAAAGCATCTACATTTGCTTATGATTTCTATGTTATGATTGTTGTTTGTAGCAACAAGTTGTTGCAGTAGAGTTGTCAGAGAATGGTCTCTTGGACGATAAATTTAAATCTATCTATGTTCATTTCATTTGCGACATTAGCAAATGTGATAAGGTTTGACGTTGCTAGTTATATTATATAGGTCCTTCTTATTAATAAATGGATATTTATAATGTCTCAATGATCATTGTTTTACATGTTTTATAGTGTAGATATATGTACCAATAAATGATGGAGACATTCATTGGTACTTAAAGGTAGTAGATGTAAAGAATAAGGAGGTGATGATTCTTGACACATTGAGTGATCCTCACAAGAAAAATATCCAATTTACACAGGCTGAAAAAAGGGTAAAGTTTATGTACTCCAAGTAAATTTTGTGAAAGGTGTGATCCCAATATTTATCATCTAAATACTTCGTATTCGTGAACAAGTGAAGGTACTACATCATCTAATTGTTGAGTTATCGGAAGAGGTCACACCAATAGACAAATGGCCTATCATTACATCAAGATGGGTGCCGATACAAAGCAATGGATATGATTGTGGGATGTACATCATCTAGATGCTTCGGGTGCCACATTTGGGTCAAAAATTCCCTATAATGGTATATAGTACACAGAATATTGTAGTACCTCATATAGTGTTGTTTTAGAACTGCTATAGACTGTGATTTTCTAATATGTCAATGCACATGTTTTCTTACTTTTATAGAAACCTACTAAAGAAACGTGCATGGAGTTGGCTATCAGTCTTGTAACACACCTTGCCAACAAAAATAGGGACAAGACAATGTTTAGAGTGTCACTATTTGAATGATATTTGGGGGGTGCATTAGTGGATGTGCCACTATCTTTAATGGTCTAATTTTCCCAGCTTTGGTTGTTAACTATCAATTGTATTACATAATAGCCTATGGAAACTAGACATAAAAAAAAAATCATCTTGTTCACGTTTCCGCAACTATTAATTTGTTCCCAACATACGTTAAATTGCTTTACTTAATTTGTTATTCTAAAAAGGTTGTCGTAAACTGAAGATGCAATAATCATGGACAATCTGAGTTGGATAGTAACCCTCAAACATCCTTGATTATAACTTTTTTTTTTTGGCTCATTTTTTTCATCATGTAGATTCTAGTTCATTTTCCCACACCTCTGAATGGATTGTTAAGTCACTACGAAGTAGTTATTCATTTACTAGTGCTTCACTGTCCAAATGATCCTAGGCATCTTTATCTTATTTTCAATTTTTGTGGTCAAATCTAATGTATGCCAATGATTCTTGCATATGGAATTGCAGTTATCGCTTCACTAATGAACTTGTCCCTGTTGGATTTGGGAGGCTTACACATCACTGATCGGACACTAAGTTTTCTGCAGGTAATTATGTTTATGGTACATGTTTTAACTGTATACCATGATTTGGGCGGTTTACCATTTCTTTTTTTAGCTATGTTTACATGTGTTGTATTATTCCACAAGGACTAAGTTATTTGCATGGAGTTAGACTTTTAGTTCATAGAGACATAAAGCCAGCAAAGTTGCTCGTACATCTCAAGGTGCATGATGTACACCACCTTATGTATTAGATAGGAATTTTGCCTCTATTTTAATCATCCCAATTAGAGGATACTCACTAATAGACTATCAAAATCATTAAGTTCCTATGACTATTTTTACATATTTTTCTCCACTATTGATGGTGATTGAGTAATCACTTCTGCTTTCACTAGAGTTGTTTTTGTCGTGTTTTTTTTTTATTTTTATTTTCTCCCATTTATGTTTGAGTTTCACGTTTTTGATTTAGACTGTGTGAATTGTTCCAGGGAGTGTAAAAGAGATAAAAGTTGAAAATTAATTTAATGCATTTTTAATGATTTAGTTGACATTGTGTTTGATGATAATTTTGAATGCGCGTCATTTGATGGTTTTAGTTCTCCGAGTTACATTATGAGTTTGTTGATAGGTGGTGATTGTAGCTGTATGGACATAGTTTGTGAATATCTGATATTTGGATTTTGAAGGTTATTGGAGTTTGTTAGCTTAATTTATGAAGATAGTTTTTTTATTTTTTTACCTGAAAGTTTTTGTTGTGATTGCTATGAAAGTCCAAAAGTTTTAGCTGTTTTATATGCTCTCTTGATTGTTGGGATTTTTATTTGTTTTTCTTTTCTTGGAGAATCAAAAATTTTAATTAGGTTCCAATTACGGTTATAGAATTTTGTTTTCAATGGGGAAATATGGTTATGCGAAACTGAAAAAGTGCTATTTAATTGCTTGCATACTATATCAGGTACGTCATTACATGCGATTGACTCATGTGATGCATGAGTCACATGAGATTTATTTAATTGCTTGCTTGGATTGGAACCATTGAAACACTTTTGATTGGTGACATCATTTTTTAGACACATTCGTTTTTTGCTTTAGATGTATCATTTCATGTTTAGCTTAATTCTCCTATGGTTGTGTATTCAGTGTGTAGTTTCCAACAAAAAAAGTTAACTTTTGTTCGTGGGTTTCAACACTTGGGGATAGAAAGTTGTTAAATGTGACAATCATGTTTGTTGAAGAAGAATGCAGCTGCAGAACCATAGGGCAGGAGATGCAGATGCTGGAACATATATGTAGCTGTAGAACACGATGAAGAATTGTAGTAGTACAGACCACATGATGCAGCTACAAGCATAGAAGAAGAAAGCTCAGTGAGTTAGAGTTTGTGGCAAATTAGTTACTGGCAATTAGTTAGAGTTAGTTAGGAGTATGTTATTTATCTCCATGTAATGTAGAGTTCTGGCAGTGCATATTGTGTACAAATAGATCATGTAATTTTTCACATGAATCTACTGGGAATAGATCTTCTTCTCCCCAAAATTTGAAATCTCTTCTTCTCCACTTTTTAACAATTCAATAAAATGGTTTTTTGTATTTCTTGCATATGGGATATAAAATGTGTAGTCTTGGACAAAAATGTTATATTATGGAGATTATTGGACAAATTCTAGAATGCTATGGTAAATGATTCTTAAGAAAGTTGAATAATATGTTAAATTATAGAGTTGGCTAAGCTTAGTTGGGGTAAGGATACCAATTTTTTTTTTTTTTTGGTAAGAATACCATTTTTTGGGGCTAAAGTTTCCTTCTTTTTTTTTTTGGGTAATATTACCACCTGTTGGAGTAATGTTACCAGATTTAAGGGTATTGTCTTTTTGAGTTGGGGTAAGGATACCATTTTTTATTGGTAAGATTACCACTTTTTAGGGGTAAGGTTTTTTTTTTTTTTTTTTGGTACTATTACCTCTTTTTTGGAGTAATGTTACCAGGTTTTTGTGGGTAGTCCCTTTTCAGGAAAGTTAGGGTAAGGATACCATTTTTGTTGGGCAAGAATACCACTTTTTTGCGTAAGGTTTCATTTTTTGGGGTAATATTACCACTATTTGGAGTAATGTTACCAGTTTTGCGGGTAGTGCCTCTTAGAATGCTAGGAAAACTGAAATAGAGTTGGGGTAAGGATACCATTTTTTTTTTGGGTAAGAATACCACTTTTTTTTGGGTAAGGTTTCCTTTTTTGTGTAATATTTACCACTATTGGAGTAATTTTTTTTTTTTGCAAAAACATTGTTTTATGAAAATACCCAAATTCAACTTCGAGATATCTATGGAATCAAGGAAATATCAGTGCTATTGCGCAACCCATCATTATTTGATTGTGGGTCTCTATTGGTTGATTGGGGAATGACCTGGGTTGGGTCGTTGTTGAATTTGCATATTTTTTTACTAGAAATTTGTTGATTGGCTTAATGTTATTTAATTAATGGTTGTTTCATGCAAACTATATTAGTTGTACTTGCCTACCCTTCTTTGTCAACACTTTCTGAAAAATTAGTTGAACTGTCCGAAGGTGGCGGAAAAATTTCCTTCAATCGATCGAAAATAGGGCAATGGGTAGTGTAATAATTCTCCCATCATACTTTTTTGAAATAGCATTGGTACACTATATGGGCCATGAAATCCAGTGAACCTATTCTTACAATATGAACTTATTAATGTGACTAAAGTCATATTATGAAGATAAAAAAAACAATCTATCATAAAACACATACCTTCAACAAGTATATCTCACCTACAATAAACTTTCACCTCTTTAGCATTGCTACTATTGTGAATAAAACTATTTGTATGTAACCTACAACTCAAAATGGCTTGCACACTGCCATTTGTATATGTGTGCAGGCCAATTGAGGTGTAGGTTATATATAGCTAACTTAGATGTTGTGTTGACATACAGTTGGCTTGCACACTGCCATTTTTCTATGTGTGCAGGCCAATTGGGGTATAGGTTATATATAGGTAACTCAAATGTTGTGTTGACATACAGTAGGCACCTGGATGATGAAGATGAATATAATAATAGGGAAGTTATTATATAGATAGAGGTAGAATATTGAAGGAACGAAAGGTCGGCGAGCTCCCAATATTTCTGATACTAAATTTGGGATTTCTTCAAAACTTACATTTCTAACGAGGGACTTAAACTTGTGATTTCCTGAATCAATATCATGCATGTTTGCATAAAATATCTTCACCAAGTATTATATGCTTTATCTGTCTTCTTGATATCAACCACAGAATTGCATTGATGAAGAGCAAAAATGACATCACATCCCACATCTTTTAGTTGATCTAATAAACCACCCCTCCCCAATAACAAAGGCCAATAATAAAAGTAGTTATCATACCAATATTTCCAATTTTTGTTAAAGAAAGATATGTCTGCATTGGATATGGGGTTGGATGAACTTGTTGGGTTAGGTATAGGGTTGGATGAACTTGCTGCATTGAAGGAGGCATCAACTAGATTGGAGGTGGGATCAACTACATTGGAGGAGGGATCAATGGCGGGAGGATGATTATAGTTCTTCTTCCTCTTCATTTTTTCCCTACTGTTATTCACAAATGGCGATGAACTTGCTTCATTGAATGAGGGATCAACTGGATTGGAGGTGAGATCAACTGCATTGGAGGAGGGATCAATGGAGGGAGGATGATTACGGTTCTTCTTCCTCTTCATTTTTTCCCTACCGCTATCCACAAATGGCCTACACTTCTTTCTGCCACGTCCGGTCACTTTACTGTTATTTGGTCTAGTTGTAACAAGAAAAAAATCTAGTCAAAAAAGAGAGGAATAAAATGGCAAATTATCTATTACTTTTGACCAATAACAATTGACAGAGATATGAGGAAGTAGGATTGCATTACTTTTGAACCATCATTTACAAAAATCATCATTCAATCATTCAAATTTTTAGATATCATAAATAGTCTATGTAAAAAAAAATTAATCCATAAATACTTTCAGTCTTAAAAAAAGGTTTTATAAAACCGGAAATCCAAGAAAAAAAAAATTTAAGGCTTCACTTCAAGAAAGACCCCATAATTTTTAGGTGTGCAATAATAGTTCAAATAAAAAGTTTAAATCCATACCCAAACAAGTAGATTGAACCTATTAATTCAATCGCAAAATTAAAAGGCCATAAATTTATTTATTTTTGAAAAAAAGAAAAAAAAACTAATAGTAAAACTAAAGCTATTAAAAAATTTAGTCTTAACCCCTAAAAAATTCAAGTTTAAACTTACTATCATAATTTTTCAATCATTCATACTCTTTCTTACTATCAAGTTCAAATATGATAACAAAAGTTAAAATATAAAAGTTTAACTAGTATTTTTGTATTTAAAAAAATCTCATTTATCATTTCTGCTTTAGGCCCAAAAATTTCTCGGATTGCCCGTGGAAGTTTCATGTTTCACATTTATCACACAACACAAGCATGAGCCCCTAGAGAATAGTCAAAAAGTTTAGTGTAATGTGATTATAAAATATTCTTGTTTAAGACATATTTCTTGCCATTGAATTAATCCTTGGAATTATGTTACATAATTATTTACTTTTGACTAATCATAACCCTTCGAGGCTAAAAGGTGAAAAGTGGAGAAGATATGTACTATTCAACTCCAGATTTTCCAAGTTGGTATCTTTAATTTTTAGGATTAATTGTTTTTACCTCCTCATCATTTTGGTTAGAAGCACTTTACATCCTTGATATAAAAAATTATGCAAATTACTTTTTTATAGTTATATGCCAAAGTGAAGTAATTGACGCCCGTTAACAAAGTTTAAAAAATTACCATAATATTCTCATTTTAAAATCAGATTTTTCATCTAATTTACTCTTGACCATAAAACTAATAGAACATAATAACAAGTTAACACATTTTAATTTTGATCCGGCACCGAAAATTACTTATATTTTTCTTACATGTTTTCTGATTTGGGACCGATGTCCTACCTATTTGGTCATTATACCATACTTATAATTGGTATTTTATGCACTTAGACATTGTTCTTTTGGAAGAAAACAATGAAAACAAAGCTCACAGCATGTTTTGGGCATGTGGAACACACTACCCATTAATTTTGATGATAAAAATAATTATTTCACTTTGATAAATAACTACAAGGGAATAATGTGCATAATTTCAAATGTAAAATAGGCAAGATACTTCTAACCGAAACAATATAAGATAAAAAGCAATTAACCATTCATTTTCAAAGTTGTGTTTGGTGAGTCAAATTCACACCACAAATCTAATTAAAAATAATTTCATATATTTAATGTTGGTATCTGAACCTCCTCAAGAAACATTATAATTTTATAATGAAGTTGATAACATGTACACTGAGAATTTCAAAGACGAGGTCATTCAATAGCAAAATTCAAAGCAAGATAGAGTTTTTAAATGTCCAGTCAAGAGACCTTGGGGAACTGCTTCTCGAATGTTCATTAATTAACTTTGGTTATGGTCATTTTTCCAACACATACACAAAGTCAATTATGAATTGCTTAACTTGGAAAGAAACACTGAATTGCACACAATATTTGTTTGTATATATATCAACAATAAATTATGTGATATAACCCATAAATTTTATTTCTGGAAGTCGGGTTCTCTTACCTGCAAATAACTCATACTTAACCATTGGGAGAATTACATTCAAACTTCTTGAAGTTTGTCACATAATTACTGAAATCCCTTGATATTTAAAATATTACACACAGATCCCTTAAATTTTGTATGTGCATCACACTTCGATCCTTGCCATCAATGTCCGTTAGTAAATTATATCCAGACCACCTAAAGTTTGTAAGTGTGCAATACTTAGACCCCGCAAATTTAAAATGCTATACTTAGACAAAAAATAATCATATTAAAGATATAATATCAAATATTTTAAATTTTACAATCCGAATTCATGTTCTATTATTACATTTATTAAAATAAAATCAAAAATAAAAATCTATTTTTTTCTTAAAAAATTATAATTAGTATACAATTATGTTATTTATTGGAATTTAATTTGACTGTTTAAATGATCAAATTAAACTACCAAATTACCTCAATTAAAGCTATAAGATATTGTGTTTATTACAGTTTGACTTGTTATTTAATTTTTTAGTCTTATTTCAATAGATAGTATAATTGTATATTAATTATAATTTTTTAAGAAAAAAATTATTTTTTTTTAATTTTATGTCAATAAATGACATAATAAAACATGAATTTTGGTTATAAAATTCATGTTCTATTGTGAATGACTTAGACCCCTTATTTTATTTTTTAGTTTTATTCCAATAAATAGTATAATTATATACTAACTAAAATTTTTTAAGAAAAATTAGATTTTTATTTTTAATTTTATAATAAATGAAACAATAGACATGAATTTTAGTTGTAAAAATTAAAATATTTGATATTCTATCTTTGATTGGAGTATTTTTAGTCTAAGTATAATATTTTAAACTTAAGGGGTCTAAGTATTATATGCCTTCAAATTTTAGGGGGTGTGAGTGTAATTTACTAATGAGACATCGATGACAGAGATCTAAATGTTATACATGTATAAACTTTAAGGGGTCTGTGTATAATATTTTAAATATTAGGAATCTGAGTGATTAAGTGACAAACTTCAAAGAATTTGGCTATAATTCTCCTTAACCATCATGTGTATGTGTTTTTATATGATAATGTGTGTTCCAACTGTGAGTTGCGGTCATGAGTCCAAAAAATACATTTGTACACCAAATAACACACTGAATGATACACACTCGCAACAACTATAATGTATTATAAAACAATCATAGTATATAGTTATGATCCACCATAGACTATCTACACATGTATAAGTTATGCTGTCATACGTGTGTGTGTGTGTGTGTGTATATATATATTAGTTCTTTGATTCGTTCCATGTAGATGTAGGGCAATATGTGGAGAAAAGGGCTACTTGAATCTCCATCCAAGATGAGTTGTAAAGGTCAAAGTAATAGAGCGTATAAATATTGAAAATACAGGGAATAAAACAAAGATTCATAAACTTAAAAGCATGTTATAAATTTATTATCATTACAAATTTATAGGCACTTGGCAACGGACATATATATACCCCAAAATTAGCCCATTGGGGAGGACTCGAACCCCGAAGGCTCTCCTCCAATTCTCAAATAATTAGACGATCCTACAATTCTTTTTTAATAATAAGGATTCATCCACATCAGTATATCTAATTCATTTGATAGTTTAAAATTTTAAACTTGTTTTAAATAAGAAAAGATTTGCTCACAAATAGAGACAGAATTAGGATTTATCTTGAAGGGGACCAACAATGACATAGACAAAAATTTAGTTCAATGAGATTATTCAACGGTCATTGTTAATAATAAATTCTTTTTTATAAAAAATCTAATAAATTTAATTTTTATGCAATATCATCGAAAAAATTAATTTTGAGCACAAAACTCAAAAATTGAATCATGTCATCATAAAAATTCAGTTATGGCAATATTATTATCCTCTTTTTTTCTTGTTTATAATGTAACCTTATGTCTATAAATAAATTATGGTCACAAATAAAAGTTTCATATGATACCATAATAAAACTACTTTTGATATAAATCATATTTGTATCTCTATTTTTTTTTTTATAAAAAAAGTCACTTACTTTTTGTCTACGATTATCAAAATAATTCAACAAGTGTTTTCGTCAATGTAAGTGACACTCATTCATATGATTACATCTTAAATAGTTACTAACATTAAGTTATTGATATTTTTAAATTAACTAAGTGAAATACTCAAACATCAAGTGTTTTAAAAAATTAGAGGTTAGTAATTAAATTTTCTAAAAATATAAGGAGGAAAATGAAAATTCTTAAAATTTAAGGAAAGCCATGGCCCCCATAGCCTACTCATAGTTTTGTCGGAGAAACATCTTCACCATTTAAAGAAAGTTGGAGCAACCACCAATTATTTAAACATTGAAGAGGAGCCTAATCCGTTTTATTCGTACATGCTCGGGGATATGATTTTATAATTATTTTTATTTTGATTGATCAATTTCGACGCTCTGCAATGTGTTGGTCTTCATCACATATAGAATCAGTGAGGCAATGTAAGGATTAGACGTACAACAAAACTAAGATACATCCATTTTCTATGTCCCTCCCTATAGACAATGTACTCACCTGCCCTCTGTGTTTCCTCAAAAGGCATTAAAAGGGGGCCACTCATAATATTCGATGCCCTAATAATTGAAAACTGTGGGATCACTTTTGGGTAATTACATAGGATGTACAGTGACAGATATAGCTACAACCCCACATGTCCCCAATATATTCCGATTTGAAAATTCAAGTTAGTTCATTTCTGAAATGAAATGAGTCGGGTTCCAACATAATCTTGAGCTTGGTTCGTTTTATTAAACAAACTGTTGAATAATATGCTTAAAACTCATCACGATTCAAAGCCGTTCTCGAACATTCTCCACACAAACGAAGTAGTCGAACCCAACAATCTAATAATCGACTATACATTGATGTATCAAAGTTTTTTATTTTTTTGGGTTGGAGAAAAGGAGAGGGGGTACTTTGAGATGATGCTAAATTCTGGATTGACCTTTTATAATAGGGAATTCTGCCTTTGGCCCAATCATAACCAGAGGTCTTTACAGTGGAGAAGTTTGGTTCAAGACTTCAAACTGCATGATCCACTCTAACTTTGAGTTTGTCTAATGTAAGGCTGTAAGTTGGATAGGTTGAGTGGTCAATCCAAGCCCAAGTCAAATTATAAAGGGTGATTTAGAAAGTCGGTACAATTTTTTAGACTTATTTAGCTAAAAGTACAACACAAAAACTTTTTTAGGGTAAAGTGCATATTTTTTTAAAATGACACTATTGCCATTCGGTTAAGTGCAGATGGGTTGAAACTATTTGAATTCCTACCAAAAATTTTGGCAACAATCAAGTAATGGAAGTTAAAAAGCAGGAGCTAAAAAATAGGAGCTTTAATTATCTAATCCCTTCTTCTTCGGCAAAAGGGATTGTATGGCCATGGGAATGCCATATCCATTTTTTTTTTGGCTAAAATCAAGTGGGAGGTAAAATAGAGGGTTTAATTATCAAAACTCATCTTCTTCGGCGGAGGGATTCAAAATAAAACCATATGGAAATGCCATATCCGTTTTTTTTTTCAATCATTGATTATTTACTTTTTTTTTCATAAACCTGTGTAAGTTGATTCAAAAATAAAACCAAATCGTAAAACCCTAATTTTGTGAAAATATATTAAGAATTTGTAGATCTATTATAGCATATGTATATGAAAAACAATTTGGAACATGATTTTTTGGATTAAAAATAGTTACGCAACTGTTTTAAGTAACTATTTGGGATTTAAATATAGATTGTTTATATTTCAAATTTAATGGTTTACCTGTGTTGCGTAACTATTCTTCTGATTTTAAGGATTCAATTCTTATAAGTCTATTATTGACAACTTTATGGTTCATGATTTTTTGATTAAAAATAGTTACGTAACTGTTTAAAGTAACTATTTGAGATTCAAAATATACATATTCAAAATTTAATGGATTTAATTGTGTTGCGTGCGTAACTATTCTTCCGATTTTAAGGATTCAATTCTTATAAGTCTGTTATTGAGAACTTTATGGTTCATGATTTTTTTGATTAAAAATAGTTACGTAAGTGTTTTAAGTAACTGCTTGGGATTCAAATATAGACAGTTCATATTCAAAACTATAGTTTGTGGTAACTCTTGTACTATCTACTATGTTATAACTTTATGGTGTAACTGTTTTTGGTAATTGTTTACAGTATGAGTTAATTGGGATTTTCATGATGATTTCATGTAGCAAGTTGAAGTGCAACGGGACATCCCATCTAATGAAGACATCCCTCCATTCCTGATTAACTTTGTGAAGTGCAACGGGACATCACTTCATTCCTGATTAAGACATTAATAAAAAAAATAAATGACATTGTATCAATTCAAAAGGAAAAGAAAAATAGTTACACAAAACAACATAAAAAAACATAAATACAAATGACTGAATTAATTAATCACACAAAATAATTACAATATACAGTATTTACCAAAAATAGACATTGGTTGAAAACTTGCATTCATTAACAGATAAACTAAAATGCAACTCTGATTTTTTTAACACAGTTACACAACAGTTACTATTTATACGAAAAACAATTACTTCCATTAAAAAACAGTTACAACTATTAAAAATCAAAGTAGTCTTTTTTTTTTCAGCACAGTTACACAATAGTTACTGTCTATACAAAAAACAGTTACACCCATGAAAAACCAAAGCAGTCTTTTTCTTTTTTTCAACATAGTTACATAACAGTTACTGTCTATACGAAAAATAGTTACACCCATTAAAAACCAGAGCAATTTTTTCCCCCTTCATCCCAACAACAAACAACTTGACTAAAAAAAACAACATAAAACAAAAAACAATAAACCCAAAAACAGTTTTTTTTATCCACTTCATTCCAACAACAACCAAACATACACAAAATCGAACATATGAATTTCCCAAAAAAAATGATCGAATTGTAGAAGAAATATAATTTTTCTATACTAAAAATAGTCACACCCATAAGAAACAGTTACACTCATTTAAGATCAAAACAATTTTTTCCCCGATTTCAAGAAGAAACGAACATAAAACAAAAATCAAACATAGAAAATTCCCAAAACAAATAACCAAAAAGGAAGAAATATAATTATGAACAGCTCACCTTCAATCCGATGACGATGATTGGTATTTGCAATTCCTTTTCCAAAGAAAACCACCACCGGAGAAATAAATCACCGTTGAAGAAGACTTATCAGTTGAACACGTTAAAGAAGACTTTTATTGAAGAAGACTTATCAGTTGAACACATGCATTTAATTCAAAAAAATAAAGATAACAAATATGTAATTTTTACATATTTGTTTCCTAAAATAACTATCAATAGATGCATAAATCTCTCATAAAACTACTCATTCAAATTTCAAAAATTAAAAAGATTACATATTTGTTTCCTAAAATTATTGTCAATCATGGCTGCATAAAATAAGGAAGGGTGTTTAAGTAAAAAAGATTTTAATTCATTTGAATTTTGTACCTAAACATAAAAAATTTTATAAAAATTGTACTTAATAGAATAAACCACTTCCCCAAACACTTTTGCTTAAATAAGTATTGAAAATTGTATCCACACCTAAAAAACTCAATTATAAAGCACTCAATATGAACCTGACCTCAACTCGTATAGCCTACTTGGGCTCAACATGAGCCTAAATTATTAAATTGGGTTCTATTTTTGAGTTAAATTTGGGTTGTTAAATTTAAATACTTTTAACTCTTTTATTAAACTCAAACAGCCCAATGAAAACTACGCTCATTAAAAGCACAAGCTGAATGAATATTTTTTTTTTATAGTGAAAATTGAAGGTGAGTCCCCTAGATAAATTTATAATGACTTGAGTCCTGGAAGAAAACTTATTTAAGAGTAAGTTCATGTTTAAACTTATATTTAGGTACTCAAGTCTACTTATTTTTTAAATCTCAAAATTACCTTTAACGGTGTTAATTTTGTCCACTTATGGAAAGTCACATAGGTTAAATCATTAAGATATATATGGAAACTCTTGATTGAGTTATATATGGATACCGTTTATTAAATGTTATGATAATTAACAAAAGTTTTAAGTGGAAGTTATATGTTCTAATAGATATATATGGGAAGCTTGATGTACGAATAAATTGTTAGTCTATTAAGTCAAAATCATATCACAAAATTTCCTTAACAACAGTAATACATAATATAGGGAGGCTAAACAATGCCAACAGAATTTAGTAACACGAATGTTAATATATAGTAACATTCATGTTACTATATGATTGAAGTTATCGATAGAGTCGTGTTACCAGTACAGTCATGTTACTATACTGCCACTAATGTTACTATAGTGACACGAATGTTATTATAGTAACACGAATGTTACTGTACAAATGTCACAGTTTGTGTGTAACACATCGACTTTTACAAAATACAAGATAATAGGATTTTCAGAGTAACATCAATTTTTGAAAGATTATAGTGAAAATACAACTGTACTGGTAACACATCGATCGATTTTCTCACGCACATGCACACACACCTTTTATTACTAATGTATGAGTTCTCTTGAATCTTGGTTACAAGGTTAATGCCTACTTTAACAGAATTAAATCCCTAATTGTTATTACTTTTTTATCATGTTACTATTTTTTTAGTGACCATATTACTGTCTTTGTTGAGTATGTCCGTATTGTTATTTTTTAAATATTAATATTCAATATTAATATGTTGTCAATGGAGTCCAAAGTAAACTGGAATAGTATATTGAAATTGTATTTTATATAATGTATTGTGTTTGAAATTTGAATATGAATTGTTTTTGGTAAATGCCGGTTTCTTATTTTTCGGATAAGGAAACATTGTGGCTTCGAAGATTATAGCTGGATTTGAAGGCGATTATGAGGGAGATATACATGGCTGGTTATTGTGTCCATATGTGAAGCAAAAGTTTCTCAAACGTCGTTTATAACATTCTTACAGAAAAGGGTTATAATCGTAAAATTGATAAAAAATAGACTTAAAACCAAATAAATTTCATTGACGGACTTATCTCCCAATACGTCCATATAGGGGGACCAGCCTCTAAATTTCTCTTTTTTTATATGAAAGAGGAGGGAGAGACATTTTTTGTTTGCAACCGATGGGGAATTTTAATTTGGACATCATCTTTTGTTCTTTATTCAACATCCCACATAGGTTCAATAAGGGAGTTTGCACTCCCTTTAGTGCCATAAAAGGTTTTTGATGAGTGTGACTAACAGACATTATTTTGTTGTGTTGTCCTTTATATACTAACAATGTACGACGTACGTTGCACATGAACAATTTAAATAATAATTTTTTAGTTGAATCTATGAAAATATAAATTTTGTGTAATTATATTAAATGATTAATTTGGTGTCAAAAAAATAATCTACATTTTATTTGTTGTTAAACCTAATTATTGGAAAAATATATATATAACATATATTTGATCTTAGAATCTAATTTGATAACTATATGTATATAATAATATAATATAGATTCGTCTTTGCTTCTTTATACATATATAAACAAAGATATGAAATTTTTTATGCACATGTACTACTTAGTCCAAAGAATTTAGAAGTTAAATACTACTTATAAAAGAGTTCAAAAGAACTCGAAAGTCAAATTAGGTATTAAAATATATATATATATATATATATATATATATATATATATATATATATATATATATATATATATATATATATATATATATATATATGAAGGTATAAGGATATAATTAATTTTATAAAAATTAGCCTAATAATGTACGATGCACGTGAACATATTTAAATAATATATTTTGTTTAAACTTATCACAAATATAGATTTTATGTATAATTGAATTGAATAAATAAATTATGTGCTGAAGAATTAATTCATTTTTTAATTTTTACTCAACTTAATTATTAATTTATACATGTATTATACAATAATTAGAATTGTTAGAGTTATTATTTTAATTAAAGACTTAAAGTTATAAGAATAAGTAGAGCGAATGACTAGAGATCTAATGTTATATAATAAGAAGAGTTTTGATATGACATAGAAGGAAAAATGATGACATGTTAATAAGGATATGTGAGGTATGATTAACTTAACATTATTAAATAGAGATGAAATAGAAAATCAAAATTTTTTCACATATGCTACATTTATAAGTAGTATACATATAGATATATATTTTAAATGTTTAAATGCCACCCATTATTTTTTAATGCTTAAATAAGAATCGGGTCGAACCGATTTTTAGTAATTTGGTCCGTGTTCAAGTTGATCCCCGTGAACCCCAAGTCCAACCCGCATTCAATTTGGGTTAATAATATTTGGCCAAATCTCAACTCATGTTCTAGAAAACCCAACCCAAACATTGATTTTTTCGAACTAGGTTCGAGTTTGCCCACCTAAGTTACACCCGTAGTCTAATGGTGAGATATCTGAAAAATATTTGCCAAAAAGTAAAACACAGACACACTTAGAGGAATGTCACGGAGCATAAAGATACCTTTGGTTAAGTGTTTACTTGTTCCAACTCTTCCAAGTATGATTCCTTGTATCGCCAACGATTAGGAGAGCATTGAGGTGTTATGGTCGCAACGTAGTGAACTAATTACAGGTGATACGTACAAAATATTAGATAAAAGAAGAAGTTGAATATGACTAGAAATTCAGACAAATATCATGACGTTCCTAAAACAGTATTAACCAATCTGGTAACTAGGGCTCAAATAACTCAAGTTGACTCGAAGACGATTGTGGTGAGTTGGATAAGACACATTAGGATAAGATTTCACGACTTAGGAGTTCTCGATTTAAGTTATTGTCTTGCAAGAGAATCCTAGTTCACCCAATGCATGCGGTTTGCGAGTGTTAACGGACATCCCGAGAAGATCACACTGACACAGAATAATTAAGACATAGAAGTCATGAAAAGCGTACATTAGGACATTTATGTAAGAACTATACATAGATGGGAGTTTCATATTGAAATAGAAATGCACATAGCCAAAGCGATGAGCAAAATCTCACACGACTTAACAAGAAATCAACACATGAAACCTTAGGAAAAAGATCGACAAAGCATCAAATTTGGAATACAAAAATAATACTCAGTGTCATCCCTTAACGGAGGTCTACAATGAATATATTGGACATAAACATAACATATGAATTTACATATACAAAGTGAATGTCTTAGTAATATAATGTCAAGCGTTATGTCTGTATTTCAAGTAATCAAAGTTGGATTATGTCTATATTTCAAATAAAATGGAATGACATGAAATTCAACAATTATTACTAGGGATAAAAGGTAACAAATTAATGTCAACAAATGCTATCATCGATCACGAATTATTTAATGCATCATGTATTATAACAATCACAAAATTCTAAAATTCTACCCTTAAAAGTAATCAATTTTATCCAAAAAATAATAAATAAACAAAAAAAATAAGTAAACTCAAAAAATAAGTGCACCCTAAAGTAATTAAATTCACTCAAAAGATGAAAATCATAAAATAATTGCTTAAAAAGGAGTAAGTAGTATGCTACAACTCAAAAAATTCAGAACCAAGCATAGGTTGTTGCGAAATAATAATAAACTAAAGAAGTCCGAGATCGATCCACAGAGAATTGAGAAGACTTGGAATGCAAGAAAAATCGCTTTAAAAGTTGGTCAGAGAAAAGTGATTGTTCAAAAGAACAACAATTGATTGAATAAAAACAATAATTTGAAATACTAAATCATTGGGGATATTCTTTCAATTCTACACAGTAATTATTAATGATTCAGTTTTTGAACTCAATTGAAAATCAACTGAGGAGCGATTCAATCGGAATATTTATCGGTGATAATATGAAAATATCTAAAGTTATAACCCATAAATTATCCAAAAAAATCTACGAATTCATATGCAGATTACAATCATTCACTGTGCCTGGAGTTTACGATAAATCAAGTTCTCTAGCAAATAAACCCTAAATCTATTGAAAATAATAAATCAATTATATTATGAAAATTCTCTTAATTAATTCAAGCATGAAATAACTAGTTTTTTGACTCGCAGGGAATTTCAAGTATATTAAAATCAGTTACACACATATTAATTAAAGCCAACCAAAACCAAAAAAAAATATATTCGATCATACATATTGACATCCAAAACAAACCCCAAACATATTATATTCCATCTAAGTATTCACACGCAAAACCAACCACAAATTATAACAATGAATCAAAGAAACCAATTCAAAAAACAAAATCAAAATACATAAATTCTTTATGTGGCAGTGTGTGTGTGTGTGTGTGAAGAGTGTGCATTGTGTGTTAGGTTGTGAAGTGTGTGTGTGTGCGCGCGTGCGTGTGTGTGTGTGTGTTGGAAGAGTGTGTGCTTGTGACGTGTGAAGAGTGTGTGTGTGTGTGGCGTGACTGTGTGAAGTGAAGTTTACGCCTCACAGGGAACTTTACAAATCAACTTAAACTTCCAGGGAACTCATTCATACACCTAGAAAAGAATACGTGGCATTGGGAGGTGATTGGCTCATGGCTTCTAGCGGTAAAGAAAAGGAAAAGAGAGAGAGACTTTTTGGCACCGTCCCCTGTTGTAATGTTTAACAGTTATAGTTACAATAATATTATTAAATTATATTATTATCATAATATTAAATTAATAAATTAAGTCATATTTTTAATTCACATTACTTATCCAGGCAATGGGCTGCACTTGGACTTTGGCAGTGACTTCATTGTCGTGAACTTGCTGACAGGACAGTGTGAGAAGCTCCACCACTCTGCAATGTGGTGGTCTTCATCACATATAGAATCAGCAAAAGCCATGTAAGGATTAGAGTGCAACAAAAGTAAGATACATCCATTTTCAATGTCTCACCCTATAGGCAACGTACTCACCGGCCCTTTATGTTTCCTCAAAAGGCATTAAAAGGGGGCCACACATAATATTCGATGCCTTACTAATTGAAAACTGTGGGATCACTTTTGGGTCATTACTAAGGATGTACAGTGACAGATATAAATACAACCCCACATGTCCCAAATAAATTCCGATTTGAAAATTCAAGTTAGTTCATTTCTGAAATAAAATGAGCTGGGTTCCAACATAATCTTGAGCTCGATTCGTTTAATTAAATGAGTTGTTGAATAATATGTTTAAAACTCATCACGATCTCAAGCCGTTCTCGAACATTCTCCACAAAAACGAAGAAGTTGAACCCAACAGTCTGATAATCGACTCTACATTGCTGTATCAAAGTTTTGTATTTTTTTGGGTTGGAGAAAAGGAGAGGGAGTACTTTGAGATGATGCTAAATTCTGGATTGAGATTTTATAGTAGGAATTCCGCCTTCGGCCAAGTCGTAACCAGAGGTCTTTACAGTGGAGAAGTTTGGTTCAAACTGCATGATCCACTCTAACTTCGGGTCTGTCTAATGTAAGGCTGCAAGTTGTCCAAGTTGAATGGTCAATCCAATCCCAAATCAAATTATAAAGCCCTCAATACGAACCTTAACTCAACCCGTACAGCTTGATCGGGCTCAACCCGAGCCTTTATTATTAAATCGGGTTCAATTTTTTAGTTAAATTCAGATTGTTAAATGTAAATACTTTTAACTCATATTAAACTCAAACAGCCCAATGAAAACTGCACTCATTAAAAATTTAAAACACATGCCGAATGAAGTTTTTTTTTTTTTTTTTTTATATACAAGTGGAGGGAGAGACATTTTTTGTTTGACTGATGTGGGATTTTAATTTGGACATCATCTTTTGTTCTTTATTCAGCATGCCACATAGGTTCAATAAGGGAGTTTGCACTCCCTATAGTATAAAAGTTTCTTGACGAGTGTGAGTAACACACATTATTTTGCTGTGTAGTCCTTTATATACTAGCAATGCACGACGTACGTTACGTACAAACAATTTAAATAATAATTTTTTTGTTGAATCTATGAAAATATAAGTTTTATCAGTAATTAAATTAAATGATAAATTTGGTGTCAAAAAAATAATCTACATTTTATTTGTTGTTAAACCTATTTATTGAAAAAAAATTATATATCTATATAATAAAATACAATACAATTCAAATCTCAAAAAGATAAACAAAATAACTTTTATTTTTTGCGGTTGATATCTCTTTAAATTTTACCCTAAAGTTAATCCGACGGCTAATATTAACATTTCAAATTTAATAGAGAAAATATGTCTCTAAAGATGTATTTGAGCTGACTTTTTAAAATTACTTATAGAATTTATAACTACTTATGAATACTTTAAAAAAAATAGTATTTAGAACCACTCCACCACTACCACTACAACCGCCGCCACCATCTCCACCTCTGCCACAACAACCACCACCTCCACCGATGTTTTTGCCACCACCACTATCGCCACCCCACCACACTAACCTTTGCCACCACCAACACCAACACCATCACTGTTGATGTCACCACTGTTGCCGCCACCACCACTACTATCGCCATCCCACCCCCGCTGCCGCTGCCCCACCATCATCACCACCAATCACCGGTTGCTATTACCATCGTCTATCGCCACCACCTACCACAATTTTCATCTCATTCTTATATTTATTACCATTATCACCATCGCCCACCCTTAACACCCACCACTACCATTGTTGCTCACCACCACTTATCGCCGCCTACTATCACAACCCACCACCACCCACCATCGTTGCCGGTCACTGTCACCCACCCCCACCAAACTTACCACCACCAATCATCATTGCCCACCACTGTCGCCACCCCACTGTCACCCACCCCCACCACACCTACCACCACCACCACAGCTATTTACCACAACACATCACACTGTCGTCTAGAAGGCACCCATCGTTATCCACCACCTCTATCATCACTGCCCACCATCGACGTCGCCCCACCACCACCACTACTGTCGTCACCCATGACTATCACTTCTACCATTGTCACCAAAAATACACCACTAGCATCACCATTGCCACCCATGACTGTCACCATCACCATAGTCGTCGCCACCTACCACAACCATCACCGTCTCCTATCGCCACCACTATCACCGTTCAACTCCTCTATAACCGGTGTTTAAATTCTTTTCTTTGCTCTATGTTTGTAATTTGATTTTGGGTGTGAATATAAATATATTTATTATTGACATTTTTGTTTATTGTTATGTACCTTCAAACACAGGCAATAACTAATAACATATATTTGATCTTAGAATCTAATTTGATAACTATATGTATATAATAATATAATATAGATTCGTATTTGCTTCTTCATATAGATATAAACAAAGCTATGAAAATTTTTATGCAAATGTACTACTTAGTCCAAAAGAATTTAGAAGTTAAATACTAATTATAAAAGAGTTCAAAAGAATTCGAAAGTCAAATTAGGTATAAAAACAAAAAATATATGAAGGTATAAGGATATAATTAATTTTATAAAAATTAGGCTAATACTGTGTGACGCACGTGAACATATTTAAATAATATATTTTTGTTAAACTTATAACAAATATAGATTTTATGTATAATTGAATTGAATAAATAAATGAATTATGTGACAAAGAATTAATTCATATTTTAATTTTTACTTAACTTCATTATTAATGTATACATGTATTATACAGTAATTTGAATTGTTAGAGTTATTATTTTAATTAAAGTCTTAAAGTTATAAGAATAAGTAGAGCGAAAGACTAGAAGGAAAAATGATGACATATTAATAAGAATATTTGATGTATGATTAACTTAACATTATTAAATAGAGATGAAATAGAAAATCACATTTTTTTCACCTATGCTACATTTATAAGTAATATAGATATCTATATAATAAAACAGAAGGGCATTTGAATCTTATACCCCATATATTTTTTCCCCTAAAACCATCACTTCTCACCCATCACCTCCATCTTAACGTTACATTGTCTCTCACCTGTACACAGCCGCCTGACACACGCACCCATCACTACCCCTCACCTACACCCATCACCTCCCTTCTTTTCCTCTAACCCTCACTTGCACCCAGCCACATTCACGACGCCTCAAAACAAAAGACCCAAAGAACAACCAAACCCAGATCACAAACCCTTCACAGAGCTCCTCTGGTTCTTCTTAATCGCATCATGTATCAAATTCCTCTTAATTCCAGCCTATGAGCAAACAAGAAGATGTAATCGCCACTAAACCCTGGATCTCCATCGCCACTGAACCCTCGATATGGGTATCCAAGACCCTAGCTAAAACCTTAGCTCAAAAGAACCCTCGATCTCGATCTCCATCGCCACTGAACCCTTCACAAACCTACATAGCAATATGGGTAATGCTTGGCCTTTGCTCATTTCGAACACTTCCTCTCTCTCTCTTTGCCCAATTCATCGACCCCACCATGGTCCACCTCCAAAACGACCTCAGTTACAAGTCCCATCTCACCATTTTCATCTCTGACTTCGTTGTTGACTCGGAATTTGGAGAGAAGAAAGCGAAATTTGGTCTGGGTATTGGTGATTCGAACTCCAGATGTTTGTAGTATTGTTTCAATGAGGTGGATTTGTCTATTTGTTTGATTTTTTAATAATTGCTCAACTCTTTAATTTTTATCTTTCTGTCCATACTGTGGTGGTAGTTATGGCACTGGAGATGCTGTGGTGGTTCTCTGGTTGGCGGTGTTGTGGTAGAAGAAGAGAGTGGAGTTGGCAGTGGTTGTGGGTTTGCCGGTTTGGTATGGAGTTACCTTTTCCTTTTCTTTTTAACTCATCTTTGGCTTAATGATGGTGGTTTTGCAGAATAGGTACTGAACATGAAAAGTTCGGTTTTGATTTTGGAACTTTACGCCCCATGAAGTACAAACAAATAGCAGAGTTGCTCGGCACAAGGTATTTCTTCTTCGATAGCTTTGTGGCTTCACCATTTTTGGTACTTTTCTTTGATAGTATGTGGGTTTGATGCCTTTTGTTGATTTTCTAATTTTGATCCATCTGTTGCGAAGTGAGCTTTGATTTTGATGGGTTTTTCTTTGATTTCTTTCCGTGGGTTTCTACTGGTTTCTTTCTATGGGTTTCTACTGGTTGCTAAGAAAAGGATGAGAGAAAACATTATGGAACTTGAAAGCTTAGAGCTGATTTTTCATATACTCTCCATTATGGTTGCTAAGCGTTATTCCATATACTCTCCGTTGGTGAAGCTGATTTTTCAATTGTTAAAGATAAAAAAATTATCAATAAATCAGTATGTTTTGACGAAGTTCCTCCATTTTTCTTGCTTTAATTTTTATTGTCTTCATGAAGCATTAAATTGTTGGTTGCTTAACCTTTTTGGAGTTTTGATTCATTTGATGTGATAGCAATGTGCTTGGCTTTGGAATAAGGGTTCTAGGAATGTGTATGTAATTTTTGGTTATGGTAATTGATTCTGTCGACCAAGTCTATTTTTTCTTTAAAAGGTACTTAGGGAAAAGGATTGTTTTCGGTTTATGTTGTATGAAATATGGTGTTGTTCTAGGATTTTTTGTAGTCTGAGAATGTGGTTGTGGTTTTATTATATTTGTTCTCTAATCAGATGTCCTTTAGGTGAAACCTACACAATTCAGTTGTAAAAGTTCTTCATATAGTTGTCCATCCTTTTCTATGGTCTTTCTGTTCAGTGTGTTTGAAATTCAATGTATAGTGTTAGCTTTGCTTTCCTATTGAAACTGTGTGGGAAGGCTATTGATTTAGGGCTGAGACTTTTTGATAATACTATTGCAGGAACTTCTTAAGCTATCCAAATATTGGTGTTTGAAAATTTTATCATATGGTTGCTCTTGGTTTCAAATGCCACGTAATCCGCCCATTCATTCACACAAATTTGGTTGTGATGCCATTAGTAAGTTGGTTCTTTAGGTTGTTGCTGATGGCTCTTTCTGGTTCTTTAGGTTGTTGTTGTTTGCGATATATTTGAATTAATTGGAACTATAGGTTGTTGTTGATGCCTTTCTCTCTGTCCAAAACTAATCCCATTGTGATATTTGAGCTTGACTAGGTGATCAATGACGTTTTTACTGCCTGTTTACTCATGGCAATAGATTAGCTTCACATCCTTTTATCATAGGAATTCATTTTTGGAAACATTTGCTCCATTTATGTTGCCTGAATACTCTTCTCTATTTATTTTGCTCTTCACATTCATTTGTAATTTGCAGCTTCGTACAAGAATTTTCAAGGAAATCAGAGAAGAGTACAAGCCTACAGGGAGCTTACCGTTTGTTTCTATTAGAGTCGTGAGACTTGGAAACTTTCAGGAAACCTTCCGTGTAAGATGTTTTGTTTAAATTTGTTGGTTTCTTTTTGATATATCAACTCCGAGTTTTTTTTTTTTGGAAAGTATACATACTAGATGATTATCGTGGCTCCATTTTTTGATTACCAAAATTTAGTGTTTATTTGCTTCAATTCAAGTTCTTTCATTTTCCGTTTCCTTTGTTATCATAGTTGGCTTCAAGTTAGGCAGCAACAAGGTTTAATTCAATCTTTTTGGTTGCCATGAAAGAAGAGAAATAAAAGCGATTAACATTTTTGAAATTCATGTCCTATTTTTTTATTTGATTTTAATAACCAATAACAACTGCTTGGTGCTTAGAAGAAAGAAAAATTTTCCTTTGAAAAAAAGTGGCGTTTCATGAATGATATAGAGTTTTGTCCATTTTTTTAAAAAAAGTGGTTGTCGTGATTTATTATTAGAATTTTTATTTTTCATATAGATAATATTTTGTTAATCATTTATGTAAAATGCGGATGTATAAAAGGATGCATTTTAAGCTTTCAACTTAGTGCCGGTCCAAGTTTATTGCTTTATTATTTCATGTTCACGATTAATATTCAGTGTTTGTTCATTTTGTGCGTGTCTATGTTCAGCGTTTGATTGTTCGTTTTCAAGAGTATTTTAGGCTTTCAACTTAGGACATGTCTGAGTTTAGTGCTTAATTATTTTGTGTCCAAATTCAGTGCTTGATATTTTTTGAATTGCACTGTACCTTCAGGTACGGGTTATCCCTAGTAGATATATATTTTAAATGTTTAAATGTCACCCATTATTTTTTAATGCTTAAAAAGAACTCGGGTCGAACCGATTTTTAATAGTTTGGTCCGGGTTCAGGTTGACCCCGTGAACCACAAGTCCAGCCCGCATTCAATTTGGGTTAATAATAATTGGCCAAATCTCAACTCATGTTCTAGAAAATTCAAACCAAACACTGATTTTTTGGAACTGGGTTCAGGTTTGCCCACCTAAGTTACACCCATAGTCTAATGGTAAGATATCTGAAAAATATTTGTCAACAAGAAAAACACAGACACACTCACAGGAATGTCACGGAGCATAAAGATACTTTTGGTTAAGTGTTTACTTGTTCCAACTCTTCCAAGTATGATTCGCCGTATCGGCAACAACTAGGAAAGCACCGAGGCGTTATGGTCGCAACGTAGTGAACTAATTATAGGTGATGCGTACAAAATACTAGATAAAAGAAGAAGTTGAACATGGCCAGAAATTCAAACAAATATCATGACGTTCCTAAAATAGTGTTAACCAATTTGGTAACTCGGGTTGACTCAAAGACGATTGTGGTGAGTTGGGTAAGACACGTTGGGATAAGATTTCACGAGTTAGGAGTTCACGATTTAAGTTATTGTCTTGCAAGAGAATCCTAGTTCACCCAATGCGTGCGGTTTGCGAGTGTTAACGGACATCCCGAGAAGATCACTCCGACATAGAAAATTAAGACATAGAAGATTCATGAAAAGAGTACATTAGGACATTTATGTAAGAACTATACATAGATGGGAGTTTCATATTGAAATAGAAATGCACATAGCCAGAGCGATGAGCAAAATCTCACACCACCTAACATGAAATCAACACATGAAACCTAAGGAAAAAAGATCAACAAAGCATCAAATTTGGAATAAAAAAATAATACACAGTTTGATCCCTTAACAGAGGTCTACAACGAATATATTGGACATAAACATAAAATCTGAATAAGTGACTGTCTTAGTAAATATAATGTCAAGCGTTATGTCTATATTTCAAGTAATCAAAGTTGGATTACGTCTATATTTCAAATAAGATGGAATGACATGTAATTCAACAGTTATTACTCGAGATAAAAGGTAACAAATTAATGTCAACAAATACTATCATCGATCATGAATTATTTAATGCATCATGTATTATAACAATCACTAAATTCTAAATTCTACCCTTAAAAGTGATCAGTTTATCCAAAAAATAATAAATAAACGAAAAAAATAAGTAAACTGAAAAAATAAGTGCACCCTAAAGTTATTAAATTCACTCAAAAGATGAAAATCATAAAATAACTGCTTAAAAAGGAGTAAGTAGTGTGCTACAACTCAAATAATTCAGAACCTAAGAGTAGGTTGTCGCTAAATAATAATAAACTAAAGATATTTGGTAACCCAAAGGTCTCAAGTTTAATCCCTTCTCATAACCCCAAGGACTAGCCACCATTGTTCTTTTAAGGACATACTCTAACACAACTCAAGCTACAGTAGTTAGCCGTTGAGTTTGAGGGAGTAGTCGGCGAAAGGCTGGACACCCTGTAACAAAAAAAAGATAATATCATATCAATATTGTTATATGATATCAATAATCAATAAAAAATACTAAATAGGCAAGATGAACCCAATTTGAATAATTATTGACTTAACATGGATGGGTATTCATTGATTTGTGTGAGATTCATTTTTTATTTGTTTACACATTATTAATTTGTGATATCACATGACAATCTTGACGTATGAGATCACCGTTACATTGAATATTTTGTGGGTCTTTTGAGCCTGAGGTGAAGATAAAGTAATTAAATGAAAAACAAATTTATTACTTGTTCCTATGTTTGCAATGGATTCAACTATGGTCAAATATATATATATATTATCGTCCTTTGTTAAATTTTTTATTTTATTATTTTCACAATCAATAGTTAGAAATTAATTAAATTAAAATTTATGCCTATCCATTAATTTTAATATGGTAGCCAGGTTGTAGGTTTATATTCATTATAGATTCTTCTATATAACATTTAAATTATCAAACATCAAGAGGCCTGAAGAGTAATTTTTGAAAAAAATAAGGACATGATTGATTATTAGATACCACCAGGAGTGTCAATATAATTTTTTGTTGAAAATACTCTATTTGGGGGCTAAAATGAGTTAACTAGGATTTCTAATTTCATCAAGATGTGATGAGATTTAGATTTTTTTTCCAATACAAATTTTCACTAAATTTAAAATATTATTCTTATCGAGTCAAAAATCTACACGGGATTTGCACATATAATAATAGTAGTCAACTCGTGCGATTCACAAAATTTATGACACTCAAATTCTTCCACATAAAAATTATAGGGACATATTGGGTGATATAAATATTTTTTAAGAAAAAATAAACAGAGTGGTAGTTAATTAATGGGTGGATGTTTAATTCACTAAATAAATAGACCAACATGAATTCTGCTAAATATGACTCAAATTTGATAGATGCAACGAGAACTCGCTAAGCATTGCTCATATGGTTAATGGGTGTGACACTATATGAATTATACGGATCAAAATTTCCTTTAATATATTTTTTAACAAACTATTCATTGAGTAATAAATTTACTTGTATATAAAGTATTTCACTTGAAATAATAAATAATCCATTAAAAAAGAAATTGAAGTGAAAAATATATTAAAGAGTTACTCTACATTCTACAAAATTTGACACAACACAATTGAAGTGATTTTTTTTTTGGGGTACAGTATTATTATTTATCACTTTTGTGGATAATTTTATCATTTTTGTTGGTATTTTTTGTCAATATTATAGTAAATATTTTTACCAATTTTTTGGTATTTGTGATTGATCCAAAAAATATTTGGATTGATCGTATATATCACAAAAGTGGTAAATTATCTATAAAATTTATAATTTTTTTATTATAAAACGAAATCAAAAAAATATTTATTGAATTAAGCCAAAAATTCAACGTCTTCTAGAAGAAAATGCAGAGAAACTACTTGGTAAGCAAGCCGAGAGAGAGAGAGAGAAAGAATCAGAAAAGTGGATGAAAGTGAATTCCAACGACTTTAATGGCTTTTCGAAGAAAAAGGTCGCGGATGGGACAAGCAAGGAAAATGCTACGTATTTACTAAATTTATTTATTAAATTTTTTATCTTAAATAATGTGATATAATTTTTGTCATTAAATATTAACAAAACATATTCACCTAATAAAAAAAATTATATTACATCATTTAAAATAAAAATTTAATAAGTATACCATTACTCAACAAACAATCTCATACCGCAGAAACAGTTTAAAAGAACGGTCATGGTCACATTCAGAGCAGGAGTATGGTCTTTTCTGCTTCAACAGTGGTGTAGCTAGACTCCTTTAATGTGTATTTAATTAAATGTGAGTATTTAATTAAAGTGTCTATCCTAAATAAAATTCTTAGTTCCGTCCCGTATTATACGATCTACTATGCAGCTAATGTGCTCGATCTTTTTCTTCAATGGACTGAAATTAAGAAAACATTATGGTACTGAAATTTATTTTTTTAGTATTGCATCGAAAAGTAAAAAAAAAAACTCAAAATATACCAAATTCTACCCTTAAAAGTGATAAATTTTATCCAAAAAAAAAAAGGTAAACTAAAAAATAAATAAATAAGTAAAATCAAAAAATAAGTGGACCCTCAAAAGATGAAAATCATAGAATAGCTACTAAAACAAAGGAATAAGTAGTACGATACCGAATCTCGTGTCGGCCACATCTAGTCCGGTGCTATTGGGAATTTTTTAAGTCTAATCCTGTCGGCCACATCTAGTCCCCTATCTCTCATCTATCATGTAACGAAATACTATAAAGGAAAGTCAGAGAAGACCAAAAGGTTGATAAGACCCAGGACTGCTCAACAGTATTGCTCAAAAAATTTGTGTCTTAGATCGCTGATTTTAAACGGGCATCAAATTTTTTATGTATACCTGTTTTTAAGCGGGCTTCAAAAAATTTGGGCTTGATTGATTTACGTTTCAAAATTAATATTTGAAAATAAATTTTGAGAAAAATTTTAAGAAAGTGATTTTGATATTTTTTGAGATAAAAAATTTGTTTGTTTAGATGATTTTAAAAATAATTTTACAATACAAAAAATAGTAAAATTTGTTTGGACAACCTCCATAAATATTTAAATAGTAATTCAAACATTAATTAAGAAATATAAACAAATTTATTTTATATTGACAATTTTATAATATATATATATAAGTATATATTATAATATATTATATATTTATATTATATTATATATATTATGTGTATATATAAATATATATATATATATATATATATATTATAATATATAACATATAATATAATATATATAAATATATTATGAGATAGAGGACGAAATAAAAAAAAAAAAAATGAAGAAATTTGCTGCTAAGGAGATTCGAAGGACAGATCTCATTAAAGTTCAAAATTATTCTCCTTGTTTTCATAATTTTTAAAGAATACTCTGAAAACAAGTTAAACTTGTTTTCTGTTTCTTTAACTCAAATCTCATTTTTTTCTCAAAATTTTGAGAACAAAAATACTAAACAAAAAAATTTTGGGTGTGTTTTGAAATTTTGAGAACAAAAAACAATTTTTGAAAAGTTAACCAAACATGGCCTTGGGTTTTAGTTCTTTGCTCAGCACTGAATTGCACACAATATTTGTATGTATATATATCAACACTGAAAGCGCATTTCTTGAGTACACTTTTTGATTTTAATTTTTTTTTGTCATCAAAAGCAGAGTTGTTGATTTTGTTTTTATTTTTAAAAGTGAATTTATTAATTCCGCTCTCAAAAAGTACCTTAGATCAATAAATAAATTTGAAAATGTCCATAAATATATTTGAAAAGAGTTGTAAATTGATAATAAATTCTCCCATTGACATTGTATTGCCTTTATCATGAGCCCCATCCCCACACCCTCGCCCAGGTGCCCCCACCCCAGACCACGCTCAAACTTCATCCATTACGGAACAAAAAAGTACGAATCCCCATTTTAGCTAACGTTGAATTTTTTCCCCACCCATATTTTGAAACAAAGCGCGTAGGAGATGGAGCCCACACGCTTAGAGGATTGTCGTCGATAATTCAATTGTGACACGTGTACGCTTACGATTACAAATCGCTTGTTTATATAATGCTTACCTTAAGGTAGGATCCTTAGGAAAAATTTTTGTAGTAAGAACAGTCGAATTTGTCGAAAATGAGTAACGGAGGTGCCTGGTGTGGAGGAAGTGCAAGAATCGACGGTGGTGGTGGTGGTGGTGGAGGTGGAGGTGGAGGTGGAGGTGGCGGTGGCGGAGGGGGTGGTGGCGGAGGGGGTGGCGGCGGCGGTGGCAACGGCGGCGGCGGTGGTGGTGGTGGTGGGAGAAATATCTTACATATGTAGTTGCAATTAATTGGAATCATCCCGATGTCATATATCATGCTAATCGACTTGGTATCCCAATACCAGGAGGATCGTCTTCCAGTGCTGGTGGTGGTGGTGGACGGTGGTGTTATAATGCATGTGGACAACGGGTATGGATACCGTAATTGCGCTTTATCTTGCCAAACGGATGAACCCTTCCTTTTTTTTCCTATTTTGATGTCTTTACTTCTGTATTATCTGTTTTTATGGTTCGTGTGGTCTGAGAGAGGAGATGTTGTAATTGCTATATTTATGTGTAGTGTCTTATGTAATTCTGAAGGGTTTATTTGGATTATAAATAAATTGCTATAATATGGTCTTCATATAAAATGCTTATGCTGGGACGGGATTAAAATTTAATTTTAAGGGTGTCGAACAATGACACCGCGAATAATTCTACTCAATGTGTTATTCAATTGATTGTTATAAACAAATTTGTTATACACGATGCATTAAATAATTCATTATCGATAATCGTATTTGTTGACATTTGTTACCTTTTATTCCTAGTAATATTTGTTGAATTATCAACGAGTCTTTGGTTCAACAAAATCTTTGTCTTATAAAGACTTTGTCTTTTTGAAATCAGGGGTCGAAACTAAAACAAAATTTTTAAAACCCTTTACTAAATTTTAGTTTCACCTATTTTTAAATATTGAGTTTTCAAATTATCATTTACAGTCTTGCATTCGTCTGTTATCATGAGAAAGTAACGGTACAAACGTTTAAGATATTTTATGGGTATTCAAAGCTATAAACGTTATAATAGTAAATGGGTTGTTGACTAAAGTTTCACACGGGATTTTCTTATTGCCTATATAAAGGGTATTTGGTTGTACCTATTGGCTATCCTCTTGTAGGTCAAATATATACAGCTTGTTATTTTGTCTTATTTTTTGGGGAGGGAAAGAGAGGGAACTTGAACCCTTAACCTCAAGAAGACAAAACCTTTATAAGATAATGAGTACCATTAGACTAAAAACACGACTCTTCTTTCTTTATTTTTCAAGCAGAGATATCACATCTCAACCAACCACGACTGATATAATGTGTATTCCAAATGTGAGTTGAGGTCATGAGTCCAAAAAATATGTTTGTACAATCAGTAACAGCCCAATTGATACACACTTGCAACAACTATAAGAAAAAGATATGCTTACGGATAGAGACGAAATTAAGATTTTATCTTGAGGGGGGACCAACAATGACATAGACCAAAATTTAGTTCGATGAAATTATTCAACGGTCATTGTTAATGATAATTTTTTTTATAAAAAATTTATTAAATTTAATTTTTATGTAGTGTCATCAAAAAAAAAAATTTTGCCCACAAAACTCAAAAATTGGATCATGCCATCGTAAAAATTCAGTTATGACAATATTATTATCCTCTTTTTACCTTGTTTATAATGTAATCTTTATGTCTTTAAATAAATTATGGTCACAAATAAAAGTTTCATGTGGTACCATAATAAAAATAAATTATAAATCAATGAACTGCTTTTGATATAAATCAAATTTGTGTCTCTATTTTTTTTTTATAAAAAAAGTCACTTGTTTTTTGTCTATGGTCATCAAAAAAATTTAACTAGTGTTTTCGTCTATACAAGCGACTCATCTATGCGATTACATCCTAAATGATTACTGAATATTAAGTTACTGATCTTTTTGAATTAACTAAGTGAAATACTTAAACATTAAGTGTTTTAAGAAGTTAGAGGTTAGCAATAAAATTTTTGAAAATATAAGTGGACTCTCAAACATTAACACTCGCCATAACTGAACAGGTGGAGTTTCAAAAAAGTTTTGTAGCGTCAATGACCCATCTCAAATAGTATTTGCAGCAGTAAATAAATATTTTTATTTACTACCACCACAAAATTTGTTTTTTCTCCAAAACACACTTTTTATGTTGGTGAACATTATTGCCGCAGACAACTTATATCAGAAGACTCTAATTCTTGTAGTCTAAAGCCGACCCACCTTATGCCCCGGGGGCATGGCCCATCGTCAATTTATTTCCTTCTAAAATTACCTATATATATTTTAAATGTTTTTTTAGTGTATTATATTGTGCCCCATCCTATTTTTTAGTCAAAACTAAAAAAGGCATGATATATCGATGAGTTTACTTGTAATTTTAATACTTATTTTAATAATTATCACCAACATGATAGAGAACACATTTTGTTGTGTAATTGAATGAATCATAAATAGCTAAGCGAAAGCATGATTATGGATATAAAGAATAATAAAGGTAATGCAAGACTTTCAACATATGAAAATTAATCGGAGTTAATTGTAATAATTTTGATTAGTTTTTGTTTTGTAAAATAATATAATTAGTATTTTATTTTTGTTGTTGTCATTTATATGTACTATGCTTACCAATTTTAGTCTTTTAAGTTTAATGAACTTTTAAGAATTAAAATAGGAAGCAATTAAATATAAATGCATTATCCTATTTTTATCAATTGCAAGAAAAAAAAAGAGTAAGCTTGTTAAAATATTCAGTACCCACCTAGAAAAGATTTTTTGGCTCCGCCCCTATTTGTAATATTTAACACTTATAGTTACAATAATACTATTAAATTATATAATTATCATAATATTAAATTAATAAATTAAGTCATATTTTTAATTCACATTACTTAGCCAAGCAATGGGCTGCACTTGGACTTTGGCAGTGACTTCACTGTCGTGAACTTGCTTAGAGGACAGTGACTTCAAGCTTTCAATCAAACCTCAAACAATTGTACATAAAATTCAAGCAATTTACATATTCAAATTTAATCCATTAAAATTCGTTTTTCATTGAGCTGATTAAATTTTATTTTTTTACGAATTTTAAGTCTATTAACATGAAATTGAATTAACATGCAATTTCATCTAATCCATATTTAATCCATCAAATTAATACCAAATTAACATTCAATTTCATCGATTAAATATTCAATTTATTAAATTAACATTCAAATTCAACTAGTTACATTAAATTAATCAAATTAATTTTTAATTTTATTCAATTAATACTCAATTCATTGAATTAACTTTTTAAATCAAATTAACACCAAATTAACATTGAATTCATCTAATTTATATTCAAATTCCTCCAATTAACTCTCAATTATTCAAATTAACATCCAAAACTATTTAAAAAATATTCAATTTATCAAATCAAGTTTTAAAAATATTCAATTTTAATTGACTTGAAGTATAATTCATAAAAAATATAAAACAAACAAAAAAATTTTAATTATCTAACCCAACATCCACAATGTAAACCGTTTGTCGAATAATCTGGATCCATATCAATTGGAAATAATATGCCGACACATGGATGAATGAAATTTGGACACGATACTAACCCATTTCTCGCCCAAATCCATCCTCTTGCTTCTTCCAGACGCTTAGTAGCTGCGAATAGCTGCTTCACTTTTTTTCTTCTTTTTTTCTTTTTTGCGTTCTTATCTTTTGCTTCATTTTGGTACTAACGATACACTTACCTACCCATTCAAGAATTCTAAGGACATATCTAATTTGGAAGATGTTTATGCAGAAATTGAGGGTATACCTAATAGTTTTGATGAGAGTGTTGACAATCCAATATTTTATCAGCAATACCTTACTCCCAAATATATGATGTTAAACCTAATAGTGCGGTGCAATATTATTCCAAGAGGACATATTGCTGATTTTGGAATTTATTAAACATATCTCCTTTATGCCATTGGAAAGGGTATATGTATTGATCTACCATGTTTAATAGATGATGAAATTATTTCTACACAAAATATCAAGGATAGGCGGCGAAGTCTCCCATCCCAATTTTGATTTCAAAGATTATGGAGGATTTGTGGACTTGTGATTCACTCAAGTGATGCTTATTCCACTCCCATGAATCCGATTTATGGTGGGATAATAAAAAAGAGTTTGGGGCAAGGGAAGAAGAAGAAAACTCAATAGCCACAGCAGCCACAAGTTGAAATCGAGAATGAAGTTGAAGCAAAGGATGAAGTTGAAGCCCAAGATGACCCAAATTCTTCCTCAGGTTGTGTTCCTCCATTGATTATAGTTGGACAATTGTTTGTACAAATGCTTGGAAAGATGGAACAATTTCAAAAGATTCAAGATGAAATAGAGGAGTCTCTAAAGGTGATCGATAGTAGGATGAATAGAATTGAGTCTTTTTTTACGAAATGCAAAGAAATACCTAGGAAGTGCCAATTATATGTAATTGTAGTTGTTGGTTGTTGATACAATAGTTGAATCAGCTCTAGTGAAATGTAATGAAATAAATTAATGGAATATGATAATGTTTTGTCAAAAATCTAAAATATATTTGTTCTTTATATATAAAATGAGCTTGGTAATGGTTGTGATGAGCATGGTTGTGGTAACTTAGTAGTAAGATTATAAATTCTTACCCAATCGGTAGCAATTTTACCTCTAAGGTGTTAATTATACCCAAATAGTTGTGTTCTTACCCAATTAGTGGTAACGTTAGGGCAAAAATTGGTCATATGGTGGTAATTTTATTAAAAATGTGGTAACTTGCTCCCAAAAGTGGTATTATTACCAAGAGTTGTAATCTATTATCATAGCCAAATAAGTGTTTAACCTTAGCTACGAAGAGTGGTAATCTCACCAACATAAATAGTAACCTTATTCCAAAAATTGGTATTCTTACAAAATAAAAGTGATAATGTTACACCGAAAAAGTTGTATTCTTCCACCCAAAAAAGTTGTATTCTAAGCTCATACAAGTTGTATTCTAACCCAAAAAAATGGTAATGTTAACCAAAAAAGTGGTAATCTTTCACTCAAAAGTGGTAATCTTCACTAAAAAATGGTAATCTTATCCAAAAAAAGTGATAATCTTGCCTGAAATAAATGGTAACCTTATTCAAAAAAAGTGGTATTCTTACAAAATAAAAGTGATAATGCTACACCTAAAAAGTTGTATTCTTACACCCAAAAAAGTTGTATTCTAAGCCCAAGCAAGTTGTATTCTAACCCAAAAAATGATAATGTTAACAAAAAAAGTGGTAACCTTCCCTAAAAATGGTAAGCTTACCCAAAAAAGTGATCATCTTGACTCAAATAATTGGTAATCTTACCAAAAAAGTGTATTTTTACCTAATAAAAGTGATAATGTTACACCCAAAAAATTTGTAATCTAACAAAAAAAAGTGGCAATGTTAACCAAAAAAGTGGTAATCTTTCCCTCAAAAAGTGATAATCTTCCCTAAAAATTGGTAATCTAATCCAAAAAAAGTGATAATATTGCCTCAAAAAATTGGTAATCTTACCAAAAAAAGTGGTATTCTTACCAAATGAAAGTGATAATGTTACACACAAAAAATTACATTCTTTTGCCCAAAAAAGTTTTATTGTAACAAAAAAAAGTGGCACTCTTACCTCCACAGTGGTAATCTAGTCCTCAACAAATGATAACCTTACCCAAAAAAATAGTGATAATCTTGCCTCAAAAAGTGGTATTCTTACGAAATCACTCAAGTGACACTTATTCCACTCATATGAATCCGACAATAAAAAAGAATTTTGGGCAAGGTAAGAAGAAGAAAACTTAGCAGCCACAAGTTAAAATCAAGAATGAAGTTTGGACAAATGTTTGGACAAATGCTCAAAAAGATGGGGCAATTTCAAAAGACTCAAGGTGAAATGAAGGAGTCTCTGAAGGTGATCAATACTAGGATGAATAGAATTGATTCTTTTTTTTTTATGAAAAACAAAGAAATAGCTAGGAAGTAATAATTATATCACTTCAAGAAAAGGGGATTTTTGCATCAGCAATTTGCCGACTCAAAAGATCACATTGCCGTCGCAAATACTTTTTGCGACGGCAACGTGATTTTTTGAGTCGGCAAATTGGGGGTGGTAAGCAATAGACGATGCAAAAGATTTTACATCGGCAATTAACCGTCACAAAAGATTTTGAATCGGTAAAACCCGATGCAAATGTGCAGTCGCAAAAACATCTTAGATCCGACATTCTTTGTTTGCATCAGGAATTTTTCGTCGCAAAAAAACCCATTTGCGATGGTTAAAATCCGTTGCAAAAGGTATTATTAGCCACAGTTGGAGACCATTGCAAAAAACCCCCATTTGCAACGGTTAAAATCTATCACAAAAGATACTATTAGCCACACTAGGAAACCGTCACAGCAAACCCATTTACAACGGTTTTAATCCGTTGCAAAAGATATTATTAGCCGTAGTAAGGGACAGTCTCAACAAACCCATTAATGATAGTTTTTAACAGTCACAAAGGATATTATTTGCCACGGTAGAAGGCCGACACAAAAAAATGATAGTACTCTTTTGATGTTATTTGCGTCAACAACTTGCTTTCATAAATATATTTTTTTTGAAAACCTAATTCTCTCTTTCACATTTTTCTATACACCTGTTTACATATCCAATACATTACCCATAACATCATTTGATTAAAATAATAAGGCACATCTCTCAAAACAATAGCATCTAAATTTAAAAATAAAAATATATTCAGCATAAGTAAATAACATCCAAAATTTTAAAAACAAAATATTCCAAACTACGTAATGAAAGTGTCAATGCATAATAAAAAAATTTAGTCTCCCAATACACCATTTGCTCATTAATTATGCACAATGTGTACTCTCTACCCATGCATCATCTTCTCTTTGCGCTATCTACTCATTTGATAGCACGTACAAAAGATACAATTTGCGTTATTATTATCAATAATATGTTTGGTTGCTAATTATATACATATTAATTAAGATAAAACATACATCACTAGATGGCCAAGCAACATTTTTTTCCACTGCCTGCCCAATAGTAATTACACAAGGAAAAAGTCTTATCATATAAGTATTAGGAACTATTACTTCCTCAATATATATGTTCAAAAATTCAGGTCCCAATGGTACTCTCTCTACTTCTTTCGATGGGTCCACACTAACAAGGATCCCCTTCGCCACTACTTGACTTGGTAAATGGGAACTAAGCAGGTCTACTTTTGTATGAACCTACAACCACAAGTGTTAACAATTTTTAGAAGCCAAAACAATTACAATTGAAAAAAAAATTATAATTGTAAATCTATTTATCACACATTGTCATACATTATGTTTACCATTCACATGCACTTACCTCAGTGTTGTTCAAACCTAGTGCATGCTTTCTCTTTTTTGTCCTAACAACACGTGTCTACAAAAAAAAAATAGGCAACACTACATTAGTCATTATAAATAGCAATGTCAAAACTACATTAATTAGTATTCTAGTTTTTAGTTGAATTCTCTCGCCGGGGATCGTATCGAAATCACGTATTTTTCTACATTTTTTATAACCGAAGAGTAGGTATATGCCCGTGTTCATGGAAAATGGATCAAGAACAAACATATTGTCAATGCGGAAAAATATGTTGCAAATTGAAAAACTAAGATGTTTTTTACAAACTTCTTCAAAAGACCGTAGACATGGTGAGGGTGTTGGTAACTCTTGTTACATCTGTGTAGATGGTGTACATCCATCTTCGTGTGGCTCTCTGAGTAGCCTATGAGTACTAGATGCATCTGCCATGTAAACTTACTTGAATATAATGTTTTTTTGATTATATTTCCTAATTTCTTTATAAATGTTCTTTCATTTATAATGACTCTATCAGTCTTCAACCACCTGGGTCAGTTAATTCAAATAAATAGTCTATGATGACATGTTTTTGTGGTTGATATATTTGATTCCTGCCTCCCCTTTCTCCTTTTACAATTTTGATGCATTGTTAATATAAAAAAATGATCCTACAGTATATTTGTATTGAGTATCCAATGTTGTTTGAGCTTTGGAAAGTTGCTGCTGAGCGGGCTTCTCATTTTGGAGTTCTAGAGTTCATTGCAGCATAAGGCGTGATATATATGGATAAGAATCCAGAAGCATTTGTGTGTGGCTTTTGGTTCATTAGAATGGTTATGTTGTCAGGAATTAGAAAATCATCTAGGATTGTATTGTATGTGTATTTTTAGATTATTGATTTATAATCTTCACAATCTCAAGGATGTTATCACTTGGAACTTATGGTTTTTTGCCAAATTAAAATATTTAGTCCTTTTTGTATGATAGGAACTGTGTAGGAGGCGTTAAGAAACTAAAGCAAAATGAACAAAATAGAAGAGCAATCATGCGAAGAGACAAAGCAAACCAAATAGCAAGGTTCATACATAAACAAATACACAACATGGCAGATGCATGGTACTGTATTTTATTTTCTTAAATTAGTGTATCATGTATCGTAACGCATACATGTATCTGTATAAGTGTCTAGTGTTTGTATATATATAATTCCAAAATGATATAGATATTTCAACTTAAATTCCATACTAGATTAAAAAAGACCACTAACTTTCAAAACAAAATTTAACAATTCAAGTTTACAATGTAATTGATGAATATCCGAATTTAAACTATAGCAAAATTCAAAATAATCAATTCTTATAGTCCTATGAACCACATTTTCATCTTGATCCTCAATTTCAACTGCTTCGATATCTTCATAATCGGATGCTAACAAGTCATCTATCTTTTTCAACATTTTATGTCTCCTTCCGCTTCATTATTTTTTTCAACTACTTGCTTTCCTTTCTTTTCTTATTTGACAAAATATTTATAGGCCCAGAAAGAGAATATAAATTATATAAAATATTAATATGATTGAAAGAGTCAATAAGTTAAAAACTCTATATAAAAATCATATAGGACATTTATCTTTCTTTCTCTTTTTGTTATTTTCTCCTTTTTGAACCTATACAGGTGTATGGATCAGCATCATGTATTGCAAAATAAAATGATACACTTATATGAAATGTTCCATTCTATTTCTATATTAGCATGTATCGTATGTATCAGATCATGTATCTTAATATTCTAACAAGTAACAACCATGCTGAAAGTGCCAAGAAGGATTATAAAAATAAAATATGTATGAACCAAGCACATAAAGACTTACCTGTAGCCCTTAATCTAGTTCATCTAGCAGAATAGTAAAGAACCTCACGACCTGCTCCAGTAAAGAGTGAAACTACCCAAGTGATGCTCTCTAATGAAAAACAAAACAGTTCTCGATAACTTAGTAAGTTTACAGATACCATCTAGCTTGCTAATAAGCCGTGTTTATAGTAATACTAGTTTCATTAGATTCAGAATGGACTAGGGTTTCAATGTTTTCTTCACCTTGTGCCCCACTAATAACTACTATTACCCCCTGCCTACCATAAAAATTACATATGCCCAAATGAAAGCCAGCCACATACGTGCATGCATGTTCCAAAGAATTGTCTCCCCAAAATCAAATTTTAAACATCATCATCTTTCCCCAGGGTTCAAAAAAAAATTGACATTCTGATTTGGTCTCTCTAAGGTGATTTGAGAATCTCCATTAGTCCAGTTTAACATACTCTTTGTGGGAATTTTAACAGGCTGTTTTCAACTGAATGAAAGACCAACATTTTTCAAGCAAAAGAACAACCAAAAAGTTCTTTTCAGAATCATCAAGGTGAGTGAAAAAAAAAATAGAGAAGTAGCAGGACACAAAATATGTTCAGTTTATAGAGTATACAGAAATAGTAAAGCTAAACTGACAATAGAAGCCAAAAGTTCTTACAGTTCAAGACAATAGTGAAACAACAAAAATGTATTTAAAGTATACCCTCTAGAAACAAACATCATCCAATTGATATATGGCTAGCTGGTTGACCTTTAGATGTATAAAGTGAGCAATGGTCTGCAAAGAAAATATATATCATTCACTTAAAATTGCTTATTGTGAGTCTTCTGCCAAACAAATTATATATTTTGGGTGGCAATTTAAAACCATCTACCAGATGGTCGACACAAAAGTGATGTCCATCAATTCTGAAATAACTTGTACATTGATGGTGATGATTATTCTTGTAGTTAAGCATAACAAATATAATTTAGGAAAAACAATAGATAAACTCCACGAAACACAGAGCAAGCAGAGAGTCAAGCCAGTCTAACCTACCTGCAAATATAATGCAGCTATGTTTATTTCTTTAACTCTTTACATCGAAGATCTGCTTCAGTCATCAACCAGTGGTAGAACAATGCATTCCATCACCAATTATCTCCACAACAACAGTTTCAATCCTTGAATAAAAAAATGAATAATTGAACTTTTTTAAATCTTAGGGACAATTTAACAAACACTTGGAGGCACAATATACATTACCCACTGAAACAATTACACATACAAAACAATTCAATATATAGGCTTATCACACATAATCGATCCAAAAAAATGAAGTGATTTCACTGGAAATCAATTTCATTTAAGTTGAATTGGGTAGTCAGATATATATTTTGCCTAAACCCGTCAAGAAATTGAGAAGAATCAGAAAATCAATACAAAGCATGCATGCCACAAACAAGGGCCTTCTCTGCATCAAAAAGAGAAACAAGAAGGGGATTGCAAAGCTCCTGTTGTTCAACTTTATTGTCATTGCCTTAAAAATTAATAAATTCCATAAAACAGATCATGGATATAAATAAACAACATTTTCTATCTGTTTTTAATACTTTGACCTTATTTCAGTAAATGAAATTACTAGGTTTGGGACTGTGGATTTAAGAGCTCGGATTTTGGGATGATAAATCTAAGTGCTTAACCTAAATAAATAAGTCAAAATTTTATCAATAGCAATGAAATACATCGAATCAAACCTCATTGCCATAAGCAAAATTTTGGCTAAACCATGCAAACCTCATGTGTCTTTGTATATACATATTTGTAAAGAATGAAGAACAAAACCTACACGGAGTGGCTGCTTTGACTTTGAGTTCTTGGACTTGCTTGATTTTAGAGAGACAGGGGAAGAGAGAACCAGACGGAGCGAGGGAGAGTGGAGAGTTGTAGCTGGAGAAAAAGAAGGAGACGTTCGAAGAGAGAAGAGGCATGCGACTGATAATTGAATGAAAAATAAAGCAGGGTTTTCAATAGGGTAAATTACATCTAGACCCCTGAATTTTGTCACTAAAACTCACAGACCCCTCAAGTATGACATATTATATTGACAACCCCTGTCAGTAACAGTCGACTAACACACATGACAAAATTAAGTGGGTTGGTTTTAATTATTTCTATAAGGGTATTTCGGAAATTAAATTCTTAAAATACGATAACATAATCAAAGTTTGACAATGTTCCAAATGATTTTTAAAGGTAGGGATATATGTGTTACACAAGTACAAACTTTAGAGGGTGTTAGTGTAATGTGTTTTAGTGACAAAGTTTAAGGGGTGTTAATGTAATTTATCCTTTTTAATAATCAATTGTTTAAATACGACGTCATTTTGGTAATTATAATTAATAAAACATCATTTTAGTTTAGACATTTACAAAAAAAAAAAAAACAACGCAAAAAGAGAGAAATAAAATTAAAAAAGTTTACTTTTTGCCACGGCAACAATTTCCTATTACAAAAAAAATTTACTTTTTGCCATGACAATGATTTCCTATTGCAAATATACCAATTTAAACATCAGCATCAAGAACCATTGCAAAAAAAATATTTTTGCCACCGTAAATATTCCGTTGCAAAAAAAAAGTGACGCAAAAATCCTAAATTCTTGTAGTGTATGTAATTGTAGTTGTTGGTTGTTGATACAATAGTTGAACCAACACTAGTGAAGTGTTTTTGTCAAAAATCTAAAATATCTGTTTTCTTTATATATAAAATGAGTTTGGTAATGGTTGTGATAAGCATGGTATTTGGTGTTTTTTTTTTGCTTCCAATAAAGGTCAAGCTAGTATATCGAAGTAAAAAAAAACTTGGAATGGAGAATGTAAAACATTTTCATTCAAAGTTGCGAAAAAGGAGAATTTCATCAACCCATCTTGCTCCATGATCTTGGCGTCCACTATAATAGCATAAATTGATGGTTAGATGACAATGGTGAAAAAATAAAATTTGAAGGATAAAATTTGTAATTTTTGTAATTACCTTCATATTATTAAAACTAGTGTTGATGTACTGTGATTGAATGTTAGAATCAAAGCTTGACATTGCATCCTAAAATAACAAGGAATGAGTTCATAGGGAAAAAAAATATAAACATCCAAAGAGTATTGTATAAACCTGATAGTTGAGGATACCCTCATTGACAAAGGGAGTGCAACGGTCATCCTCTGTCAATGATAGCATAGATTGTTACGATCCACCATGCTATGAAAAAGACATGTGGGGTGGCTGTTCCAATCACTAAGTTGTGAAAAAGGCATGTCCTATGGTGCCTATGATCCAACTAGTTGTAAAAAAGGCATGTACTCAAATGGATCATTGGATTGAGACATCAAGAGTGGACATTTTCTAACAGTATATTCAGTGCCCCTACATTTACTCAATCTTTGCGGGTTGTTGGAATATTCTTATGTGCACAACCTGGATTTCCCTTGGTTGTCATGATCTTTGGATCATTCACACCGAATTGTGTATTAGTCACATTCGCATCGTGTTTGCCAAGTGACTCATGACGGACTTTTAGAAGAGAAGTTCTTTGTTGCACCATACTCCTCAGGTCATTTAAGTCTGAGAGTGACTATGAAGCGTAATAACATATTTGGCTACACATTGACATAAGTCCAGGATAACGCGTGGGAATTGACACATTCAGCTGCACATTACCACATTCGGGTGCACATTTATACCCAGATTTTGCTTTAATGGTTCACCTGTTCATCACACTGGTATGGGGAAACTCTTGTATCTGCTCATACTTCATGACCGCAATCATGTGAGAGCATGGAATCCCAAAAGACTCAAGTTTCATGCAATTTCATTTAAACACATGAATTTGAGGATAATATTGCACAATCCACCTTGAATCTAGTTTTGTGAATCGAGACAAATAGTAACTCGGATGACTTTCATTCTCGATCTTATCCACTACAAAAAATACAACTTCTTTTTGCATCTTATCATGGACCTTGAAGAAAATTTTCTGGTATATAGTGCAGCAGCATGCTCCTCTAAGCATCTTAGTGCTATCAGCATCACTGGCCTAGAATGTTCCAACTCAAAGTTATCATTGAACTCACACTCCCTGATCCTTGCCAAGCTCCTATCATAGTGCCAAACAAACTCGAATAATTCTTCAAATCATTCAATGGTCGAATCATTTGAAGTCACACTCTCTGATCGTTGCGTGCTTTTTAATCCGACAAAAATTTTTTCTCGCAAGTACGCATCGGCCCATTTGAATCACTTTGCATAAACTTCCACTATCCAATTATTTGTCTCCATTCCAAATGATTCGACCATTGATTTCCACTCATTTTCAAATTCTTCCAGAGTACATCGAGCACACATGCTTCTCTTGAATGCGTTTACAAAATTTTTAGCATTTATATTTGTGAAAACATTTCTTGACAAATGCCATTTACATAAGCTATGCGTCACTTGAGAAAATACTCTTTCATTTGCATCGGCCATTGCTTTATCTCCATCAGTAATAACAGATACAGGCTTCTTGTTTTCCATTGCATGAAGAAAGGTATTCAATACCCACACATATGTATCAATCGTCTCGTCTGAAAGTAATGATCACCCAAGTATAGTTGTTGTGTTGTGGTGGTTGACACCGGAAAATATCACAAAAAGCTTCTTATTTGCATTCGTTTGATACGTAGTATCAAACGTCATCACCTCACCAAAGCACTTGTAATCTAGTTGAGATGTTGAATCAGCCCAAAATAAGCAATTCAACGAATTATCTTCAGTGACTGAATACCTGAAATAGAATTGCGGGTCCAACTCTGCCTTCACGCTCAGGTAGGCTAATGCGCCCTCTACACCACCATCTCTCAACTCTTCTCTATAGTAGGACGTCATGTTATTGTAGAGATCCTTTGTGGTAAACCCAACATTTTGATATCCTCCAAGTTGTTGCAACATGAAATCTCTAATATGACTTGTACGCATACCAACATTGAGCAATGATATAGCTTGTGCTCTGTCAGGGCTCTTAACATGCCTGTATGATCGGAGAAATGGAAGACCACGTTGTGGAATCAATTCATGGTTGTGGTCCATAACAAACTCTTTTATAACCCATTCTTGTGTCTTCCTATCAAACTTCACTTGGAATGTTGCCTTGCATCCAAGTCGTGTTAACCCTCATGGTTCCCTTGATCGCTCTATGTGTTCTGCATTCTTTGCAGACCGATACCCTTCTCTCGAACAAACCCACCGTCTTGAAATTGGCAGGTTATTCTTGCCATGCTTTAGGTCATCCTTATGAATGCTAAAACTCGCATATCTACCATATGTGTTATAAAATTGTCCGGCATCTTCATGTGATATAAAGGTCATTGCAAGAACTTCTATAGATGTTAAATCTTCCCTCATTGCAATGGCTTCATTGGACGTTAACTCATCCTTGATTTCAATGGCTTCATTAAATGTTAAGTCATCCTTGCTTTTCTGATGGAAGTCCATGTTCTGATATTCATCATTTTCAAAATCATGCAATATGCCATCTATTATATAAGTATTTAAGTTTCCAAGAACCTACTTTCTTTTAATAATATGTTACGTTAGAATTAGAGCGGATTGCAAATGTTTGGTGATGTTCAAAGATGTGCAGTATATTATTATCATTATCTTCTTATGGTCATAACTTGTTAATTTTAAAATTATGTCATACATAACTTTTTAATTTATTATGGATTTTTTTAATTTAATGGAATTTAATAATTTTAAAAGTTAAATGAATTAAACTTTAGTATTCTATTTAATATAATTAAATTTTAATTGGATATAATATAATTTAAAATTATCTCGATTCGATTAAATTAAACAACAATTTAGTGTTAAATTAAATAAATATTATTTAAATTTTAAGAAATTAAATCTCATTTTGTATACTTATAGTCCATTAATTTAAATAGCAATTTAATGAATGTGTTGAAGTTGAATGCTGATGGAGCTTCTAAGGGTTTGAGTGGATTCTCTGTTGGAGGAATGGTTCTAAGGAATCAAGAGGGACATGTGGTTCTTGCTGCTGGTTTTTTTCTATGGAGTAGGGTCTAATATGCAGGCAGAATGTAGGGCCCTGTTGGATGGTCTAAGTTGATACTGCAATATGGGTTGGAGGGATATTAGTTCCTTATTGAATCTGATTTCAAGATTTTGCTAGAAATGGTTTAGAGGAGAGCTGATGTGGCTTGGAAACACTAGGCTATTTTGGAGCACATATGGGGAATTATTGGTAATCTTAATGCCAGAATTTCTCATGTGTTTAGGGAGGTCAATAGTATTGCTGATTTTTTGGCTATGTTGGAAACAATAGTGGAAACAATAGTATTGCTGATTTTTTGTCTTCATTTGCAGTACAGTCTGGGCTCTGTTCTGATTTTTTGGTAACTGGTTTGCTTCCAGTTGCTAGGAGACTGCTGCTACAACAAGATCAAAGTTTTCTGCCTGCCTGTTTTGGGATAGGAAAGTCCTGATTTTTGGGAAGAGAGGTCTGATTCCCTAAAAGCAATGTAGATGGTTTTAAGGCCTTTTGAAGGATTAAAGCCATCTTTGTATTTTTTTGAGAATTTTATTATACCAAATAGCATATTTTTATTTCTTCATTTATCAGAATGTATTATTTAAAATTAATTTCTACCTATTATTTTCTTCAAAATAGCATCAATTTTCTCGAAATGAATAACCTGATAAAAATTTTCTGTGTATATATGGACAGAATGAAATAAAAAATTGTGAAACTATAAATTAATCAAATATTAAATAATTAAACATGTGATAAATTTGGATGATGTGATGTTTTGTGTGTGTGTGGGGGGGGGGGGGAGAATATGTAGAGATAAAATTTAACTTCCTATGTGTTTTATTATATAGATTTGATATGATCGAATATTAATTTATTTGTATTTTTTTGGGTAAAGTTACCACCTTTTGTGAGTAATGTTACCAACACTTAGGGGTAAAGTTACCACTCTGTTGGTGAGATACAACTTTTTTGTGGATAAGGATACCAATATTTTTTAACATTACCACTTGTTTGCCTAAGGTTACCATATTTTAGGAGTAAGGTTACCTAATTTTGGGGTAAGTTTAACATGTTTTGGTTAATATTAGGAATGTTTTGGGGTAATGTTACCACTTTTTGGTGGTAATGTTTCCAAAGATGTCAAAAAAAAAATTTTTGGGGTAAGGAAACCAATATTTTTGTAAGATTACCACTTGTTTGGCCGAGTTTACCATATTTTAGGGGTAAGGTTACCTTATTTTGGGAGTAAGTTTAACACAGTTTGGTAAATATTTAGAATTTTTAGAGGTAATGGTACCACTTTTGGGGGTACAATTACCACTTGTGGGTGTTGTAATTTTTGGGGGTAATGTTACCACTTTTGGGGTAGAATTACCACTTGTGGGCGTAAGGTTCATGAAAGCAATGTAGATGGTTTTAAGGCCTTTTAAAGGATTAAAGTCATCTTTGTATTTTTTCGAATTGTATTATACCAAACATCATATTTTTATTTCTTCGTTTATCTGGTTGTATTATTTAAAATTAATTTTTACCTATTATTTTCTTTAAAATAGCGTCAATTTTCTCAATATGTATAACCTGATAAAATTTTTTCGTGTATATATGGACAGAATGAAATAAAAAATTTGTGAAACAACAAATTAATAAAATATTAAATAATTAAACATGTGATAAAATTGGATGATGTGATGTTTTGTGTGGGGGGAATATGTAGGGATAAAATTCAACTTCCTATGTGTTTTGTTATATAGATTTGATGCGATCAAATATTAAATTTATTTTTATTTTTTTTGGTAAAGTTACCACTTTTTGTGAGTAAGGTTACCAATTCTTAGGGGTAAGATTATCACTCTGTTGGTGAGATACAACTTTTTCTTGGTTAAGGATACCAATATTTTTTAACATTTCACTTGTTTGGTTGAGGTTACCATATTTTAGGAGTAAGGTTACCTTATTTTGGGGGTAAGTTTAACACATTTTGGTTAAAATTAGGAATTTTTTGGGGGTGCAGTTACCACTTGGGGGGCATAAAGTTACCACTTTTTGGTGGTAATGTTTCCAAAGATGTCAACTTTTTTTTTGGGGTAAGGATACCAATATTTTTGTAATGTTACCACTTGTTTGGCCGAGTTTACCATATTTTAGGGTTAAGGTTACCTAATTTTGTTAGTAAGTTTACCACTTTTAGGGATATGGATATCACTATTTGGGATATGTACCAGATTTTTGGGTAAGGTTACTTACTACCTTTTGTGTAAAATAACAACTTTTTAAAAAAAGATTACCACTATTTTAGAAAAGGATACCACAAATTGGGGTTAAGTTTAGCAGATTTTGGGGGTAAGATTACCATTTTTTGGTTAATATTATAATTATTAAGGTAACCACTATTTGGTTAATGTCACCAATTTTTGGATAAATATTACAACTTCGGGTACATTTACCACTTATTTGGTAAAGAGAAAATCAAACTTCATTTACCCGAGTAATTTTTATTTTTTGTTAGGTAGGATTTAAATTTATTTATTTTATACCAAGATTTTTTTAGATATTTTTTTTAGTTAAGTATCATCTTCCAGAATTTGTTTATTTTACTGTTTATTTTTTTACTAATACGATTAATTCAAAATTTTCAAATAATTGTTTTTTTGGGATATTTTTTCGAAGAGACTTCCCCAACACGCTATATTCACAACCCAAGAAACCAACCACTAGACTACTCTTCTCACTTCTCACACCCTTCCTCTCCCTTTTCTCGAGACTCTCTCTCTGTCTTATGTCCTCTGTCTTTCTCTCACTCTACTTTCTATCCTCTATCTCACACACGACTCCACAGCGCAACAACGCCACCGCCACAGTGCCTTAATTTCTTTTGTCCAAGCCTTAATTTCTCATTACCATCGTCCAGCAAACACACAACCATCGCCTGCGACCTAAACCGCCACAATCCAGGTATTTATCCCTTTTCTCTACACACTCACACCCATTGAGCGCGCACAATAAGACATCTAAACACACACAATCATGCAGTCACACACAAATTTGTTTTTTTTTTCTAGGGTTTTTGTTGAATTGATGATTATTTAGTAACAAATCAAATCTTATGGTTTCAAATTGAGATTTTCATGAAATAAATTTGTGTTAATTGCTTGAGATTGTATGTTGTTTCACCAGGGTTTTGATTGAATGTATGTAAAGGCTTTTATGAAAGACATTTGTGTGGTTTTTATTTTATTTATGTTAAGTTTGTTGAGTTGATGATTATTTAGTAAGAAATTAGATTTTAGGGTTATTATGATTGAGACGTTGTGTTAATTGCTTGAGATTGTATGCTATTGTTATTAGGGTTTTGATTGAATGTATGTAAAGGTTTTTATGAAAGACTTTTGTATGGTTTTTATTTAATTTATGCTAAGGTGGTTGAGTTGATGATTAATTTAGTAAGAAATTAGATGTTAGGGTTTGTAAGGTTTTGATTGAATGTATTTTATGGTTATTTATTCAAATTTTGTGTTAACTGCTCGAGTTTTGTTGTTATTATGGTTTTGTAAAATTTCATATTGTGTTTTTTAATGAAAGAGGCTTGTATGGTTTTGATTCGAATTTTAGGTCTGACTACTTTATTGGAATCTCGAATTGGGGATTGTGGGTTCCTATTTGATTTTATTTGATGTGATATTTCTTGGTTTTCTTGAATTGAATTGTTGAAACTAATGTTTATAGAGGTTTTAATTTAGTGACTACATACATTTGTGTTTTGGGATACTCTTTTTCATATTCTATGGTGTACTTCTTTATTTGCATTTTGATTATTATAGTGCATGTTTGAAATTGGGAATTAGTTTTTCTTTTATATGAATTGCTAAAGTGTATTCAAAAATCGGGTAATTTCATTTAAGCTAAACTTTAATGGCCTCGACTTTCCTGAGTTAACACATAGGTTTTGCAGTTGATTGGGTATAAGAAGTGAACTTTGTTGTGGGATTGGGTAGCTAAGGTTCTATGCTTTTTCAATGCGTTGGCAAGGATAGCTATTTAAGGTTTAATGCTTTTTCAATCTATGATCTGGGTACACTTTATGATTGTTGATCAATTGAATGGTATTTATTTGTTTATGTGTGTGTTGACACTTGGATAGTTTGACAAGGTTCGATAGTTTGGTAATTTCTTACTAAATGTTGTGTTACTTTGTGGATATCTACAATAATAAGATAGTCGTGAATAGACTTTGCCTTTGGTATTTTTTTATTCGCCATAAAAAAAAGAGTCAATCAAAATACCTCTAACTAGTGAGCTTCGTATGTTTGAAATTGGGATGTAATAACTTTGGGGGAAAATTGATAATTTGCTAAACTTTTGCTGTTAAATTTGATATATTTAGTTAAATTTGATATTAAGTTGATATAATTGGTTGAATTTTCAATAGGTTTATTTTAATTGGTGGAATGAGTTTTTTTGGTCCTTGAAATTGAAATTTCTTTGGTGATTCATTTGTGGTTAAATTTGATATTAAGTTGATTTAGTGAAGCTTTTGGTTGCCTTTTTTGGGTATGAAAATAAATTGTTTATAGGCTAAAATTTTGTTGGAGTCCCATTTTTAGGGGAAACTTTAGCCAATTTTTTTTAAATATATTGAGGGTTTAGCTTTTTGTACAACAAATTTTTAATTTTAGCTAATTTCTGTTTTATTTTTGGTTATGCAACGTCTTCAATTGCACCTATCATCTGGACTTATTTCAGTTTTTCTGTTGTATCAATTTTTATATGGAATTGATATGGATGTTAATTAAATGCATGCATTTGAAATTGTGGGTTGAATTTGACATATGCAGATCTATATGGATAAAGTTGAACTAAATTGCAACTTGAAATTTATTTGTATGCAATTGAAATTATTTGTATTACATGATTAGTGCTAGATTTTTGTGTTGCACAATGTCTTCATGTATGAGTTTTGTCCAAGTTTTTTTTTAGAAAAAGTGGTTTTCGTGATTTGATATAGTGGGCTCGAGTTATGTCTCAATGGTGCCATATCACATTTTCTTTTCAGTTATTTCTTATTTTTGTGTTTATAGGTTTTGTGTTATTTTTTTCCCTGGTCATGTACATTGGTCATTATTTTTTTTTTTCCATAACATACATTTTCATGTGTTATTGGTTTGTAGAATAATACACTAATTTTTTTAGCAAGTATGCAAAGTGTAAAGGAAATGCCTCGAATATGCTGTGAGGAGATATTCATTTGTAGACAGAAGATACATGGTAGCTGTACAATTACAAATATGGAAACAAATATACAAGGAAAACAAACTGCTACAATTGTGGATAATCACTGATATCTTGGTCATAATCATTGGAGTCAAACTGTCCTCTAATATCCCCCCTCAAAGTTGGCGTGGTAGAAAGAGGAAAAACGCACAACTTGCTACGATCCAATAAAAACTGTAATTTGGCCACCACTTTTGTGAAAACATTACCCAGCTAAAGGTGTGAGGGGACAAAGCCGAGACTAATAACCCTTCGAGCAACAAGTTCCCGAACAAAATGATAGTCAATATCAATATGTTTGGAGCGAGATTTGGTGACTGGGTTGGAAGCAATGAATATGGCAGTATTGTTGTCGCATAAGAGTCTCGGAGGAGAAGGGAGGGTGATATGGAGTTCTCGAAGAAGTTGAAGTGTCCATGAAAGTTCTGCAGCAACAGAGGCAAGAGCACGGTATTCAGCCTCAGCATTAGAGCATGCAACGGTAGTTTGCTTTTTAGAGCACCATGATTGTGTCACTTTTACTGATACTTGTGACAGTTTTCTTCCTAGTGACAGTTCTTTCCCCATAGGTGTGACTCTCGCTTCTAGTTCGGCCCCCACTCCTTGTGTTCCTTGTGCTAACTCAAGTCCCATTCTCGAGCCTCCCATCGCACTCTCTGATACCATGTAAAGGAAATGCCTCAGCCCAATATTTTGAGAGGAGATATTCATTTATAGACAGAAGATACATGGTAGTTGTACAATTACAAATATGGAAACAAATATACAAGGAAAAAAAACTACCACAATTGTGGAGAATCACTGATATCTTGGTCATAATCATTGGAGTCAAACTGTCCTCTAATACAAAGTATGTGTTTGTAGTTTAGGGGTAAAGCTTAGTGCGCATCTGTGTTCAATAACACGCAATCATAATAGCACGTTTTAGTGTGATATTACAACGTTTTTAGGGGTGGTTATCATGCTTTAGGGTATGGCAACCACTAATTGGGCGGTGGTTATCACGTTTAGGGGTTGCATGTACACCATTTGGCTATAAGGTTAAAATTATTTTGGTTTGCAGTTAGCACTTTTTGTGGTTACCATTTCTTCCTATGCTAACTTACTATGGAGCTTTTTCTTTTTTCTTTTTTAAATTGTATTAATGTTTTTTGCTCATCAGCTACATTTGCATTTCGATTTAGTCAAGGCAATAATATTTAATGCCATGAGACCTCTACATTTTAGTAAATGTTTGTGCATTTGAAAACTAATGCATAAACCCACAACGTTTGGTAGGTCATCAAGTGAGTACACAATCAGTTGAATTATTACAATGTAAGTATCGCTTCATCGTAATTTTTTTAAAAATTCATTTATATTTTATTGTGTTAACATCTGTAAGTGCATGTTACAGGGCGAATAAGAGGGAAGGAAAACCACAAGAAAAGTCAAAGCTCATAAAGCGCCAAAAAACTAAAAAGGTTACTTCCAAGCTTAAACTTTCAACCATTTCAATATTTTTTTATTCACTAACTTAAACTTGTAAAACATTTTTCAGGATCTTCTTCGAACATGATGCTCTCCTTCAAATACTAGTTAAAGCAATTGGAGCACCTAGTGATATACAAAAGGAAGGTGTTAAGGAAATGGGATTGGGGGGTTTTTTTAAGTCTGCATATCCACTGGTTTAAAAAAGGGGTTTATGTTAATAGATATTGAGTAGATTTGATCCCGATATGTGTATTCTGAACATGTACAACCAATCTTTGAATTTTACTCCATTGGTGTCGAATGAATCTTGGGGTAACATTATGGAGGGTCGGAAATGTAGACGACCGGCTCCCCATAATTAATCGAGGATCTTAAAAATTTGATTTTTGATGGAAAAAAATTAGTTGTTGTTGCGTGAGATAGGGTCTAGGCTAGAGAAATTGAAAGAAGATTTCAAAGAATTTCAGTGTTTGTTTGTTCTATTTGCTATGAGAAGATTCATGTGCCCCACAATGAAGGCCACAATCAATGCCTCCCACCTCTACATGCTTTTGGACATCTCATCTTTAGGGCATGGGAATTGGGCAAAATATGTGTTTGAATCCATCATTGCGGGGGTACAAGATTACAAGGTGACACATCATCACAGTGTCAATGGTTGCATTTTTGTCCTCATGGTAACATATTTATATTTGGTTAATGCTGGTTACCCAAGTCTTTTATGCACTTTTATTTTTATTAATCGTATGTTGTGTCATATAGATTTTCTACATTGAGAGTGTGACACCAATAGGGGAGACTATGGTCCCATTGGTGTCTCGACCAACCCCTCGCATTGGATAATGGGGTGATGAAGAAATAAGAAATTACCTACAGCGACTAAAGAAGTTAGGAGGATACAAAAATGACAAGGTAAATCAATGTAATTCCCACACAACAATCTATTTTTTTCTAATTTTATTCATGAAATGGAATTATATGTTACTTATCACATACGATATTTAGCATGCTTGAATTAGATTAAAGTCACAGTTGCTAAGGTGCGTTGTGATCCACCAGAAGTCAATGAAGCCATCAGAGGTCCAAGGGTGTTTCATCAACAAGTAGGTGTATTATTCAACAACTACTCCTAACAATTGTATTTCTAATGGTGTTTGTTCAGTTAAACAAACATTTTTCATTTGCTTAGGAAATAGAAGCAAGGCTTACCAGATTAGACGTGGATCAGGCGTCCATCAAGCAAGCCATGCGTGAGGAGTCGGCGAAGTGTATACAGAGCTTGATGCAATGAAGAATTTTATACAAGAGCTATCCGACCGATTGGACAATTTTTGCAACAAGTCGAAAGGAAAAGTCATCTTAGTTGACAATGATTGGGGAGAGACGAGTGTACTGGGAGTATGTTTGTTCTACTGTTTTAGGAATTTTCTACTATTTTATACACTTTTAATGTTAATATTGAAATTTTGTGCGCATAACATTGGCAGGATGAAGATGTTGATTACTCTGATCCTCCTCCTCCTGAAGGTGGGTACCCTCACATTGAGACCTATCAAGATTTTCACAAGCAGAAATTATGGGCGTATATACTGAACACTCCGTTGAGAAAAAAGTAAGTGAATTGCAAAATTTTTCGAAACAAGTACATATATGTCATAATTTGTACGTGACACATGTGAATTATGATGTGACTTTAATAAGTAGGGAGGAGTTGGTGTGGTTAGATGAAAACCACTATTTTCTCAAGTGAGCATATTTGCAATCCTTGGGTGAAGAAGAATGGGTGCGCGATTATGTAAGTGCATTTCCTCTCATACTCATATTGTCTTCAATTATTATGTGGGATTTAAAGCATTTCCTAAATGACACTTAACTTCTTGTTCACTTAATAGGTAATAAGTCTAGTGCTTTTGATTATGTCAGTGATGAAAAGCTCGACAACATCACAAAAAAGGAGTGATGGTACTTACCGACATGTTGTTTGTAGCAACAAGTTGTTATGCAGTAGAGTTGTCAGAGAATGGTCTCTTGGACGATAAATTTAAATCCATCTATGTTCATTTCATTCGCGACATTAGCAAATATGATAAGGTTTGACGTTGCTAGTTATATTATATAGGTCCTTCTTATTTATAAATGGATATTTATGATGTCTCAATGATCATTGTTTTACATGTTTTATAGTGTAGATATATGTACCAATAAATGATGGAGACATTCATTGGTACTTAATGGTAGTACATGTAGAGAATAAGGAGGTGATGATTCTTGACACATTGAGTGATCCTCACAAGAAAAATATCCAATTTACACAAGCTGCAAAAAGGGTAAAGTTTATGTACTCCAAGTAAATTTTGTGAAAGGTGTGATCCCAATATTTATCATCTAAATACTTCGTATTCGTGAACAGGTGAAGATACTACATTGTCTAATTGCGGAGTTATTGGAAGAGGTCACACCAATAGACAAATGGCCTATCATTACATCAAGATGGGTGCCGATACAAAGCAATGGAACGATTGTGGGATGCACATCATCTAGATGCTTCGGGCGCCACATTTGGGTCAAAAATTCCCTATAAGGGTATATAGTACACAGAATATTGTAGTACCTCATATAGTGTTGTTTTAGAACCGCTATAGATTGTGATTTTCTTATGTGTCAATGCACATGTTTTCTTACTTTTGTAGGAACCTACTAAAGAAACGTGCATGGAGTTGGCTATCAGTCTTGTAACACACCTTGCCAACAAAAATAGGGATAAGACAATGTTTAGAGTATCACTATTTGAATGATATTGGGGGTGTGCATTAGTTGATGTGCCACTATCTTTAATGGTCTAATTTTCCTAGCTTTGGTTGTTAACTATCAATTGTATTACATAATAGCCTATGGAAACTAGACACAAAAAACAAATCATCTTGTTCACCTTTCCGCAACTATTAAATTGTTCCCAACATACTTTAAATTGCTTTACTTAATTTGTTATTCTAAAAAGGTTGCCGTAAACTGAAGATGCAATAATCCTGGACAATCTGAGTTGGATAGTAACCCTCAAACATCCTTGATTATAACTTCTTTTTTTTGCTCATTTTTTTCATCATGTAGATTCTAGTTCATTTTCCCACACCTCTGAATGGATTGTTAAGTCACTACGAAGTAGTTATTCATTTACTAGTGCTTCACTGTCTAGATGATCCTGGGCATCTTTATCTTATTTTCAATTTTTGTGGTCAAATCTAATGTATGCCAATGATTCTTGCATATGGAATTGCAGTTATCGCTTCACTAATGAACTTGTCCGTGTTGGATTTGGGAGGCTTACACATCACTGATCGGACACTAAGTTTTCTGCAGGTAATTATGTTTATGGTACATATTTTAACTGCTATACCATGATTTGGGAGGTTTACCATTTCTTTTTTCAGCTATGTTTACATGTGTTGTATTATTCCACAAGAACTAAGTTATTTGCATGGAGTTAGACATTTAGTTCATAGGGACATAAAGCCAGCAAAGTTGCTCGTACCTCTCAAGGGGGAGCCAAAAATAACAGATTTTGGCATAAGTGCTGGATTATAGAATTCAATGGCAATGGTAAATAGTAGATGTCATGTTTTTTGATTCTTTGTGATATTGTTACTACTGTTATTTCAATTTTTAAAAGGTTAAATGCAATGTAAATGATGCATATCAAATGTTGGATCAGCTTCTTCTAAATTCTCTGGATTGTGTTTGCCAGTGTGCTACTTTTGTTGGAATTGTTACGTACATGTCACCTGAGCAAATTTGAAATGCGAATTATTCCTATCCGGTTGATATTTGGAGCCCTGGGCTTGCACTTTTCGAGTGTGGCATAGGTATTTTGTAAGATGCATGCTTCTTTTTACGTTGTTGTGGATAATTGCTTCTGTGTCTACTTTCATATGCTTGTCTGTAGTTTTGATGTCTTGGAGTAACTGCATGCGCATAGTAGTTTGAATTGACCATGACTATGCGAACTCTAGATTATCAACGGACCTAAAGTGCTTAGCAAATTCGTCGGTGAAACTGAGAAGAATGTGAGGGATTTATTTGCTGATGCTGAATAGGACCAAAGAGGGATGATTTCGGCAGATGTAAGTAAATAACTCGTTTCACTTATTGATTGCCCATCAATTTGCACAAACAACTATACAAACTTTGTAAATGAATAAGCAAGAGAGTAATTACACATGTATGTTATTGAAGGTTGAACCCCCTCTATTGTATTTCAAAGCTTAAGCCAAGGAGCTTTCTATATTTCCAGCTTCTCTAAACTGGAGATAAATAAGTGAAGCATTCTTGGAATGAAGCTTTGCGCCAAATTATTTATGATTATTGTGACCAAAATTTTCTGCTTGCTGGTGCATGATATACACCACCTTATGTATTAGCTAGGAATTTTGCCTCTATTTTAATCATCCCAATTAGAGGATACTCACTAATAGACTATCTAAATCATTAAGTTCCTATGACTATTTTTACATATTTTTCTCCACTATTGATGGTGATTGAGTAATCACTTCTGCTTTTACTAGAGTTGTTTTTGCCGTGTTTTTTTATATTTTTATTTTCTCCCATTTATGTTTGAGTTTCACGTTTTTGATTTAGATTGTGTGAATTGTTCCAGGGAGTGTAAAAGAGATAAAAGTTGAAAATTAATTTAATGCATTTTTAATGATTTAGTTGACATTGTGTTTGATGATAATTTTGAATGCGCGTCATTTGATGGTTTTAGTTCTCCGAGTTACATTATGAGTTTGTTGATAGGTGGTGATTGTAGCTGTATGGACATAGTTTGTGGATATCTGATTTTTGGATTTTGAAGGTTATTGGAGTTTGTTAGCTTAATTTATGAAGATAGTTTTTTTATTTTTTGGCCTGAAAGTTTTTGTTGTGATTGCTATGAAAGTCCAAAAGTTTTAGCTGTTTTATATGCTCTCTTGATTGTTGGGATTTTTATTTGTTTTTCTTTTCTTGGAGAATCAAAAATTTTAATTAGGTTCCAATTACGGTTATAGAATTTTGTTTTCAATGGGGAAATATGGTTATGCGAAACTTAAAAAAGTGCTATTTAATTGCTTGCATACTATATCAGGTACGTCATTACATGAGATTTATTTAATTGCTTGCTTGGATAGGAACCATTGAAACACTTTTGATTGGTGACATCATTTTTTAGACACATTGGTTTTTTGCTTTAGACGTATCATTTCATGTTTAGCTTAATTCTCCTATGGTTGTGTATTCAATGTGTAGTTTCCAACAAAAAAAGTTAACTTTTGTTCGTGGGTTTCAACACTTGGGACAGAAAGTTGTTAAATGTGACAATCATGTTTGTTGAAGAAGAATGCAGCTGCAGAACCATAGGGCAGGAGATGCAGATGCATGAACATATATGTAGCTGTAGAACACGATGAAGAATTGTAGCAGTATAGACCACATGATGCAGCCACAAGCATAGAAGAAGAAAGCTCAGTGAGTTAGAGTTTGTGGCAAATTAGTTACTGGCAATTAGTTAGAGTTAGTTAGGAGTATGTTATTTATCTCCATGTAATGTAGAGTTCTGGCACTGCATATTGTGTATAAATAGATGACGTAATTTTTCACATGAATCTACTGGGAATAGATCTTCTTCTCCCCAAAATTTGAAATCTCTTCTTCTCCACCTTTTAACAATTCAATAAAATGGTTTTTTGTATTTCCTGCATATGGGATATAAAATGTGTAGTCTTGGACAAAAATGTTATATTATGGAGATTATTGGACAAATTCTAGAATGCTATGGTAAATTATTCTTAAGAAAGTTGAATAATATGTTAAATTATAGAGTTGGCTAAGCTCAGTTGGGGTAAGGGTACCAATTTTTTTTTTTTTTGGTAAGAATACCATTTTTTGGGGGTAAAGTTCCTTTTTTTTTTTTTTGGTAATATTACCACTTGTTGGAGTAATGTTACTAGATTTAAGGGTATTGTCTTTTTGAGTTGGGTTAAGGATACCATTTTTTATTGGTAAGAATACCACTTTATAGGGGTAAGGTTTTTTTTTTTTTTTGGGTACTATTACCTCTTTTTTGGAGTAATGTTACCAGGTTTTTGTGGGTAGTCCCTTTTTAGGAAAGTTAGGGTAAGGATACCATTTTTTTGGGCAAGAATACCACTTTTTTGGGTAAGGTTTCATTTTTTGGGGTAATATTACCACTATTTGGAGTAATGTTACCAGTTTTGCGGGTAGTGCCTCTTAGAATGGTAGGAAAACTGAAATAGAGTTGGGGTAAGGATACCATTTTTTTTTTTGGGCAAGAATACCACTTTTTTTTTGGGTAAGGTTTCCTTTTTTTGCGTAATATTACCACTTTTGGAGTAATTTTTTTTTTGCAGAAACATTGTTTTATGAAAATACCCAAATTCAACTTCGAGATATCTATGGAATCAAGGAAAAATCGGTGCTATTGCGCAACCCATCATTATTTGATTGTGGGTCTCTATTGGTTGATTGTGGAATGACCTGGGTTGGGTGGTTGTTGAATTTGCATATTTTTTTACTAGAAATTTGTTGATTGGCTTAATGTTATTTAATTAATGGTTGTTTCATGCAAACTATATTAGTTGTACTTGCCTACCCTTCTTTGTCAACACTTTCTGAAAAATTAGTTGAACTGTCCGAAGGTGGCGAGAAAATGTCCTTCAATCGATCGAAATAGGGCAATGGGTAGTGTAATAATTCTCCCATCATACTTTTTTGAAATAGCATTGGTACACTATATGGGCCATGAAATCTGGTGAACCTGTTCTTACAATATGAACATATTAATGTGAATGAAGTCATATTATGAAGAAAAAAAAAACAATTTATCATAAAACACATACCTTCAACAAATATACCTCACCAACAGCAAACTTTCACCTCTTTAGCATTGCTACTATTGTGAATAAAACTATTTGTATATAACCTACAACTCAAAATGGCTTGCACACTGCCATTTGTATATGTGTGCAGGCCAATTGAGGTGTAGGTTATATATAGGTAACTTAGATGTTGTGTTGACATACAGTTGGCTTGCACACTGTCATTTTTATATGTGTGCAGGCCAATTGGGGTATAGGTTATATATAGGTAACTCAAATGTTGTGTTGACATATAGTAGGCGCCTAGATGATGAAGATGAATATAATAATAGGGAAGTTATTATATAGATAGAGGTAGAATATTGAGTACTAAAATGAAGCAAAAGATAAGAACTCAAAAAAGAAAGAAAAGAAGAAAAAAAGTGAAGCAGCTATTCGCAACTACTAAGCGTCTGGAAGAAGCAAGAGGAATGGATTTGGGCGGGAAATGGGTTAGTATCGTGTCAAAATTTCATTCATCCATGTGTCGGTATATTATTGCCAATTGATATGGATCCAGATTATTCGACAAACGGTTTACATTGTGGATGTTGGGTTAGATAATTAAAAATTTTTTGTTTGTTTTATATTTTTTTATGAATTATACTTCAAGTCAATTAAAATTGAATATTTTTTAAAACTTGATTTGATAAATTGAATATTTTTAAAATAGTTTTGGATGTTAATTTGAATAATTGATAGTTAATTGGAGGAATTTGAATATAAATTAGATGAATTCAATGTTAATTTGGCGTTAATTTAATTAATTTAATGTTAACTTGTAGAATTTGATTGTTAATTTATTGAACTAAATGCTTATTAGATAAAATTGAATGTTAATTTGATGAATTGAATATTAACGAGATGAAATTATATGTTACTTTGGTGTTAATTTGATAAATTTGATTTAAAAAGTTAATTCAATGAATTGAGTATTAATTGAGTAAAATTAAAAGTTAATTTGATTAATTTAATGTAACTAGTTGAATTTGAATGTTAATTTAATAAATTGAATATTTAATCGATGAAATTGAATGTTAATTTGGTATTAATTTAATTGATTAAATATGAATTAGATGAAATTGCATGTTAATTCAATTTCATGTTAATAGACTTAAAATTCATAAAAAAATAAAGTTTAATCAGCTCAATGAAAAACGAATTTTAATGGGTTAAATGTTAATATGTAAATTGCTCGAATTTTATGTACAATTGTTTGAGGTTTGATTGAAAGCTTGAAGTCACTGTCCTCTAAGCAAGTTCACGACAATGAAGTCACTGCCAAAGTCCAAGTGCAGCCCATTGCTTGGCTAAGTAATGTGAATTAAAAATATGACTTAATTTATTAATTTAATATTATGATAATTATATAATTTAATAGTATTATTGTAACTATAAGTGTTAAACATTACAAATAGGGGCGGAGCCAAAAAATCTTTCTAGGTGGGTACTGAATATTTTAACAAGCTTACTCTTTTTTTTTTCTTGCAATTGATAAAAATAAGATAACGCATTTATATTTAATTGCTTCCTATTTTAATTCTGAAAAGTTCATTAAACTTAAAAGACTAAAATTGGTAAGCATAGTAGATATAAATGACAACAAAAAAAAATAAAATACTAATTATATTATTTTACAAAACAAAAACTAATCAAAATTATTAGAATTAACTCCGATTAATTTTCATATGTTGAAAGTCTTGCATTAACTTTATTATTCTTTATATCCATAATCATGCTTTCGCTTAGCTATTTATGATTCATTCAATTACACAACAAAATGTGTTCTCTATCATGTTGGTGATAATTATTAAAATAAGTATTACAAGTAAACTCATTGATATATCATGCCTTTTTTAGTTTTGACTAAAAAATAGGATGGGGCACAATTTAATACACTAAAAAAACATTTAAAATATATATATAGGTAATTTTAGAAGGAAAAAAATTGACGATGGGCCATGCTTTAGACTACAAGAATTAGAGTCTTCTGATATAAGTTGTCTGCGGCAACAATGTTCACCAACATAAAAAGTGTGTTTTGGAGAAAAAAAAAAATTTGTGGTGGTAGTAAATAAAAATATTTATTTACTGCTGCAAATACTATTTGAGATAGGTCATTGCTGCTACAAAAGTTTTTTGAAACTCCACCTGTTCAGTTATGGCGAGTGTTAATGTTTTAGAGTCCACTTATATTTTCAAAAAATTTTATTGCTAACCTCTAACTTCTTAAAACACTTAATGTTTAAGTATTTCACTTAGTTAATTCAAAAAGATCAGTAACTTAATATTCAGTAATCATTTAGGATGTAATCACATAGATGAGTGTCGCTTGTATAGACGAAAACACTAGTTAAATTTTTTTGATGACCATAGACAAAAAACAAGTGACTTTTTTTATAAAAAAAAATAGAGACACAAATTTGATTTATATCAAAAGCAGTTCATTGACTTATAATTTATTTTTATTAGGGTACCACATGAAACTTTTATTTGTGACCATAATTTATTTAAAGACATAAAGATTACATTATAAACAATGTAAAAAGAGGATAATAATATTGTCATAACTGAATTTTTACAATGGCATGATCCAATTTTTGAGTTTTGTGGTCAAAATTATTTTTTTTGATGACACTACATAAAAATTAAATATAATAAATTTTTTATAAAAAAAATTATCATTAACAATGACCGTTGAATAATCTCATCGAACCAAATTTTGGTCTATGTCATTGTTGGTCCCCCCTCAAGTTAAAATCTTAATTTCGTCTCTATCCGTAAGCAGATCTTTTTCTTATTTAAAACAATTTTAAAATTTTAAATTATCAAATGAATTAGATATAATGATGTGGATGAATCCTTATTATTAAAAAAGAATTTTAGGATCAATTAATTATTTGAGGATTGGAGGAGAGCCATCGGGTTCGAGTCCTCCCCGATGGGCTAATTTTGGGGTATATATGTCCCTTGCACAGGTGCGAATAAATTTGCAATGATAATAAATATATAACATGATTTTAAGTTTAGAAATCTTTATTTTATTCCCTGTATTTTCAATATTTATACTCTCAATTACTTTAACCTTTACAACTCATCTTGGATAGAGGTTCAGGTAGCTCTTTTCTCCACACACACACACACACACACATACATACACACGGATAACAACATAGCATATACATGGGTAGATAGTCTATGGTGGATCATAACTATATACTATGTGATAGTGCTCGGAAAAGTTTAGCCCAAGTCCAGAACAATGTTCGGATGGCCCAGAGAGGGGTGGTGTGGATGCGTGAATCAACAAGGGGTTAAACTATGGAAATCAAACAGAAACAGTATATAAGTGGTTCACCTTAACTAAAAGATTAGGGCTACGTTCACTGTAATAGAGTCTCTTGCTTCTTGGGGAGTATATTTCTTGAAAAATAAGGTTACAGTGAGTTTTTGGGCTTGAAGCCTGTACATATAACGCTTAATGAATACTAGTATATCAATGAAGAGATTGACAGTAATTTGTTGTAGTGTGTCTATGTTCTATTTATACAAGTAAATCTTCTAGGATTTCTTGCGATTTCTTCCTCATTTTTGCTAATTCTATGGGTCCACCCCCCACTTTTTTTGTCCTGTATCGACCTATGCCATCTCGAACCATCGTGCCCACGACTATATAGCAGTTACGCACACAAATATTTATTTTGGTGGTGAGTGCAAGTTCATAGAGTGTTGCAGAGGCTGTCCCCTTGTCCCAGCACACGTGGCGTGACAGGAGTGATTCAAGATCAAAAAGGTCTGCGCTCCTCGTTCTTGAGTTGAATATCTTCCGAGCTGGATGGAGGCCGAGTTGATCCTCATAAATCCAGGCATCGTTGGACTTTCTTCTTTTGGGATGGGGGGACCCTTCTCATCTGCAAGGTGGGTATGCTGTGCACAAGTTGTTTGGGTTGTCATGCACGTAGAGGTCCATCAGACGCTCTGGGCCTTGGATGGGCGGCCAACATCGAAATCCCACCATTATCACTATGATTGTTTTATAATACATTATAGTTGTTGCAAGTGTGTATCGATTGGGCTGTTATGGATTGTACAAACATATTTTTTGGATTTGTGACCTCAACTCACATTAGGAATACACATTATATCAGTCGGGGTTGGTTGAGATGTGATATCTATGCTTGAAAAATAAAGAAAGAAGAGTTGTCTTTAGTCCAATGATACTCTTTATCTTATAAAGACTTTGTCTTCTTGAGGTTAAGGGTTCAAGTTCCCCTCTCTTCTCCTCTCCCCAAAAAATAAATAAATAAAAAAGACAAAGTAACAAACTGTATATATTTGACCTGCAAGAGGATAGCCAATAGGTACAACCAAATACCCATTATATAGGCAATAAGAAAATCCCGTGTGAAGCTTTAGTCAACAACCCATTTACTATTATAACGTTTATAGCTTTGAATACCCATCAAATATCTTAAACGTTTGTACCGTTAGTTTCTCATGATAACAGACGAATGCAAGACTGTAAATGATAATTTGAAAACTCAATATTTAAAAATAGGTGAAACTAAAATTTAGTAAAGGATTTTAAAAATTTTCTTTTAGTTTCAACCCCTGATTTCAAAAAGGCAAAGTCTTTATAAGACAAAGATTTTGTTGAACCAAAAACTCGTTGATAATTCAACAAATATTACTAGGGATAAAAGGTAACAAATGTCAACAAATACGATCATCGATAATGAATTATTTAATGCATCGTGTATAACAAATTTGTTTATAACAATCAGTTGAATAACACATTGAGTAGAATTATTCGCGGTGTCATTGTTCGACCCCCTTAAAATTAAATCTTAATCCCGTCCCAGCATATGTGTTTTATATGAAGACCATATTATAGCAATTTATTGATAATCCAAATAAACCCTTCAGAATTACATAAGACACTACACATAAATATAGCAATTACAACATCTCCTCTCTCAGACCACACGAACCATAAAAACAGATAATACAGAAGTAAAGACATCAAAATAGGAAAAAAAAGGAAGGGTTCATCCGTTTGGCAAGATAAAGCGCAATTACGGTATCCATACCCGTTGTCCACATGCATTATAACACCACCGTCCACCACCGCCACCACCACTGGAAGACGATCCTCCTGGTATTGGGATACCAAGTCGATTAGCATGATATATGACATCGGGATGATTCCAATTAATTGCAACTACAGATGTAAGATATTTCTCCCACCACCACCACCACCGCCGCCATTGCCGCCGCCGCCGCCACCCCCTCCGCCGCCACCGCCACCACCACCTCCGCCACCGCCACCTCCTCCTCCACCACCACCACCACCTCCACCGTGGATTCTTGCGCTTCCTCCACTCCAGGCACCTCCGTTACTCATTTTCGACATGAATTCGACTGTTCTTACTACAGAAATCCACCCTAAGGATCATAATTTAAGGTAAGCATTATATAAGCAAGCGATTTGTAATCGTGAGCGTACACGTGTCACAATTGAATTATCGACGACAATCCTCTAAGCGTGTGGGCTCCATCTCCTACGCGCTTCGGTTCGAAATATGGGTGGGGAAAAAATTCAACGTTAGCTAAAATGTGGATTCGTACTTTTTTGTTCTGTAATGGATGAAGTTTGATCAAAAGCGTGGTCTGGGGTGGGGGCACCTGGGAGAGGGTGTGGGGGTGGGGCTCAAGAAATGCGCTTTCAGTGTTGATATATATACATACAAATATTGTGTGCAATTCGGTGCTGGGCAGAGTACTAAAACCCAAGGCCATGTTTGGTTAATTTTTCAAAAATTATTTTTTGTTATCAAAATTTTAAAAATACCAAAAACTTATTTGTTTAGTATTTTTGTTCTCAAAATTTTTAGAAAAAATGAGATTTGAGTCAAAGAAACAAAAAACAAGTTTAACTTGTTTTCAGAGTATTCTTTAAAAATTATGAAAACAAGGAGAATAATTTTGAACTTTAATGAGATCTGTCCTTCGAATCTCCTTAGCAGCAAATTTCTTCATTCTTTTTTTTTTTTATTTCTTCCTCTCTCCCATAATATATATTATATATATTATATTATATGTTATATATTATAATATATATATATATATATATTTATATATACACATAATATAATATAATATAATATTAATATATAATATATTATAATATATACTTATATATATATATATATATATATATATATATATATATATATATATATATATATATATTATAAAATTTTAATTAATGTTTGAATTACTGTTTAAATATATATTTAGGCTGTCCAAACAAGTTTTATTATTTTCTATATTGTAAAATTGTTTTAAAATTATCTAACAAAACAAATTTTTTATTTTTAAAAATATCAAAATCACTTTCTAAAAATTTTTTTCAAAAATTATTTTCAAATACTAATTTTTGAAACTTAAATCAAACTCAAATTTTTTGAAGCCCGTTTAAAAACAGATATACATAAAAAATTTGATGCCCGTTTAAAAACAGAGATCTAAGACACCAATTTTTTGAGCAATACTGTTGAGCAGTCCTGGATCTTATCAACCTTTTGGTCTTCTCTAACTCTCCTTTATAGTATTACATTACATGATAGAGGAGAGATACGGGACTAGATGTGGCCGACAGGATTAGACTTAAAAAATTCCCAATAGCACCGGACTAGATGTGGTCGACACGAGATTGAGTATCGTACTACTTGCTCCTTTCCTTTTTTTTTTTTGGGGTTAACACTAATATTATATATATTATATTATATGTTATATATTATAATATATATATATATTTATATATATTATAAAATTGTCAATATAAAAATACATTTTTTTATATTTTTTAATTAATATTTGAATTACTATTCAAATATATATTTAGGTTGTTCAAACAGATTTTACTATTTTCTGTATTGTAAAATTGTTTTTGAAATCATTTAAACAAATAAATTTTTTATCTCAAAAAATATCAAAATTACTTTCTTAAAATTTTTCTTAAAAATTATTTTTAAATATTAATTTTTGAAACGTAAATCAATCGAGCCCAAATTTTTTGAAGCCCGCTAAAAAACAGGTATACATAAAAAATTTGATGCCCGTTTAAAACCAGCGATCGAAGACACAGATTTTTTGAGCAATACTGTTGAGCTGTCCTGGGTCTTATCAACCTTTTGGTCTTCTCTGACTATCCTTTATGGTATTTCGTTACATGATAGATGAGAGATAGGGGACTAGATGTGGCCAACAGGATTAGACTTATAAAATTCCCAATCGCACCGGACTAGATGTGGCCGACACGAGATTGGGTATCGTACTACTTATTCCTTTTTTTTAGTAGCTATTCTATGATTTTCATCTTTTGAGGGTCCACTTATAAATAAATTTAGTAAATACGTAGCATTTTCCTTGCTTGTCCCATCCGCGACCTTTTTCTTCGAAAAGCCATTAAAGTCGTTGGAATTCACTTTCATCCACTTTTCTGATTCTTCTCTCTCTCTCTCGGCTTGCTTACCAAGTAGTTTCTCCTGCATTTTCTTCTAGAAGACGTTGAATTTTTGGCTTAATTCAATAAATATTTTTTTGATTTCGTTTTATAATAAAAAAATTATAAATTTTATAGATAATTTACCACTTTTGTGATATATACGATCAATCCAAATATTTTTTGGATCAATCACAAATACCAAAAAATTGGTAAAAATATTTACTATAATATTGACAAAAAATACCAACAAAAATGATAAAATTATCCACAAAAGTGATAAATAATAATACAGTACCCAAAAAAAAAAAATCACTTCAATTGTGTTGTGTCAAATTTTGTAGAATGTAGAGTAACTCTTTAATATATTTTTCACTTCAATTTCTTTTTTAATGGATTATTTATTATTTCAAGTGAAATACTTTATATACAAGTAAATTTATTACTCAATGAATAGTTTGTTAAAAAATATTGAATAAAAAATATATTAAAGGAAATTTTGATCCGTATAATTCATATAGTGTCACACCCATTAACCATATGGGCAATGCTTAGCGAGTTCTCGTTGCATCTATCAAATTTGAGTCATATTTAGCAGAATTCATGTTGGTCTATTTATTTAGTGAATTAAACGCATCCACCCATTAATTAACTACCACTCTGTTTATTTTTTCTTAAAAAATATTTATATCACCCAATATGTCCCTATAATTTTTATGTGGAAGAATTTGAGTGTTGTAAATTTTGTGAATCGCACGAGTTGACTACTATTATTATATGTGCAAATCCCGTGTAGATTTTTGACTCGATAAGAATAATATTTTAAATTTAGTGAAAATTTGCATTGGAAAAAAAATCTAAATCTCATCACATCTTGATGAAATTAGAAATCCTAGTTAACTCATTTTAGCCCCCCAAATAGAGTATTTTCAACAAAAAATTATATTGACACTCCTGGTGGTATCTAATAATCAATCATGCCCTTATTTTTTTCAAAAATTACTCTTCAGGCCTCTTGATGTTTGATAATTTAAATGTTATATAGAAGAATCTATAATGAATATAAACCTACAACCTGGCTACCATATTAAAATTAATGGATAGGCATAAATTTTAATTTAATTAATTTCTAACTATTGATTGTGAAAATAATAAAATAAAAAATTTAACAAAGGACGATAATATATATATATTTGACCATAGTTGAATCCATTGCAAACATAGGAACAAGTAATAAATTTGTTTTCCATTTAATTACTTTATCTTCACCTCAGGCTCAAAAGACCCACAAAATATTCAATGTACCGGTGATCTCATACGTCAAGATTGTCATGTGATATCACAAATTAATAATGTGTAAACAAATAAAAAATGAATCTCACACAAATCAATGAATACCCATACATGTTAAGTCAATAATTATTCAAATTGGGTTCATCTTGCCTATTTAGTATTTTTTATTGATTATTGATATGATATAACAATATTGATATGATATTATCTTTATTTTGTTACAGGGTGTCCAGCCTTTCGCCGATTACTCCCTTAAGCTCAACGGCTGACTACCGTAGCTTGAGTTATGTTAGAGTATGTCCTTAAAAGAACAATGGTGGCTAGTCCTTGGGGTTATGGGAAGAGATTAAACTTGAGACCTTTGGGTTACCAAATATCTTTAGTTTATTATTATTTAGCGACAACCTATGCTTAGGTTCTGAATTATTTGAGTTGTAGCACACTACTTACTCCTTTTTAAGCAGTTATTTTATGATTTTCATCTTTTGAGTGAATTTAATAACTTTAGGGTGCACTTATTTTTTCAGTTTACTTATTTTTTTTTGTTTATTTATTATTTTTTGGATAAAATTGATCACTTTTAAGGGTAGAATTTGGAATTTAGTGATTGTTATAATACATGATGCATTAAATAATTCATGATCGATGGTAGTATTTGTTGACATTAATTTGTTACCTTTTATCCCAAGTAATAACTGTTGAATTACATGTCATTCCATCTTATTTGAAATATAGACGTAATCCAACTTTGATTACTTGAAATATAGACATAACGCTTGACATTATATTTACTAAGACAGTCACTTATTCAGATGTTATGTTTATGTCCAATATATTCGTTGTAGACCTCTGTTAAGGGATTAAACTGTGTATTATTTTTTTATTCCAAATTTGATGCTTTGTTGATCTTTTTTCCTTAGGTTTCATGTGTTGATTTCTTGTTAGGTGGTGTGTGATTTTGCTCATCGCTCTGGCTATGTGCATTTCTATTTCAATATGAAACTCCCATCTATGTATAGTTCTTACATAAATGTCCTAATGTACTCTTTTCATGAATCTTCTATGTCTTAATTCTTCTATGTCGGAGTGATCTTCTCGGGATGTCTGTTAACACTCGCAAGCCGCATGCATTGGGTAAACTAGGATTCTCTTGCAAGACAAAAACTTAAATCGTGAACTCCTAACTCGTGAAATCTTATCCTAACGTGTCTTACCCAACTCACCACAATCGTCTTTGAGTCAACCCGAGTTACCAAATTGGTTAACACTATTTTAGGAACATCATGATATTTGTTTGAATTTCTGGCCATGTTCAACTTCTTCTTTTATCTAGTATTTTGTACGCATCAACTATAATTAGTTCACTACGTTGCGACCATAGCGCCTCGGTGCTTTCCTAGTTGTTGTCGATACGACGAATCATACTTGGAAGAGTTGGAACAAGTAAACACTTAACCAAAAGTAGCTTTATGCTCCGTGACATTCCTGTGTGTCTGTGTTTTTCTTGTTGACAAATATTTTTCAGATATCTTACCATTAGACTACAGGTGTAACTTAGGTGGGCAAACCTGAACCCAGTTCCAAAAAATCAGTGTTTGGTTTGAGTTTTCTAGAACATGAGTTGAGATTTGGCCAAATATTATTAACCCAAATTGAATGCAGGCTGGACTTGGGGTTCACGGGGGTCAACCTGAACCCGGACCAAACTATTAAAAATCGGTTCGACCCGAGTTCTTATTTAAGCATTAAAAAATAATGGGTGACATTTAAACATTTAAAATATATATCTACTAGGGATAACCCGTAGCTGAAGGCACAGTGCAATTCAAAAAATATCGAGCACTGAATTTGGGCACAAAATAATCAAGCACTAAACTCAGACATATCCTAAGTTGAAAGCCTAAAATGCTCTTGAAAACGAACAATCAAACATTGAACATAGACACGCACAAAATGAACGAACACTGAATATTAATCGTGAACACGAAATAATCAAGCAATAAACTTGGACTGGCACTAAGTTGAAAGCCTAAAATGCATCCTTTAATACATTCGCATTTTACATAAATGATTAACAAAATATTATCTATATGAAAAATAAAAATTCTAATAATAAATCACGACAATCACTTTTTTTAAAAGAAAATGGACAAAACTCGATATCATTCACCAAATGACCACTTTTTTTCAAAGGAAATTTTTTCTTTCTTCTAAGCACCAAGCAGTTGTTATTGGTTATTAAAATCAAATAAAAAAATAGGACATGAATTTCAAAAATGTTAATCGCTTTTATTTCTCTTCTTTCATGGCAACCAAAAAGATTGAATTAAACCTTGTTGCTGCCGAACTTGAAGCCAACTATGATAATAAAGGAAATGGAAAATGAAAGAACTTGAATTGAAGCAAATAAACACCAAATTAATACTAAATTTTGGTAATCAAAAAATGGAGCCACGATAATCATCTAGTATGTATACTTTCCAAAAAAAAAAACTCGGAGTTGATATATCAAAAAGAAACCAACAAATTTAAACAAAACATCTTACATGGAAGGTTTCCTGAAACTTTCCAAGTCTCACGACTCTAATAGAAACAAACGGTAAGCCCCATGTAGGCTTGTACTCTTCTCTGATTTCCTTGCAAATTCTTGTACGAAGCTGCAATTTACAAATTAATGTGAAGAGCAAAATAAACAGAGAAGAGTATTCAGGCAACATAAATGGAGCAAATGTTTCCAAAAATGAATTCCTATGATAAAAGGATGTGAAGCTTGATCTATTGCCATGAGTAAACAGGCAGTAAAAACATCATTGATCACCTAGTCAAGCTCAAATATCACAATGAGATCAGTTTTGGACAGAGAGAAAGGCATCAGCAACAACCTATAGTTCCAATTAATTCAAATATATCGCAACCAGCAACAACCTAAAGAACTAGAAAGAGCCATCAGCAACAACCTAAAGAACCAACTTACTAATGGCATCGCAACCAAATTTGTGTGAATGAATGGGCGGATTATGTGGCATTTGAAACCAAGAGCAACCATATGATAAAATTTTCAAACACCAATATTTGGATAGCTTAAGAAGTTCCTGCAATAGTATTATCAAAAAGTCTCAGCCCTAAATCAGTAGCCTTCCCACACAGTTTCAATAGGAAAGCAAAGCTAACACTATACATTGAATTTTAAACACACTGAACAGAAAGACCATAGAAAAGGATGGACAACTATATGAAGAACTTTTACAACTGAATTGTGTAGGTTTCACCTAAAGGACATCTGATTAGAGAACAAATATAATAAAACCACACCCACATTCTCAGACTACAAAAATCCTAGAACAACACCATATTTCATACAACATAAATGGAAAACAATCCTTTTCCCTAAGTACCTTTTAAAGAAAAAACAGACTTAGTCGACAGAATCAATTACCATAACCAAAGATTACATACACATTCCTAGAACCTTCCAAAGCCAAGCACATTGCTATCACATCAAATGAATCAAAAAACCAAAAAGATTAAGCAACCAACAATTTAATGCTTCATGAAGACAATAAAAATTAAAGCAAGAAAAATGGAGGAACTTCGTCAAAACATACTGATTTATTGATAATTTTTTTATCTTTAACAACTGAAAAATCAGCTTCACCAATGGAGAGTATATGGAATAACGCTTAGCAACCATAATGGTGAGTATATGAAAAATCAGCTCTAAGCTTTCAAGTTCCATAATATTTTCTCTCATCCTTTTCTTAGCAACTAGTAGAAACCCATAGAAAGAAACCAGTAGAAACCCACAGAAAGAAATCAAAGAAAAACCCATCAAAATCAAAGCTCACTTTGCAATAGATGGATCAAAAATTAGAAAATCAACAAAAGGCATCAAACCCACATACTATCAAAGAAAAGTACCAAAAATGGTGAAACCACAAAGCTATCGAAGAAGAAATAACTTGCGCTGAGCAACTCTGCAATTTGTTTGTACTTCATGGGGCGTAAAGTTCCAAAATCAAAACCGAACTTTTCATGTTCAGTACCTATTCTGCAAAACCACCATCATTAAGCCAAAGATGAGTTAAAAAGAAAAAGAAAAAGGTAACTCCATACCAAACCGGCAAACCCACAACCACTGCCAACTCCACTCTCTTCTTCTACCACAACACCGCCAACCAGAGAACCACCACAACATCTCCAGTGCCATAACCACCACCACAGTATGGATAGCAAAATATGGACAAAAAAATAAAAATTAAAGAGTTGAGCAATTATTAAAAAATCAAACAAATAGACAAATCCACCTCATTGAAACAATACTACAAACATCTGGAGTTCGAATCACCAATACCCAGACCAAATTTCACTTTCTTCTCTCCAAATTTCGAGTCAACAACAAAGTCAGAGATGAAAATGGTGAGATGGGACTTGTAACTGAGGTCGTTTTGGAGGTGGACCATGGTGGGGTCGATGAATTGAGCAAAGAGAGAGAGAGGAAGTGTTCGAAATGAGCAAAGACCAAGCATTACCCATATTGCTATGTAGGTTTGTGAAGGGTTCAGTGGCGATGGAGATCGAGATCGAGGGTTCTTTTGAGCTAAGGTTTCAGCTAGGGTCTTGGATACCCATATCGAGGGTTCAGTGGCGATGGAGATCGAGGGTTCAGTGGCGATTACATCTTCTTGTTTGCTCATAGGCTGGAATTAAGAGGAATTTGATATATGATGCCATTAGGAAGAACCAGAGGAGCTCTATGAAGGGTATGTGATCTGGGTTTGGTTGTTCTTTGGGTCTTTCGTTTTGAGGCGTCGTGAATGTGGCTGGGTGCAGGTGAGGGTTAGAGGAAAAGAAGGGAGGTGATGGGTGCAAGTGAGGGGCAGTGATGGGTGCGTGTGTCAGGCGGCTGTGTACAGGTGAGAGACAATGTAACGTTAAGATGGAGGTGATGGGTGAGAAGTGATGGTTTTAGGGGGAAAAATATATGGGGTATAAGATTCAAATGCCCTTCTGTTTTATTATATAGATATCTATACTATTTATAAATGTAGAATAGGTGAAAAAAATGTGATTTTCTATTTCATCTCTATTTAATAATGTTAAGTTAATCATACATCAAATATTCTTATTAATATGTTATCATTTTTCCTCCTAGTCTTTCGCTCTACTTATTCTTATAACTTTAAGACTTTAATTAAAATAATAACTCTAACAATTCCAATTACTGTATAATACATGTATACATTAATAATGAAGTTAAGTAAAAATTAAAATATGAATTAATCCTTTGGCACATAATTTATTTATTTATTCAATTCAATTATAAATAAAATCTATATTTGTTATAAGTTTAACAAAAATATATTATTTAAATATGTTCACGTGCGTCACACAGTATTAGCCTAATTTTTATAAAATTAATTATATCCTTATACCTTCATATATTTTTTGTTTTTATACCTAATTTGACTTTCGAATTCTTTTGAACTCTTTTATAATTAGTATTTAACTTCTAAATTCTTTTGGACTAAGTAGTACATTTGCATAAAAAATTTCATATCTTTGTTTATATCTATATGAAGAAGCAAATACGAATCTATATTATATTATTATATACATATAGTTATCAAATTAGATTCTAAGATCAAATATGTGTTATTAGTTATTGCCTGTGCTTGAAGGCACATAACAATAAACAAAATGCCAATAATAAATATATTTATATTCACACCCAAAATCAAATTACAAACATAGAGCAAAGAAAAGAATTTAAACACCGATTATAGTGGGGTTGAACGGTGATAGTGGTGGCGATAGGAGACGATGATGGTTGTGGTAGGTGGCGACGACTATGGTGATGGTGGCAGTCATAGGTGGCAATGCTGATGCTAGTGGTGGATTTTTTGTGACAATGGTAGAAGTGAAAGTCATGGGTGACGACAGTAGTGGTTGTGGGCGACGGTGATGGTGGTGGAGGTGGGGCGACGTCGATGGTGGGCAGTGAAGATAGAGGTGGTGGACGACGACGGGTGCCTTCTGGACGACAGTGTGATGTGTTGTTGTAAATAGCAGTGGTGGTGGTGGTAGGTGTGGTGGGAATGGGTTACAGTGGGTGGCGACAGTGGTGGGCGATGATGATTGGTGGTGGTAAGTTTGGTGGGGGTGGGTGACAGTGACCGGCAACGATGGTGGGTGGTGGTGGGTTGTGATAGTAGGCGGCGATAAGTGGTGGTGAGCAACAATGGTAGTGGTGGGTGTTAAGGGTGGTCGATGATGATAATGGTAATAAATATAAGAATGAGATGAAAATTGTGGTAGGTGGTGGTGATAGACGATGGTAATAGCAATTGGTGATTGGTGGCGATGATGGTGGAGCAGCGGCAGCGGGGGTGGGATGGTGATAGTAGTGGTCGTGGCGGCAACAGTGGTGACAACGACGGTGATGGTGTTGGTGGTGGTGGCGGCGGCAAAGGTTAGTGTGGTGGGGTGGCGATAGTGGTGGTGGCAACAACAACGGTGGAGGTGGTGGTTGTTGTGGCAGAGGTGGAGATAGTGGCAGCGGTGGTAGTGGTAGTGGCGGAGCGGTTCTAAATACAATTGTTTTTTAAAGTAATTATAAATTCTATAAGTAATTTTAAAAAGTCAGCTCAAATACATATTTAGAGGCTTATTTTCCCTATTAAATTTAAAATGTTAATATTTGCAATCGGATTAACTTTAGGGTAAAATTTAAAGAGATATCAACCGCAAAAAATAAAAATTATTTTGTTTATCTTTTGAGATTTGAATTGTATTGTACTTTATTATATAGATATATAATTTTTCAATAAATAGGTTTAACAACAAATAAAATGTAGATTATTTTTTTGACACCAAATTTATCATTTAATTTAATTACACATAAAATTTATATTTTCATAGATTCAACAAAAAAATTATTATTTAAATTGTTTGTAAGCAACGTACGTCGTGCATTGCTAGTATATAAAGGACTACACAGCAAAATAATGTGTGTTACTCACACTCATCAAGAACCTTTTATGGCACTATAGGGAGTGCAAACTCCCTTATTGAACCTATGTCGGATGCTGAATAAAGAACAAAAGATGATGTCCAAATTAAAATCCCACATCGGTCAAACAAAAAATGTCTCTCCCTCCACTTGTATATTAAAAAAAAAAAAAAAACTTCATTCGGCATGTGTTTTAATAAGTGCAGTTTTCATTGGGCTGTTTGAGTTTAATATATGAGTTAAAAGTATTTACATTTAACAACCCGAATTTAACTAAAAAATTGAACCCGGTTTAATAATATAGGCTCGGGTTGAGCCCGATCAAGCTGTACGGGTTGAGTTCAGGTTCGTATTGAGGGCTTTATAATTTGATTTGGGATTGGATTGATCATTCAACTTGGCCAACTTGCAGCCTTACATTAGACAAACCCGAAGTTAGAGTGGATAATGCAGTTTGAACCAAACTTCTCCACCGTAAAGACCTCTGGTTGCGACTGGGCCGAAGGCGGAATTCCTACTATAAAATCTCAATCCAGAATTTAGCATCATCTCAAAGTACCCCATCTCCTTTTCTCCAACCCAAAAAATACAAAACTTTGATACAGCAATGTAGAGTCGATTATCAGATTGTTGGGTTCGACTTCTTCGTTTGTGTGGAGAATGCTCGAGAACGGCTTGGAATCGTGATGAGTTTTAAACATATTATTCAACAGCTCATTTAATTAAACAAATCGAGCTCAAGATTATGTTGGAACCCGGCTCATTTCATTTCAGAAATGAACTAACTTGAATTTTCAAATCGGAATTTATTTGGGACATGTGGGGTTGTATTTATATCTGTCACTGTACATCCTTAGTAATGACCCAAAAGTGATCCCACAGTTTTCAATTGGTAGCGCATCGAATATTATGAGTGACCCCCTTTTAATGCCTTTTGAGGAAACATAAAGGACCGGTGAGTACGTTGCCTATAGGGTGGGACATTAAAAATGGATGTATCTTACTTTTGTTGTACGTCTAATCCTTACATGGATTTGCTGATTCTATATGTGATGAAGACCACCTCATTGCCGAGTGGTGGAGCTTCTCACACTGTCCTGTCAGCAAGTTCACGACAATGAAGTCACTGCCAAAGTCCAAGTGCAGCCCATTGCCTGGCTAAGTAATGTGAATTAAAAATATGACTTAATTTATTAATTTAATATTATGCTAATAATATAATTTAAGAATATTACTGTAACTATACTGTTAAACATTACAAACAGGGGACGGCGCCAAAAAGTCTCTCTCTCTCTCTCTTCCTTTTCTTTACCGCTAGAAGCCATGAGCCAATCACCTCCCAATGCCACGTATTCTTTTCTAGGTGTATGAATGAGTTCCCTGGAAGTTTAAGTTGATTTGTAAAGTTCCCTGTGAGGCGTAAACTTCACTTCACACAATCACGCCACACACACACACTCTTCACACGTCAAGGCACACACTCTTCCAACACACACATATGCACACGCGCGCGCACACACACACACACTTCACAAACTAACACACAATGCACACTCTTCACACACACACACACACACTGCCACATAAAGAATTTATGTATTTTGATTTTGTTTTTTGAATTGGTTGCTTTGATTCATTGTTATAATTTGTGGTTGGTTGTGCGTGTGAATACTTAGATGGAATATAATATGTTTGGGGTTTGTTTTGGATGTCAATATGTATGATCGAATATATTTTTTTTTGGTTTTGGTTGGCTTTAATTAATATGTGTGTAACTGATTTTAATATACTTGAAATTCCCTGCGAGTCAAAAAACTAGTTATTTCATGCTTGAATTAATTAAGAGAATTTTCATAATATAATTGATTTATTATTTTCAATAGATTTAGGGTTTATTTGCTAGAGAACTTGATTTATTGTAAACTCCAGGCACAATGAATGCTTGTAATCTACATATGAATTCGTAGATTTATTTGGATAATTTATAGGTTATAACTTTTGATATTTTCATATTATCACCGATAAATATTCCGATTGAAATCGCTCCTCAGTTGATTTCCAATTGAGTTCAAAAATTGAATCATTAATAATTACTGTGTAGAATTGAAAGGATATCCCCAATGATTTAGTATTTCAAATTATTGTTTTTATTCAATCAATTGTTGTTCTTTTGAACAATCACTTTTCTCTGACCAACTTTTAAAGAGATTTTTCTTGCATTCCAAGTCTTCTCAATTCTCTGTGGATCGATCTCGGACTTCTTTAGTTTATTATTATTTCGCAACAACCTATGCTTCCATTCTGAATTTTTTGAGTTGTAGCATACTACTTACTCCTTTTTAAGCAATTATTTTATGATTTTCATCTTTTGAGTGAATTTAATTACTTTAGGGTGCACTTATTTTTTGAGTTCACTTATTTTTTTTGTTTATTTATTATTTTTTTGGATAAAATTGATTACTTTTAAGGGTAGAATTTTAGAATTTTGTGATTGTTATAATACATGATGCATTAAATAATTCATGATCGATGATAGCATTTGTTGACATTAATTTGTTACCTTTTATCCCTAGTAATAATTGTTGAATTTCATGTCATTCCATTTTATTTGAAATATAGACATAATCCAACTTTGATTACTTGAAATACAGACATAACGCTTGACATTATATTACTAAGACATTCACTTTGTATATGTAAATTCATATGTTGTGTTTATGTCCAATATATTCATTGTAGACCTCCGTTAAGGGATGACACTGAGTATTATTTTTGTATTCCAAATTTGATGCTTTGTCGATCTTTTTCCTAAGGTTTCATGTGTTGATTTCTTGTTAAGTTGTGTGAGATTTTGCTCATCGCTTTGGCTATGTGCATTTCTATTTCAATATGAAGCTCCCATCTATGTATAGTTCTTACATAAATGTCCTAATGTACGCTTTTCATGACTTCTATGTCTTAATTATTCTGTGTCAGAGTGATCTTCTCGGGATGTCTGTTAACACTCGCAAACCGCATGCATTGGGTGAACTAGGATTCTCTTGCAAGACAATATCGGGAACTCCTAAGTCGTGAAATCTTATCCTAATGTGTCTTATCCAACTCACCACAATCGTCTTCGAGTCAACTTGAGTTATTCGAGCCATAGTTACCAGATTGGTTAATACTGTTTTAGGAACGTCATGATATTTGTCTGAATTTCTAGTCATGTTCAACTTCTTCTTTTATCTAATATTTTGTACGTATCACCTGTAATTAGTTCACTACGTTGCGCCCATAACACCTCAATGCTCTCCTAATCGTTGGCGATATGACGAATCATACTTGGAAGAGTTGGAACAAGTAAACACTTAACCAAAGGTATCTTTATGCTCCATGACATTCCTCTAAGTGTGTCTGTGTTTTACTTTTTGACAAATATTTTTCAGATATCTCAACATTAGACTACGGGTGTAACGTAGGTGGGCAAACTCGAACCTAGTTCGAAAAAATCAGTGTTTGGGTTGGGTTTTCTAGAACATGAGTTGAGATTTGGCCAAATATTATTAACCCAAATTGAATGCGGGATGGACTTGGGTTTCACGGGGATCAACTTGAACACGGACCAAATTACTAAAAATCGGTTCGACCCGATTCTTATTTAAGCATTAAAAATAATGGGTGGCATTTAAACATTTAAAATATATATCTATATGTATACTACTTATAAATGTGAAAAAAATTTTGATTTTCTATTTCATCTCTATTTAATAATGTTAAGTTAATCATACCTCACATATCCTTATTAATGTCATCATTTTTCCTTCTATGTCATATCAAAACTCTTCTTATTATATAACATTAGATCTCTAGTCATTCGCTCTACTTATTCTTATAACTTTAAGTCTTTAATTAAAATAATAACTCTAACAATTCTAATTACTGTATAATACATGTATAAAGTAATAATTAAGTTGAGTAAAAATTAAAAAATGAATTAATTCTTCAGCACATAATTTATTTATTCAATTCAATTATACATAAAATCTATATTTGTTATAAGTTTAAACAAAATATATTATTTAAATATGTTCACGTGCATCGTACAATTATTAGCCTAATTTTTATAAATTAATTATATCCTTATACCTTCATATATATATATATATATTTAATACCTAATTTGACTTTCGAGTTCTTTTGAACTCTTTTATAAGTAGTATTTAACTTCTAAATTCTTTGGACTAAGTAGTACATTTGCATAAAAATTTCATATCTTTGTTTATATATGTATAAAGAAGCAAAGACGAATCTATATTATATTATTATATACATATAGTTATCAAATTAGATTCTAAGATCAAATATATGTTATATATATTTTTTTTCCAATAATTAGGTTTAACAACAAATAAAAGTAGATTATTTTTTTGACACCAAATTAATCATTTAATTTAATTACACATAAAATTTATATTTTCATAGATTCAACTAAAAAATTATTATTTAAATTGTTCATGTGCAACGTACGTCGGGCATTGTTAGTATATAAAGGACAACACAACAAAATAATGTCTGTTAGTCACACTCATCAAAAACCTTTTATGGCACTAAATGGAGTGCAAACTCCCTTATTGAACCTATGTGGGATGTTGGATAAAGAACAAAAGATGATGTCCAAATTAAAATTCCCCATCGGTTGCAAACAAAAAAATGTCTCTCCCTCCTCTTGCATATAAAAAAAGGAAATTTAGAGGCTGGTCCCCCTATATGGACGTATTGGGAGATAAGTCCGTCAATGAAATTTATTTGGTTTTAAGTCTATTTTTTATCAATTTTACGATTATAACCTTTTCCTGTAAGAATGTTATAAACGACGTTTGAGAAACTTCTGCTTCACATATGGACACAATAACCAGCCATATACATCTCTCTCATAATCGCCTTCAAATCCAGCTATAATCTTCGAAGCCACAATGTTTCCTTATCCGAAAAATAAGAAACCGGCATTTACCAAAAATCGTTCATATTCAAATTTCAAACACAATACATTATATAAAATACAATTTCAATATACTATTCCAGTTTACTTTAGACTCCATTGACCAAATATTAATATTGAATATTAATATTTAAAAAATAACAATACGGACATACTCAACAAAGACAGTAATATGATCACTAAAAAAATAGTAACATGGTAAAAAATTAATAACAATTAGGGATTTAATTCTGTTAAAGTAGGCATTAACCTTGTAACCAAGATTCAAGAGAACTCATACATTAGAAATAAAAGTGTGTGTGCATGTGCGTGAGAAAATTGATCGATGTGTTACCAGTACAGTTGTATTTTCACTATAATCTTTCAAAAATTGATGTTACTCTGAAAATCCTATTATCTTGTATTTTGTAAAAGTCGATGTGTTACACACAAACTGTGACATTCGTACAATAACATTCGTGTCACTATAATAACATTCGTGTCACTATAGTAACATTAGTGTCAGTATAGTAACACGACTGTACTGGTAACACGACCCTATCGATAACTTCAATCATATAGTAACATGAATGTTACTATATATTAACATTCGTGTTACTAAATTCTGTTGGCATTGTTCAACCTCCCTATATTATGTATTACTGTTGTTAAGGAAATTTTGTGATCTGATTTTGACTTAATAGACTAACAATTTATTCGTACATCAAGTTTCCCATATATATCTATTAGAACATATAACTTCCACATAAAACTTTTGTTAATTATCATAATATTTAATAAACGGTTTCCATATATAACTCAATCAAGAGTTTCCATATATACCTTAATGATCTAACCTATGTGACTTTCCATAAGTGGACAAAATAACACCGTTAAGGTAATTTTGAGATTTAAAAATAAGTGACTTGAGTACCTAAATATAAGTTTAAACATGACTTACTCTTAAATAAGTTTTCTTCCGGACTCAAGTCATTATAAATCTATCTAGGGGACTCACCTTCAATTTTCACTATAAAAAAAAAAAATTCATTCAACTTGTGTTTTTAATGAGCGCAGTTTTCATTGCTGTTTGAGTTTAATAAAAGGGTTAAAAGTATTTAAATTTAACAACCCAAATTTAACTCAAAAATAGAACCCAATTTAATAATTTGGGCTCATGTTGAGCCCAAGCAGGCTATACGAGTTGAGGTTAGGTTCATATTGAGTGCTTTATAATTGGGTTTTTTAGTGTGGATACAATTTTCAATACTTATTTA